>JANVCQ010000006.1:16725894-16748230 GCA_025531925.1 Erythroxylum plowmanianum | reverse complement strand
AGTTCACACTAAACTAAAAAGTGTGTAGTAAAGTGTTTTGACAAAATCCTAAGTGGGAGCTTAGGTAGAGGACGTAGATCTTAGCACCAAACCTCTATAAAAATAGTGTTTGCCTCTCTTCCCTACTCTTTGCATTTAAATTAGTTTAATTGTTTTGTGTGTATTAACTTCTAGTTTTTGTAGAATTTTACGACAAAGGTTCAAAGATCTATTCAACTCCCCCTTCTAGATCGTTTACACTAGTCAAGGTGGAAAATTCATTATTTCTAAGAACTTTGTAATGGTAGACTTTAAGGAGGATAGGAATTCCCCACTTATTCTTGACAAACAATTTATGAATATAGAAAGAGCTTTAGTGGACTTTTATGAAGGGAAACTCATCCTTTGGATTAGTGAGGAGCAAGTGGAATTCAATATGAATAAAGTATTGACAAACCCGAAAGAAACCATCTTTTGCATGAAGATAAATATAGTGGAAGAGTGCATAAAAGAGCAAGAGGAGAGCTATAAAGAAGAAGTGTTGGTGAAGTAGAGGATGAAGGAGATCTAGGAAATAAGGAGTTAAGTGTTAAATTGAAGAAAGAGATCTTAGTGAGAATGGAAGCACCATGGTGCCCTCCTCTGAGAAACCACATATTTTAGAGTTCAAAATTGATGGGAAAAAAGAAAAGAGAATGGTGGAGATAATTAAAAAGACAATGAGAGCTATTAGGCAAAAAATTTTGGATAGAAGAAGCATAAGTTTTAATGTGATGATGAATAGGACCTTAAATTCAAAAGAGGAGCTGGTTGAAAAATAATGGCACTAAAGTGGTTAAGCTAATGACCTTAAATTTAACATGTTTTGAGTAGTTATGGTTTCTGTAATTTTCTATTTATTAGTTCTTTGTTGTTTTTATATTTTATATTATTTTGTAGAGAGTTAAATTGATGGATGTTTATGGCATGAAGTGTATTTGAGAGGAGAGGAGATGACGCTCTCAGCTCGACTACTGCATGTTTATTCCTTCAGCTACCTTCATACATGGGTTGCATGATGTCCAACTTGTTTCTAGTGCGCATCTTCATCTGATTTATTCTTCTTTGCTCATCTGATTTATTCTTCTTTGCTCATCATTTCCCTATGCCCTGCTCTCTCTTCTATCTTCTTGAAGCCTAGGACATTATTGACATTTTACTCCATTTCATTTTACCGCCCATTCCCTTTTTCCACTTTGAAACACTACAACTCAGTTTTTCCTTCTGTTATGTCTGCTCCTTTCTTTTATTAATGTTGCTTCTTGACCATATAGCCTTTAATTGACAATGATAAGGAGGATTTTCCATCTTTTCCATCCTAGATTCCACCTCCTTCATCTCCAATCCGCCCTCCATCAGACCCTGTCCCACCATTCCACCACTTCCATCTCTTGCATTCGTTCCCTAAAAAAGTTGGAAACAAGTTGTCGGGGATCAATTTTCCTAAAACCTATTCTTTAAGCCTCTAAAGGAGATAAATGGAAAAAATGTTATATGTCCAGAGATTAACATTTTGGAAGAACGAGCCTGTAGCTGGGAAACTACACTATTGGGGTTCTTTTTTCACCATCATCCACCATTTCTTGTCATTTATCAATGGGGACAAAAGGTATGGAAAAATATAGGATTGGTTCATGTCCTATTAACTGAAGAAAACCATATATTATTCACTTTTACCTCTACTCCAACAACCCATAAAATCCTAGAGGAAGGCCCTTGACATATAGGCAATCAACCCAATTTTCTCCAAATTTGGCGGCCTTGTTTGCAGTTGGATACTATAAAATTTCATAATATCCCTTTATGGAACAATTTCCAATATGGGCTCCTTGAATATTGGACTACACAAGGTTTGAGTGCTCTTTCAAGCTTTATAGGGAAACCTTTTTGCGTGGATGAGAATACAGTAACGAAGAAAAGGGTTAGATATGCCCGTATTTGTGATAGTGTGGAACTTTCCAAGGAGCTACCAACATAAACACCAATCACACAATTAGGTGAGGGATAAACTCTTGGGAAGGATAGCATAGTATCATCATATTAATGGAAACCAATCAATTAAAAACAAGGGAAAGTGTGGAAAGAAACAAGGAAAAAATTTCAAACATTGAGTGATCATGAATTAATAGGGTTGGAATCTAATAATGATACCATTATAAACCTTGGAAATGTCTCAACTAAAGGTGCAGAACAAGTAGTCTTTGTTGAAATTTCAAACCATACTCTAATTGAGATCCCAAACATGGCTTGAATGAGTAGCATGGAAAACCATATTCCCCCTACAGTTGCATGTGATGTTGGATTGAAAACAATATCATACTAGATTCGACTAAACAGTAGATTTCAAAAAAAAAAATCGAAATCAAAGCGCAATGGAAGCATGATAACCAAATCAACATGTTTAATCCATACATGATACGGTATTAGAAAAATAAATAATAGAAGAACAAGATCGAAATTTTACCAAATCCTTTACTACAGCTTTGACTCCTCGCTATTGTATCCTCTCTTTGTTATTGTATCCTATCCTTGCTATTGTGTCCTCAACCAATCTGATCTACAACTTGTCCTCCTTGGATAACTTGGTTAACAAGATCTTTTGGTACGAAAGGAGATGGTAGAGGTTTTTTCCTTTATGATCAACTAGTTGAAAGAACCAAAATAAGACATTCTTATTCCTAATTTCATTTAGCTCATTAAAGAAAGGAGAGGGGAGTCGTAAAAATGAACCAAATGCACCACTTCTTTCTTCTAATCAAAATTAAAGAGAGGGCAATAAATAAGACATTCTCATTTGTTTGATATGGCTGGATGAAAAGACAAAAAACCAAAACAAGACACTCTCATTTTTGGTTATATGATGAAAGAAGGGAGAGAGAGCAACAAATGCACTACTTCCTTCTTTTAATCAAAAATGAAAGAGAGGTCAATAAATGAGACACTCTCATTTTCGGTTATATGATGAAATAAGGGAGAGAGAGCAATAAATGCACTACTTCCTTCTTTAATCAAAAGAATGCTAAAAGGTTCATACGTTTTTCTACATGCCAAGATTAAATGACAATCATTAAACCATTTAATGGTAAGACCATTAAATCATTTAATGAGGACACCATTAAACCATTTAATGATGATGAAGCATGATAAAAAACCCACCTTATATTTAGCAATCCAATGCTAAATGTGCAGCTGTCCATTTAGCTATATAAAACCAAAAATTTACATCATTGTAAATTTCAGTTTGGCCCTATTTTTTGTCTTTACAAATATTGTTTCAATTTTATTAATATAATTAATCAAATCGAAACAAAAACTAGCCCAATATTAAATGTTCATTTTTGGGCTTCTAATTAACAATTAATTAGTGTAAGTGCATCATTTAATCATAGGCTTAAAACCTAATTTAATTAACTCTTAATAAAATTATTCCGGTCTTATTATTTCGAATCTAATTCGATCCTTTCTTTTTTGTTTTCTTTCCTGTAACCTCTATTTATTTTTCTTACTTTGCTTGATAACTTTTCCTAAAAGCCAAGTGGGGAATCTAATTGGACTTATATAATTCAAGCCCTAATTAATCCGAAATTAATTTAATCTCATTAGAATTAATTCCAACTTATTAACCAAATATCATTTTACTTAAAATAATTAACTGAACTCTTAAATTACTAAATATTAAGAGAACATATGTTTCAAATTATATGTCTAATTACAAACACTATTATGAACCATATTTTAGCCATCCGCCCAATAAAGGATAAAATTACCATTTTTCCCTTAATTGGTTTTTCCTTCTGGATCTCCCGCTTCACTCTATATGGAGATTAACACACAAGATCTCATGTTGGTGTTAAGACTTGATAGGTAGCTAGTCCATCAAATTACTGGCATAAGTTTAATCACCATTCTCCATAAAACATCTAGAAGTGATAATATCACTATAAACTCTTTATCTGAGTGAATGTTCACTGATACATGATTCAATTAATAATATCAACATGCAGACACTAGATTGATACTCTATAAAAATCCATTCCGATCATATCAAGAATTATAATGGAACACACATGAGTTCACTACTCATCAAGATTATGGTTCGTAATAAAAGAATGCTAAAGTGTATGTTTTAAGATTAAAGAAATAACCTACTTTATTCTTTAAAAACATACGTGATTATAGATTCATTTAGTAGTGCCATTATCGATAGTCAACTACTATCATAATATGAAACTCATCATTCCCTTGAAGTAAACTCCTTTACTTACATGGAGATAAATTGCAACACTACAGTTTAAACTATAATCAAGCGACCAACTTGATTATTCAATTGTGAATCAACTAATTTAGATTGTAATAATATATATGTTTCCTATACATCTCCATGTATATGTATATTACTTACAAAAGGATCTTGGTACCTTATGACTAGTTATATAATGCTCATACAAGTAAAATGAAACTCTTTTGATTTATTAATAATAAATGTTTTCATTACAAAAATAACTGGAAGAAGATTAAGTTATATGTAAATGCACTTGCTTTCTAGGGTACTATATTTACATAACCCCGACACGTGATGCAGAGACAAGCTCATCTCTTAAAGATTCCTATGTACCCACCTTTGCTGATATTATAGTTGATAATCATGCTTCTTTGAGTGAATAAATCATTAGCACCCTGCTACCTTCTCAATCTAGGAATGAAACTCTTATTTGCTCACTTTGACGAGCAGAACCATAATTTCCAAATAGTCAAAAGGTTTAGATCTCAACGGAGCAAAAATAAAGGCTAAAAAAACAAACATCTCTAATATGTCAATTATCATTTGGAATGTATGAGGATTAAATTACCCTACAATGCAAGTTGCTTAAAGAGATTTTGTTGGGATGGAAAGGCCTCTACTTGTAGGATTACTTAAGAATAAAATAAAATTGAAGAATGTTGGTAAATTTTATTTGGGTTCGGCTTGGTAGATGGTTTACCAGTCACACACATCATATTCTTGGTCAAATTATTGTATGTTATAAAGCTGATGAGGTTAAAGTGGAGCTCCTTCATTCTACTGACCAATTGATGCATCTAAAAATATCCTTTTTACATAAAAACATTGACATTATTGTCTCCATCATTTATGTTAGCAACTTTAGTTTCCAACGAGTTGCATTGTGGGTTGTTCTATTAAATCTTAGCAGCGATATTCGACTGCCTTGGTTGTTATATGGTGATTTTAACTCTACTTTATATCGATCTGAGGTTGATAGCAATTGTAATTCCAAAGATCTTAAGCTATATATGGACCAGCTGGGTGTGACATATTTGAGGTCTGTTGGTAAAACAAATACTTAGTCCAACAAACAAAACTCACACTAGTTTATACAAAAGAAACTTGATTGTGCTTTAGTTAATGGAAGATGGATTGAACACTTTCCCAATAGCAACATAAACTTCCTCAACCCATTATTCTCAGATCATGCCCCAATTAAGGTAGAAAAACTCTTTCACTCGGCTGCTCAAAAATTTCCATTTTGATTAAACAATTATTTGACCAATGTACCATTTTTTTTAAGCTTGCAAGTTGTTATGGAACCAAATAGTATATTTGTGTCTAGAAGTTGAAAAAAGTTAAAAAGGAACTGAAATTGCTATAGTCTTTAATAGACTTAGTTGACTACGCATTGTCCAAAGCTCAAGAAGACCTTACTAAAATTTAGAGGACTCTTGCACTCTCCCCTCACAATCTACAACTACTGACCCCTTGCTACTAAGAAACAAGCCTTATCTAACTATTTGCTTTTTGTTCAAAACCATCACTCACTACTTCAACAAAGAGCAAGAATGAATTAGCATAAAGATAGAGATAACTGCACCAAATTCTTCTTCAATTCAATACTAGCCTACCAGAACATAAATAGATTTAGTTCAATATCTACAAATGAAGGCCTCCAACTTTAAAACCATATGGCAGTTTAGGAAGAAGTCGTGAAATATATTAATAACTTACTTAATACTTGCACCTCTGATACTATCTCCTATGTAAAACTCTCAGATCTTGGTTCTAAGAAAATAAACTAGGAAGCCATTGATCTTTTAACTAAGGTTGTCAATGATAAGGAGATCAAGGAAGCTTCGTCTAAGTTGAGCATGAAAGCACCAGATCTGGATGGCTTCAACTACTTCTTTTATTAGAATACATAAGACATTACAGGTTGTTTTGTTAAGCAAGTAGTGAAAGAGTTTTTCTCTGATGATGTGTTTCTTAGGGAAGTCAATCAATTTTTCCTTTATTTGATCCCAAAAATTGCTAATCCCACTCCCTTTAATGAGTTCATACCAATATCTTGCACAAATTTCCTTTATAAATTTATATCAAAGTCCTTGGAATAAGATTAAAATTGCTCTCATCCCACTCATCACCAAAGGGCATTCATCTGCAATCAACAAATTGGTGATAACATTTTGGTTGCCCAAGATTTACTTCAGGGATATTCTCGAGTCAATTCACCTCCAAACCACACTATCAAGGCTGATTTTCATAAGTTTTTGATAGTGTGTGCTGGAATTTCTTATGATAGGCAATGGAATCATTTGGTTTTCCAGTTATCTTCATTAATCAAATCAAGGAACGTATCTCTAAATTCACTTATTTGGTCCTAATCAATGTCAACCCTTCCAACTTTTTCAAGATTGGGAAAGGACTAAGGCAGGGGGATCTTATTTCCCCTACCTCCTTATCATGTGCATAAATATGCTCAACATTATCATTTAGCATCAGGTGGCCTTAAACACTACTTTCAAATACCATTTGAAGTGTAAGAAACTTGGTCTAACTAACCTCTCCTTTGAAAATGATTTATTACTCTTATGTAAAGCCACAACTGAATCAATTTGCAGCTTCATTAAAACTCTTGCCAGGTTAAAAGAATTCTCAAGTTTGAGTGTTAACCTCAATAAATGTCATCTTATCCTTTCTAAAGGAGTTGCTCCAATGACCTCTAGAATAACTTCGCTTACTAGAATGGTTAAGAAAGCTCCACACTTTACTTAGGCCTCCTAGTTTTGCCCAGGAGACTAAAAATCCTCAAATGTTATCTTGTTGTTGATAAAATTTAGAAAAGAATCAAATCTTGGGTGAATCAATTCGTTTCAAAATTCAACTCATCAATTCAGTTCTTAACTCATTGCATGTTTATGTTTATTAGAGCTCTCATATATTTATTTCCAAAGGGTTCATCAATTAGATTGAAAGACTACTTAAGGATTTTTTATGGAACCAAACAATGGGAATTAAAGGTAATGCCAAAGTTTAATGATCTAACATTTGCTTCGTAAAGGAAGAAGGTGGGCTAAATATCCCTTCTGTGAAAATCACCAACCATATCCTCATACTAAAATACTTATGGTGGATTTTTTAATATAGTAAAATGTTATGGATAAGGTGTTTATATTCATATTTCCTTAAAGGGAGAAGCATATGGGTTATCTACAAGATTACTAGCAACTCCTATTTTCTGAACTAGTTAATTCATTTAAGGAATCTTATTCGAGACTAAGTGTATTGCACTATTGGCAATGGGAAATTTATTTCTATGTGGTTCGATAATTAGACAGGTCAAGGATCTTTATTTCAATCTCAACATTTGCTTATAGGTTCTGTCAATTTTACTTTCCATACTAAAATGGATTCCTTCATCAACGGAGGGTACTGGATTTTGCTAGATAATCTTCGACATTTGTAACCTTTTTATTCTCCATCTCTCACTCAGGGTACTTTCATTTGGCATAATAGGCCAACTCATAAATTATCAAATAAAGTCATTCGGTAAGGAAACCAAAGGTGTTAAGGCATTGAATGATTTGGCACAAAATGATCCCCCCATGAACCTCTTTTCTGTTATGGCTCACTATACAAAATAGGTTGAATATGGCTGATTGAATTAGATATTTGAGAATTAATCCACTATGCTCCTTCTTTCAAATCTAGGAAGAAACTAAAGATCACTTATTTTTTATGTGTGAGGTGACTAATTGGGTATGGAAAGTTGTTCTAATGTGATGTCGTTGGATTACCCAAGAGAACTTTCTTTATTACCATTCAGTATTAGGTAGCTTAAAAAACTCCCCTTATTTCGGCTCATATAGCAGTTGTTAGGATGTGTGTCCAATCTATCTATTTGGAAAGAGAGAAATACATGGCATTTTGAATCTAATACTAAGACTACAGATATTCTTATATCTAGAATTCTCAATAGTGTCAAAGAGCTTATGGCGTTAATAAGCACCCCAGCAACGTCAACATTCTCTAGTTCTATTTCTCATGATTACTTTATATTTTGCCTAGCTAAATATTTACTACTATTATCTTGTTTTAACAGATATCTCCCTTGACGTCTTGTAAACTCTTAACTATATTTTTGTTAATGCATTTTATTCTTTCTTTTTTTAAGAAAAATGGTGTATCCAAGTTCCTTCTCTAATGCCATCACTACCACAATACCCATAAGTATTCTTGTTGTTATTTATAATATATTATTTTTATTTATTTTGTGTGTTGTTTTTATCGTATCTTTTCCGTAATGAGGATAATATGTTGCTCAAGTGTGGAGAAATATATACACTTGCATATCATTTGCGTATGAAATTGCATTTTGCATGGTGTTAGTTTATGATTGTGTTAGCATTATGTACATTTTTGTTGCATGATTTTGAATTTTGTGAATGAGTCAATGGCATGAATTGAACATAATTGACTTAAAATATTGTCATCAATATGTACAATGTTGGGTTTTGATCTTGCATCACATGCATCAAAAATAGAAACAGCAATGGCAATATAAAAAAAACCCAAAAAACTAGGGACTTTCAAGTGCTATTAGATGTAACTTTAACAAAACATGAACTTAAGATGTGTACCTTACAATCTCGTTCGTTCTTCATTGTCTTCACCTCTTTGGGTTGTCATAAACTACAATTTCCAAAGGAGGAAATCTCTAATGATATCCACGTGAAGAGTGAAGCCTGAAACCTCTTAGGAAGAATGGTTATAACACACACAAAGTGCTAGCTTTGCAAAGTATTCTTTGAGAGAGTGTTTGTAGAGAGTGAGAGAAGATGATGAACACTTCACCAGAAAAAAAAAACTCATTTTCAGACAACACTTGCTTGAAAATTGATGTTTCTTACACCCTTTGGCCTTCCTTTAACCCGCAACATCAATGGAGAGTTAGTGGGAATTAAGTGGCTTTTAATCCCACTTAATTTAGCATGAAACTTCCACCCCTTCTTTAAAGGTAATTTTGTCATCTTGCTTATTAAAGGGTAATTTTGTCACCTTACCTAATAAGCATGATTCACATGTGTCATATGATTAACAATCAAATGGCCCTAAACTACCACAGTTGTGTAGCTTAGTTATACATCTCTCATATCTTGGATCTCCATCCAAAACCATTTTACTCATTCTTCGCATCTTCAATTCGTGTGACCCATTAGGTTCCTAGTTATGTTGACCACTTGAATTAGCAATTAATTCAAGCAAGTCATGAGCGATATCTAGCAACACATCATGACTCCTAATTGACCAAAAAGTCAGTGGTTTATGTTAGCCCCTGAATTTTTTTCTTGATGAATAAGCATGATTTAAATTAATTATGAGGTCTTTAGGGAATTATTTTGTGGAGTTAACTATTCTGTTAATGTTAGTAAGATTATATGACATAGGTTAATTGAATTAAAGTGTTAAGGAATTAAGAATTTTTAAGGGCATTTTTGGAAAACCACTTAAGAGTATAAGACTTAAGCCTTTAAAGGAAGGGTATAAGTGGAAGAAGAAAAGTTGTCTTGTATTAAAAGAAGGAAGAAAAAAAAAATTGAAGGGAAAAAGAGAGAGTGCCATGGAGAAGAAGAGAAGGAGAGAAAGAAGAGAAAACAAGCTAGGGTTTCATGATGTTTAAAGAATTTGCAGCTAAACAAGTAAGTATAAGAATCATTTTTCTTGATTTGATGAATAAAGCATGTTTATGTGATAGTTAGAAGTAAAATGGGGTTGAATAGAGTAAGGATCTGGAAAAAATTGGGAGAAGAGTCGTGTTTTTGCAAAAGTTTGCCACAACCAACTTTTTGGTTCGCTACGGTAAAGTCTCCTTAGTTCGCCGTGGCCAACTCTTTGGTTCGCCGCAATGAAGTTTCTCTTGCACAACTCGAATATGTTTTAGTATTTTAGCCATAACATCTTTTTTAGTTATCCAAATGGAGCGATTTTTCATTTGGAGTAAACTAGAGACATAGGAATACAATTTGTATGAAGAAATAAAGTTTTAATTTAGTCTCTAAGAATTCCAATTTTTGGATGGAATTTGAGCATAGAATATTGTTTCAGCATAAGAATAGTCCAAATATGTCTAGGGTATAACTTTCAAATTTCTAAACCACATTGAATGATTTTGGTGTCATTAGAAACTTAAAAAAATGGGGAACATAT
The DNA here is from genome assembly GCA_025531925.1 of Erythroxylum plowmanianum. Lineage (NCBI taxonomy): Eukaryota > Viridiplantae > Streptophyta > Magnoliopsida > Malpighiales > Erythroxylaceae > Erythroxylum > Erythroxylum plowmanianum. The sequence goes on along the minus strand of JANVCQ010000006.1, from coordinate 16,737,735 downwards.
TTCTAGAAGGAAATGTTACCAAATTTCTTCATGGAAAATTGACCCGAAAGTTTGGACTTTTAGAAGAGTTTGAGTATTTAGAATTTATCTTAGAGATGGGTCCTCAAATTGTATTCCTATTGAATGGAAATTTTTTTCATTGATAAAGGAAATCAAGGAAGGCAAGAGGGTTAAGAGGAGAGGCACCTTTGAGCAAGTCTTTAAGCAAGGAATTCAAGGTGGGTAATATATTTATGGTTATTGTGTAATATGGGCAAGTTTATCTTATTGGTGATTATATGCTAAATTGCTTGAATTGATTGCATGTGTATTGTATGTTAACTTGCTTGATAGTGAATTATTATGGTTGTTAAAAATGAATTGTGATTTATGAATTATGATCAAGTTATGCCATTGAAACATGTCATGACATTTTGTATGAATGAAAAGATGTAAAATCATGAAAAGTATGAATATGTGTGAAATGAGTTAAGCATCGAACTTTGTTTTTGTTTAGGCAAGAGTGGAACCATTTTGTTTGTCACATGCACGTTGACAAGAGACTTCTCCTGACCTGCTTGTGGCATATGAGCTCCGAAAATGGACTCATTCTATTCATAGGGTAAACTTCGGTTTCTCCATTCTATTTCCATGGAACCCTCAAGAAATTTGTTGTGCATTGCATCTTTGAATTATCAAGTATGATACATAATTGAATGTTATGTTCTGATGCTTAAATATACATGATACGTTTTAAGAGATAGCATCCTTGGCTATGAATATTTAAGTTAGACTTTGTGGATGATTGACTTGCTAGCTAAAATAAGTTATAGATGTATATGAATGAATATATATGTATATGTTTCAATTGTATGGCTCATTGCCAATGGCTATAAATGTATAAGCCATTTAAGAGATAGCATCCTTGGCTATGAATATTTAAGTTAGACTTTGTGGATGATTGACTTGCTAGCTAAAATAAGTTATAGATGTATATGAATGAATATATATGTATATGTTTCAATTGTATGGCTCATTGCCAATGGCTATAAATGTATAAGCTATTGAGCTTCGCAACTCATCCCATTACCTTCCACTCTGCAAGTGAAGAAAAAGCAGAACAAGAGAATTGTGAACCTTGCAAGGCATTTGACAACTCCAAGATAGTTATATTTAGTAATTAAGTTAGTTCAGAAACTTTTGGTATTTAGAATCATATTAAGCCTAAGCATTCAATTGTATCATGTGCATTTTGTGTTCAGTAATAAGCCAATAATGTGGCTTTTGGTATGTAAATAAAGTTTTTCACACTCTTTTGCTTTAGTTATGGAATGATGAATAGAAGAAGTTTCATTTGTATATATTCATAATTAATTTCTTTGTTAAAATAGTTGTGGTGAAAGAATTGTATGAATGTACGTATGTCTTGTGTTAAATGTTGGTGGTCTGGGTTTTATCTGAAGATTTCGCGGCAACGAAATCCAGCGTACGCAGTGGTGAACCTTTCCAGAAGGGTTTCTGTGTTAAAAATTGGGGGACTTCGTCGTAGTAAAGTCAGACTTTCATCGCGGTATATTTTTCCCAAAGGACCATTTTGTTTGACCTTTATACTTCACCGCAGTGAAGCCAGAATTTCACCATGCTGAACCCGTCACTGTTGAAGCTAAAATTTTTCCAAAGTTTGAAATTTTTGGGAAATCAAAGCCTCGTAATAGGTACCGTTACCTAGGTTCCAACATTGTTTGGTATCAAAGCAATAGTTAGACTCTAGAAACGGGGTCCAACATCTTGTGGTATCAGAGTTTAGATTTTTTCTAGGCTTGGAATGCATAGTGTTAAGTCAAGAAGACTTCACTTATATTAATTTTGATGGCAATCAAATAATAATAATCTTATAAGTGTGTGAATTGTTTTAATAAGTTTGTTAAGTGGGCAGAGAAATGTAAGTGATTTGAAGTCAAACCCAGAAGATACATAGTCAAACTCAGAAGATGCGTAGTCATCACCAGGAGATATAGAACCAGAAGATATATGGTCAACACCAGAAGATGCGAAATCAATACTAGAAGATATAGAAAGTCAACACCAAAAGATATAGAAAGTCATCATAAGAAGATACACATCGACATAAGAAGATACACATCATCATGAGAAGATACATGTCATCATAAAAAGATACACGTCGTCATAAGAAATACACGTCGATGTCAAAAGAAGTGTGACAATAGAAGAAGCACGATACCAAAAGAAGCGACACCAGAAGAAGTATAGTTGATGGAGGACCATCAAAAAAAGCCTTGGAAGATATGTCCAACATAGGCTTTGGAGCCCAAGAAGAAGAACCGGCCAAGGAGGATGAATAGTTAGAAGTTGGCCTCAACATTCTCCTACAATACCAAGCTTTATGGAAACCTTTTGGGGACTCTAAAACCTTAGTCCAAGTTGATGATCTTGAAGCCCAAATGGAGCCCATAGGGGAGAAAGCTCTCGGCCAAAATCAAGTCACATGTTGTCCTATAACTTGACTTGGACAAGAGAAGGTATAATATTTCAACCTATGATATATTTTCAATAAGAGCAATTCATTGCTTATAAGTTTCCTATTTAATGTGTTTAATGCTTATTTAGTGTGTTTTAATTCCTATCCTTAATTTTCCACATTAATACATGTATAGTGGACAATTATGGACAGTTTTTTTGTTATGAATGTTTCATTAAGAGTCCATTAGGAGGTGAGAAACCGAATCATGTGATTCTCCACCTTCCTTTTAGCTAAGTTTCCTATTTAAGTCATGTTTTGTTTCCTTTTGAAGGAGAATTTTATGAATGAAAACTCTTGAGTATTATTCTCAAATTTAGTGTCAATTTGCTCTTGGGATGTCTATTTATCGAAAATAGAACAAGGGTCTATTAATTTTCCAAAAACATCCACATTTTTTCAATTTTCTTCTTCTTTCGCGAAACAGTATCATTCCTGACCAGTTTCACCATCTCATCTATAACTTTTCACACACACATCAAAATAAGAAACTTCCTTCACCAAAGTTGTAGTTGACTTCTTTCTATACAATTTTTCCTTTATAACCATCCCCAAATTCCTTGTAGTTTTTCTGAAAATTACAAAACAAACCGCTGCTAATTCCTAATCCGAGAAACACAAAACTAGACCAAACTTTCACTTATCATCACCCATCACCTCCAACCAAATTCTGACCACCAAAATGACCTCACGCCATCAAATTTTGGTATCAAAGCCCACGTTTTGATCCTACATCAAGTCATGTTGACGTCCCCACCGAAAAGTACACCCAATCCATAACATACTTCCAATCACCCAATCAATCTGATGCCCCGAGATGTTGATGCTCTTAATGCCACCATTGAAGCCCTATGCCTAGAACTTGCAACCTCAAAAGTCAAAGAAAGAGCCTATCAATCCATGAAACAACCAACATCATCAAGTCGAAACCCAAATCCTCCCTCTTTCCCACCCTTAAGTCATTTCCCAAGAAATTACACACCCGGAATCCCAATTAGGTTCGACCCTAATCCCACCTTTGAAGAGATATTTGACTTGGAGAATGAGGAAGTTTTTGATGAATTTGGAGAGACCTCTCACACCAACATAGGAGGACCAAATTTAAGAGGGAGAGGAGAGACAAGGCCGAAGGCTAGAAGAGGTAGACCAATTACTCCACAACACTCACAAAATGACAACATCTTTAATTTCAAAGTAGACATACTGGAGTTTTTTGGAAAGCTTGATGCAGAGGCTTTCAAAGATTGGGTCTATAGTGTAGAGAGGGCTTTTGAATTGAAGGAATTTGATGAGGAGAGAAAGATGAAGATTGTAGCCCTAAAATTGAAGGGCTATGTTGCACAATGGTGGGACAATTTGCAGAAAAGAAGAGTGAGAGAAGGAAGGCCACGTTATCAAACATGGCAGCAAATAAAACACGAAATGGAGGAGGCTTTTATGCCGCCCCAATATAGGCAAAGGCTTCTTGATCAGTTGTTTAGTCTTAGACAAGACAACAAGAGTGTAAAAGATTACATAATGGCGTTCGAGCATTTAATGATTAGCTGTGACTTGAGGGAAATCGAGGAGGTAGTTTGTGTGAGATTCCTCAAGGGCCTCAAAATTGACATCCAAAACATGGCAAGCTTCTATCCCTATGAGACTTTGCAAGAATTAAAAAGGCTTGCCATGAGAAGTGAATTATCTCTTAAACACACTTAAAGCCAAAAGTTCCTTCCAAATATGCCCAAACACCACAAAAGCCAATTAGCCAAAATTTTCGTCAATAAAATCCTTCACCACCCATGGCTCCTCCACCAAAACCATTTAACCAAACTCCTCCACCAAAACTGAATGCCACAACAAGCCTATACACTCCAAAATTTCTTCCACAATCACCAAAATCCAAACTTAGGTGCTTTAAATGTCAAGGCTATGGACACTTCCAAGCCGAATGCCCAAATAGAAAAGTCATGACCATACAAGAAATGGAGGCTATTGATTATGAAGTTAAGAAAGAATTGTTATTTGATGCTAACGTTGAACATGAAGAAGATGGAGATAGTGATGAGACTATTGAAGCTAGTGGTTACAATGTTAATGCTGAGATGCTTGTTTTCATGAAAGTATTGAGTAGTGATATGGGAGTTGAAGATTGGAGGAGAAAATTACTTTTCCATATGAGATGTATGACCAATGGAAAGATGTGTGAAATTGCCATTGATAATGGAGCGTGAGAGAATGTGGTCTCAAATGAGATGGTTGACAAGTTAGTCCTCAAAACTGAGCCCTTACCAGCTAACTTGGCTTGACTTCACGCATAAGATCAAAGTCAACCGACGGTGTCTTGTCCCATTTGCAATTGATAAATATATGGATGAAGCATGGTGTCATGTCATTCCAATGACGGCGTGTCATTTGCTTCTTGGAAGACCATGGATTTATGATATGGATGTGCAACATCATGGGAGAGTAGATACATATTCTCTACATCACAATGGCAAGAAGTTTGTGTTGACTTCAATGAAGCCGGATTTCAAAAGGAAGAACAAGGAAGAATCTACTTTGATGACATTAGAAGAAAAGGTTGATGTTCTTGTAGAATTGCCAAATTTTGTACCACTTGATATTGAAGAGGAAGATAAACCATGGCCACCAACTCCGAAAGAGGTACAAAAATTGATTAATGAGTTCACTTTTGTGTTTCCTAAAGAACTTCCAAAAGGGTTGCCACCTTTAAGGGAGATTCAACATGAGATCAATTTTGTGCCTGGTGCTTCTATTCCTCACAAGCATGCGTATAGAATGAGTCCTAAAGAAGGAGAAGAATTACAAAAGCTTGTAGATGAGTTACTTGTGAGAGGTTTCATTCGGCCTAACATAAGTCCAAGTGTAGTACCAGCCTTTGTTGTGCCAAAAAAGAATGGAAAGTGGAGGATGGTGATAGATTTAAGAGCCGTCAACAAAATCACCGTCAATTATAGGTATCCAATTCCTAGACTTGACGACATGTTAGATCATCTCCATGGTGCTAAAATTTTCTCAAGATTGGACCTAGCAAATGGTTTTCATCAGATAAGAATGAAGGAGGGAGATGAATGGAAAACCAGTTTCAAGACAAAGGAGGGACTTTATGAATGGCTAGTCATGCCAATGAGGCTATCGAATTCACCATCAACTTTCATGAGGTTTAGGAATGAGGTACTAAAACCATTCTTACACAAATTTTTGGAAGTTTACTTTGATGACATTTTAATCTTTAGCTCTTCCTTAGTTTAGCATGTCATGCATCTAAGACTTGTGTTAGAGGTCTTAGACCGTAAGAAATTTTATGCCAATTTAGAAAAGTGTCATTTTTATGATTCCTCTTTAAATTTCCTAGGTTTTGTCGTTAGCCATGAAGGCATTAGCATGGACCCTTATCGAGACCCACTAACCTTTTTCAAGTTAGGGGCTTTCATGGTTTACATTTTTTCTATAGGAGATTCATAAAAGATTTTAGCACTACCACTAGTCCAATTACCGATTGCATGAAAAAGGGTGAATTCAAGTGGACTCCTCAAGCCACTATTGCCTTTAATACTTTGAAAAAATTGATGACTAGTGCTCCTTTGTTAGCTTTGCCTAATTATAATGCACCATTTGAACTTGAGTGTGATGCAAGTGAGGTAGTTGTCCTAAGTTAAGAGGGGAAACTGATTGCCTATTTTAGTGAAAAATTGAATGATGCTAGAAAAAAATACACCACATATGACAAAGAGTTCTATGCTTTGATTAGAGCCCTTAGACGTTTTCTGCCATATCTTGTAGCTAGCCCATTCGTTTTGTTCATCTACCATGATGCCCTAAAATATATCCAAAACCAAACCCATTTGAGCCATAAACATGCTACTTGGATTGAATACTTGCAAAATTTTGACTTTGTCATAAAACACAAATCCAGAAAAGTCAATGTAGTAGCTGATGTCTTGTCTAGGAAATATACTTTGTTGAACTCAATGCATGCACATGTTATAGGCTTTGATGACATAAGGGGATTATATGAGAGTGACAAGATTTTGGAGTTATAGTGTCAAAGGTTAAGGAAAACAATGGTGCATTTAGGGATTTCATTCTTCATGATGGTTATTTGTTCAAAAATGGTTCTTGTTGTGAGCCTCAATGTTCATTGAGAGAGGCAATTTTAAGGGAGGTCTATGGTGGAGGCTTGGCTGGCCTCTTTGGAAGGGAGAAAACTTATGATTTGGCCCATGAAAAAATCTATTGGCCAAAGATGTGGAGAGATGTTGAAAGACTTGTCCAAGGATGTAACACAGGCAGTCGGGCCAAGATGCAATCCCAATCGAATGGCCCATACACACCTCTTCCAATTCCAAATGCTCTATGGGAAGGTGTAAGTATGGATTTTATTATTGGCTTGCGGAGGACAAGAAGGGGTTTTGATTCAATTATGGTAGTTGTTGATAGATTTTCAAAAATGGCCCATTTCATACCTTGTACTAACACTTTGGATGCATCTCATGTCATGGATTTGTATTTTCATAATGTTGTAAAGTTTCATGGACTTCCTAAAAGCATAGTTACTGATAGAGATGTAAAATTTTTAAGCCATTTTTAGAGAACACTTTGAGGTAGATTAGGGACAAGGCTCAAATTTAGTATCGCTTTTCATCCATAAACTGATGGTCAAATGGAGGTAGTGAACTAGTCCTTGGGAAATATTCTTCGAAGTTTGTTGAAAGGGAAGACAAAGAATTGGGATGCACTCTTACCACATGCTGAATTTGCATATAATTGCTCAAAAAGTACGACAACCCAATTTTCACATTTTGAGATAGTTTATGGCACTAACCCTTTATGTCCACTTGATTTGAGTCCAATTCCTCACATTAGGCCGAGCAATATAAAAGAAGAAGAAAGGGCCGAGCAAATCATCAAAATCCATGAGAAGGTCAAAGCAAATATCTTGAAACACAATGACAAGTACAAAAAGCAAGGCAAACTCAAAAGGGTCGTAGAGTTCAATGTTAGAGATTTAGTGTGGGTTTACTTGAGGAAGGAAAGATTTCCATCTAAAAAAAAGTCCAAACTCAATGAGAGAGCTGAAGGCCCATTCAAAGTGCTACAAAAGATAGGCCCAAATGCATAAAAGATTGAGCTACCAAGTGGTTACAAAATTTCTAACATTTTCAATGTAGGTGATTTAAAGGCTTATGTTGAAGACACAATGGAAGACCAAAATGATCAACAAGGTTGGCCTTTGAAGAGGACGAGGATGATGGAGGACCATCAAACAAAGCCTTGGAACATATGTCCAACATGGGTTTTGGAGCCCAGGAAGAAGAACCGGCCAAGGAGGATGAAGAGTTAGAAGTTGGCCTCAACATTCTCCTACAATACCAAGCTTTATGGAAACCTTTTGGGGACTCTAAAACCTTGGTCCAAGTTGATGATCTTGAAGCCCAAATGTAGCCCATAGGGGAGAAGGCTCTTGGCCAAAATCAAGTCACTTGTTGTCTTATAACTTGACTTGGCCAAGAGAAGGTATAATATTTCAACCTATGGTATGTTTTCAATAAGAACAATTCATTGCTCATAAGTTTCCTATTTAATGTGTTTAATGCTTATTTAGTGTGTTTTAATTCCTATCCTTAATTTTCCACATTAATACATGTATAGTGGACAATTATGGACAGTTTTTTTGTTATGAATGTTTCATTAAGAGTCCATTAGGAGGTGAGAAACCGAATCATGTGATTCTCCACCTTCCTTTTAGCTAAGTTTCCTATTTAAGTCATGTTTTGTTTCCTTTTGAAGGAGAATTTTATGAATGAAAACTCTTGAGTATTATTCTCAAATTTAGTGTCAATTTTCTCTTAGGTTATCTATTTACCAAAAATAGAACAAGGGATTGTTAGTTTTCCAAAAATTTTCATGTTTTTTTCAATTTTCTTCTTCTTTTTTAGAAACAGTATCATTCCTGAATAGTTTCACCATCTCGTCCATAACTTTTCACACACACATCAAAATACGAAATTTCCTTCACCAAAGTTGTAGTTGACTTCTTGCTCTTCAATTTTGCCTTTAGAACCATCCCCATATTCCTTGTATTTATTTGAAAATTACAAAACAATCTGCTACTAATTCCTAATCCAAGAAACAGAAAACTAGACCAAACTTTCACTTATCATCACCCATCACCTCCAGCCAAATTCTGACCACCAAAACGACCACATGCCATCAATAGTACCAGATGATACAAAAGGAAACTAATCTAGAATGTCAGTTAGTTAGTTAGTTGGAGTTAGTTACAAGAATTAACTAATAATGGTTTCTAGAAGATTCAAGAAGCAGTTTCTTAAGAAGACAGTTGAAGGCTTAGGTTATAAATACTAGTTTTAGTCGTAAACCAAATAACATTTTTACAAGAGAGAAAATCTAATTGTACAATACTTAGAAACTCTGTATTCAAGAGCTAAAGAAAGAGAGCGAATATATCTATAACGTGAAACTCAAAAAATACTTTTCCAAGAGAAAGAAAGGCTAGAGCCTGGAGAGGCTAAGAAAGCAGATAAAGAATATTTTGTGAGAGAGATCTGAAGAGGCTCTACAAGTGTAGAAAGAATACTTGTAAAGTTGAAGAGTATAGTGAAATCTCAGGCAAACTTTGAGGACTGGACGTAGCCCAGGGTTAAGGGTGAACTAGTATAAAATCACGCCATCTATTCTCTAACCCTTATCTTTTAATTTTCTTGCTGTTAGAAGAGTAGATAATAATTTTTGCGATTGCATTACTCATTGACTTTAGTAAATTATTTTTATGATCTTTTGAATTTGTAAAGAAATTCAAGAAATTCCTAAAGATTAATATCTTTGAAGATTTTACACAATTCAACCCCCCTTCTTGTGTATTTTACATATTATACATGATTTCTATACTAACAAGTGATTTACTTCACATAGCAGTGTGAATTGTTATGCTATGTGATTACTTATTGCATTGTGAATCAATTGATTGCATTAAGTGACATGCATATCATGTATACATGTAGGAATTAAGATTAAAAGGAAATGTAAGCTAAATGTTAGTGTTTACATTGAAGGAGTAAAATGCCACCTCATAAAGAAACATGAGGACTTTTGCAACGATCTGCTACACCTAATTTCTCACTATTAGAGAAGGGTACTAATGAGTATAGAATCCTAGTAATTGCAACCGCATGAGTTACATGTATGAAATTTTGTTAAAAGTTTGGGATATCAGAAATAGTGAGAAGAGTGGTGTTTTGTTAGAGTGTAAGATAAGGAAAGTTGTGGGCATTTAGAAATAAAAAATATTACATAGTCTGATATGTTAGACATAGATTCAGTATTTAGGGTTATGTCAGCAAATATGGTAACGGGATTTTGTTGAGGATATGTACTTGAATTGATATGGGTTTGAAAATATTTTCATGAATTGATCAAAAAAAATAGAGATAGCGGTGGAAATGACAATATTTAAGGTATACAAACAAAGTGGAATTGAAAGGATTGAACTCGGAATTTATGATCTGGTGTAAGATTGTGATAGTGAACTAAGATCAGAATTTCAAGATGGCTATGTGTATATAATTCTAAATTGATTAAGAAAGTACATAGGGAAAATAAAACAAATGATAGTGATATATGTAGAAGTTCTCAAGGTTATGTCGACCAGTTGTTATGTATACATATCCGATAATGTGATTAAATTGGTGAATAATGTGATTGAGTACATGTTGGACCCCGAATGTTTCATAGAAGTTAGAACTATTTGAAGGAGAAATTTTGGCAAGTAGTCATGAGTAAAGAGCAAATGAATGAAAATTCTTGAACCAAGAAATGATAGGCAAGGTTAAAGTAGCGAATGAGAAATATGGATATGTCCAAGTTTTTCTTTGATGTTTCTAGTGGATAAAAGATTTTGAAGTAAAAAGGATTAAGGTGAAAGTTAGAAGTAGAATGAAAGCCAAAAATGAAGTTGCATATGTATAGTAAGTTGATGAGGAATATGCATATATGCTTATGTTTTGTCATTGGTATTCATGATTAGTCAGGGATTACAAATTTCTTTATAGGTGATATTGATTTGAAATGGAGTTGAGAATGAGGAGTAAATGAAGTAGGAAAGGTGGTCTTAGTATGATTTGTGTTAAGGAAAGAATGTGAAACAAAATGGATGGTTGATCTGGAAAATGTTTATTGAGTATGCTTTGGTCTGTTAGCCATATCTTTTTCTGTAGTTATCTAAACGAGATGATTCTTAATTTGGATTAAACTAGAAACAAATGGCTACATTTCTTATGAAGACATCAAATTTCAATTTTATCTCTAAGAGTCTCAAAATTTGTCATGAAATGAGAACTGAGTGTAGCACATTGGTGGATGAATGTAATCTTCAGATTTTAGGGGAAAATTGGGATTGATCTAGATAGATTTTGGCAAAGTTTCCTTCTTGCTAGTTGTATATCTTTCTTTTATCTTTCCAACGCTATATAGTATGGAATTTTTGAACTTCTAGGTCGAAAGCCAGGGTCCTTATAAGGGAAGATGTGCAAGAGAGGAGTAGCTTCTTCTGTCTTTTGCTTCTTCTGTGATGACGTCACCTCCTTCTAGATTTTCTTTATGATGATGTCATCTCCTTCTGTGTTTTGTATCGTCTGTGTCTTTCTATCGTCTGTGTTTTGTATCGTTTGTGTTTTTCTATCTTCTGTGTTTTTTTGACGCATCTTCTTCTGTGTTTTGTTGACGTGTCTTCTTATGGGTTTTGTTCCTTCTGGGTTTTACTTCTTCTGTGTTTTGTTGACACGTCTTCTTTTGTGTTTTGTTGACGCATCTTCTTTTGTGTTTTGCTGACGTGTCTTCTTTTGTGTTTTTTGTTTCTTCTGTCTTTTGCTTCTTCTGGGTTAATGTTCATAAACTTATTCTAGGTTACTATTTATGAATTTCTTCTATCTTTTGCTATCTTCTGTGTTTTGTTTCTTTGGTTTTTCCGCATGGCCTATCTTCTATTCCATTTTCGATCCTTTAAATGATAGAATCTGTCTTTAAGGTCTTCATGAAATTTGTAGATTTTGGAGTTCTCTTTTGAACCATATGAAGAAAAAACTAACTCCGATATCTATAGGGAAAGTTGTAGAAATTTCCCACTTCTTCTGTCTTTTTTCCATTCATTTGTTTTTTCAGTTGATTTCGTCTAATCCTATTATCTGGTCCATTTTGACCCTTCCAATGATAAAATCTAACCTCAAGGTCTTCTTCAAAGTTGTAGATCTCAAAATTTCTCTTTGAAATCGTCTTAATATGATCCTAATCCAACATCT
>JANVCQ010000006.1:16687627-16707071 GCA_025531925.1 Erythroxylum plowmanianum | reverse complement strand
CCTTAATTTGTCTTATATGTCTCTACTCTTTCAACCCACTTAATAAAATAATTCTAACACTTCCTTCTAAATTCTAATTTAAAGATTCCACTAAAAATAATAATAAACAATTAAAGCAAAGATAAAGAATAAAAAAATAAATAAAAAAATTTTCGGGACCCAACAGTCTATACATCAAAGACTCTAAAGTATCAAAGTAACCAACTAGGAAGTGCAATAAAAATTACATATTTATAACATTATTATGTCTTTTTTCCTTTGTATTCATTTTTTCTTCACTAGAATGAGTTTCAACTCCATATGACCACTATTGCTTTTATAAGAAATAAATTCATTAGTCTACTTATATTTTATTATGATCAAAATAAGGATTGTAGCCTCCCTTAGCTTAATAATCTCCTCCCAACTTGATGATGATAAATTTTTTATGATATTGGATAAATAATGGAAAAATCAAATACATGGTTTGTTATTCTAAGGTGATAATAATAGTTAGCTCTGCCCAAGTTAATGCATAACAAAAAAATCCTATTAATATATTTTAAACATAAACCAACTTTTGCATAAAGATTATCATAATATAACTAATTACAATATCAATTTGAAATTGACATGATAAAGGTTTTAATTATCCAAAGGTTAATAAAACTATAGCTGCAATATTAATGCCAAATATACAAAATTAAAATTCTTTGAATTAACCACTCCCTCCAAATCTAATTTTACAAAATTTCTCTCCCCCTTTTCAGAAACATATAAAAGAATTGATTATTCAAAAGTCTGCTAAACTAATATTTAAACATTGAAGCTCATTATAAATTAACAATTAAAATTAAATTTAAGCACATAAATATATCCCTATCAAATATAATTCCCATTAAATATGGACGCTTCTCTACTAATTATGTAAAATCTATCCTTACTTATTAGTTTAGTGAACATTTCAGTCAATTAATGTAATACATCAACAAATTCTAACTCAATATCCCATTTTGCAAATGATCGCTACTGACATAATATTTAATTTCTATGTGCTTGGTTCTAAAGTGTTGAGTAGGATTCTGTGTGAGGAAAATGGTAGTAATGTTATCATACCTAATTGATATCTTTGTAAATTCCATGACATAGTCTCTAAGTCATTATTTAAGCCCAAAAATTTATGCACAGTAACTATCAATTACTATCTATTCAACTTTTATGGTTGATAAGGGAACTAAATTTTGATTCTTACTAAAGCATAAAACTAATACATTGTCGAGAAATTAACAAGTTCTAAATGTTCCCTTCCTATCTAAAAGGCTATTGCCATAATCTACAACTATGTAGCCAACTAAATTAATTTTTTTAGATCTAGAATACCAAAGTTCTAATGACATGGTAACACATAGGTGTCTAACAATATGTTTAATGACTAAAAGGTTAGACTCTTTTGGATTTGATTGATATATAACACATAAACAAACAATCAACATAAAGTTAGGCATGTTTGTAGTAAGATAAAGTAAACTACTAATCATACATTTATATATTTTTATATCAATCAACTTGCAATCTTCATCCTTATTCAACTTAATTTTAATAGTTATATATGTCTTCAATGACCTAACTCAATCCATTTCAAAGCATTTTATTAGTTCTTTGGTGCACTTGACTTGATTAATGAAGATGATCTCCTTCATTTTCTTGATTTGAAGTACAAGAAATAAGTTAAACTCTCCCACTATGCTCATCTTAAATTCCCTACTCATAAGCATGGAAAAATCTTTTTCATACTTTAACAAAGATAATATCATCATAAATTTGAAAATTTAAAATGTTTTGCTTTTCCTTTTCAATGCAAAAAGTTTTATCAACTTTGGCTTTTGTAAATCCATTTTTCAAAATGAATGCATTTAACATATCACACTAAGTTCTAGAAGCTTCTTTTAAGCTATATAAAACTTTTAGACAATTTATCAACACGACTAGTTGCATTATGATTTTTAAGATTAGGTGGCTGAATAACATAAACTTTTTTTTGAATAAAATCATTTAAAAATTCACTTTAAAATCCTTTTAAAATAATTTGATATTCACATAAGATAAAAATGCAAGTAATAATCTAACAGTTTCTAATAGCAACTAGTGTAAAAGTTTTCCCAAACTATATGTTCTCTTTTGGATCGTACCCTTTAGCCAGTAATCTAGCATTAGTTCTTACTGATAATTGCTTATTTAACTATAATTATATGCCCATATTTAATATGCTTTGCTTGATATTTAATATTTTTATAGTATTTTTGGTACTTAATTCGCTTCGAGTGCATTTGTAGGTGATAATTGCATTCTCGGACCAAAAGGAGAAGAATTCGTATGAAATTGGGGTATCGAAAAGAGATTTAAAGCAACTTGAACCTCCATGACTGTATACAGTGACTGTGTAAGTCTTTATAAACATGTGAATATTTGAAGAATTTTGTTTAGGTCGTGTTAAGTTACACACCCGTGTAAGTCTCTATGCTTATATAAAATTACAAATTCTAGCATTTTTTTGAAATACACGATCACTTCTTGACTATATATATCCCAGAAGTCCTAGTTTTTACTAAACAATTACATGAACGGAGGCAAAATAAGAGGAGGCAAAATTAGAAGTAAATTTGAGTCATAAAGAATAAAAAGAGGTGATAGTTTTGATCAAAGGATGAGAAAGACACGAAGAATATGCTAAAAGATCTTATAGATAGTAACATCCAACCTAACTTGTAAGAAGATCCATCAGAAGAAAAAGATAGATTTAGAATTATGATTTCTTTATTTTCTATTTGCTCTTTTGCATGTTTATCTTTGGTTTTGTTTTATATGAATAGGAACTAAATTTGTTTAGTGCCTAGGTGTTATGAACCCGAACAATATAATTTGATCTTTATTTAATGCAATTTTATTGAGATTGAATTATGCATTTTATTCTTGTTCTAATATATCTAGAATATTAGGTCATGATTTGATTTCATATGATTGAGATTGAGAAATCTTCTTGTATGAATAGATATACCATAATTGGAAGGAGTTGCATGCAAACCTAGAGGTAGGTCAACATAAATCCTCTAGATTAGGGTCAAACCTAATAGTGAAATTCATAAATTGATAATGCAATCCTAGTGTTTTAACTATAAATATTTTTGTTAATCAACTGATGGATTAGTTGTTAATAGTATTGGAAAAGATATTGATAAAAGATAGGAATTTTCATGATCTAATAATCAATAATATAATTGCATGATAAGAGGTTAATATTTAAAGATTCTTAGGGGGATTTATTACCTATGGTTGGACCTCATTTTCGAAATCCAACTCTTGCTCTGAAACGAAACATGTTGGACCCTGTTTCCAAAGTCTAACCCTTGAACCATAAAACGTGGACGTAATCTAATGAAATCATGAAACTTAAAGTCTCATACCATTCTGAACTTTTTTAAATTTGGATTTGATCAATTGATAAACGACAATCCATTCTTATGATTATGTCCTCAATCATATTGTAGCTGCCAAAATTCTCCGAGAGAAACTCCACTGACCCCTTCAGCAAAAGTTCACCGCAGAGACAAATATAACTTCACCACGGCGACCTTGAAAGACTGACTTCACCGCGACGAAGATAAGGAGTTTGTCGCGGCGAACGGATAGGAAGTTCTACTGAGATCCTTTAGGAAAAGTTCGTCGTGACGAAACCCCTGGAATCTCAACCCCTAAACCTAAAATTTCCAATGGTTTCTACATCACTCTTTCCTTACTTTCAATTTACGTTGTCCCAAATTCACTCCCTCTAATGCATCATCATTTCATAACAATTCAATATTATCTCATCATACTCTCTAATCTCTTTTCATTTAATTCATTTCTTACGACTAATTCTCATTATTCATAATTCCTATCTTTCTCCCACAACATCTCACTTATGTATCAATAATTCATGATCAGAATTCATCATCTCAACCTTGTCCATAAATAAATTCATATTTCTACTCAACATCATCCATACTTGATTCATAATTCATTAATATCAAAAGATAAGAGTTCTATACACAACTGAAGTGACATTTCAACCACAATACACCAATGTCTCAACATCCCGAAATACATTAGATACTTGAACTAATAGTACTTGAAATGCAAATAAAGCCTCATGGTTACAAAATCTATCTTAAAATACAAAAATATGCATAATCGGAGTTAGGTCTTGACTCTTTTTCACTCCATCTTTTGCTCATCACCTAGACATAGGGAGGAGAATGGGGGTGAGCTTAAAGCTCGTGAGTAACAGGTTTATAATGGAGAATTAAGCAAAACCATTAAAAATGTTCATTTATCAAAGAAAATTCTTATTAAATCATGAAATGCATAGTTCCCAAATTCACAACCAAGTCGCAAAAACACAAATCATGTATGCATCAACTTGTTCACAAAATTATAAACACATAAGCACATCATAATGGTTTGGGTGGATTCAAAATAGAATGTACTACACATTTCTACATAATAGTCCTGTGTAGCCGTGAACTTATGGAAGTCCGTGAAGGAGCTCCATGCCACTAGTGGGTAGGCGGGAGAAGCCTTTTGTCAATGTGTACTTGACTTAACTTAGGGGACCACCACAAACCCATATAACATATATTTCATGACTTGCAAAATATATTGCCCAAAAAGGCACTTTTTGGAAACATGATTTTCATAAGCATCATGTATTTCAAAACCTTTTGCATCATCATCTCATAATCATCAATAATTCAAGTACCAAACATGTAACAATTTCTTAGATCATTCAAAAGAAATAATGCAACAAGTATGAAGCAATTTGAAATCATTTTATTTCTTGCTTTGAAAGAAAATACTCATGGCTTAGTAACTCTATTATAAACATGAAACCTACCTTGATTTCCTTGCTTAAAGACTTGCTCAAAGGTGGCTCACCCTTTGCTCCTCTTGCCTTCCTTGATTTCCTTTAACAATAACCAAAAATTCCATTCAATAGGAATTCAATTTATGATTAGGTAAATGAAAAAATTTGATAATACTTTCTTCTAGAAAAATGTCCCCATTGTCTTAAGTTTCTAATGACACCAAAATCATTCAATTTGGTTTAATACTCTAAAATTTTTGGGCTGTTCCTATACTAACACAGCATTCAATGTTCAACTTCCCTTTAAAACTTGAGATCCTTAGAGAATTAATTCCATTTCATCAGAAAAATTGTAGCCCTATGTCTCTAGTTTACTCCAAATCAAAAATCACTCCATTTGGATAACTATAGCAAAATCTATCATCAAAATACTAAAGCATGTTCTGTGTTGGAAAGTTCATCGCGGTGAACCAAAAAAAGTTCACCGCGGTGAGCCAAAAAAAGTTCATCGCAGCGAACTTTTCCATAAAGGAAAAATTTACCCGAAACCTTACAAGTTTGCCGCAGAGAACCCCTGAGTTGGCCGCGGTGAACTTCATCCTTCAAGTTGGCCGCGGCAAACTTTGACAGAGACATACGCATAATATGTTTTATTCTCCATATTTTACTTCCCACCTCTCACAAATAACCCATCTTAAACATAAACCATCCCTTCTACTTCATTTCCAACTCCATTTCAACCCAAAATCATTCACAAACCAATTCATAAGCTATACTTGTTAATCAACCAAAAAGATTAAAACATTTTCATATATCATTCATCAACAACTTCCTACACACATTCAAATTCATTTTCGCTTCTAACTATCACTAAATAAGGTTCATTCATCAAATCAAGAAGGGTTGATGCTTATACTTACTTGTTTAGCTTCAAGATCTTTAAACTCTTCAAGATCTCTCTCTTAAAAGCTAAGAAACTTGAAACCCTAGCTTCCTTCTTTTCTTCTTCTCTTCTTTATTTTCTCTCTTCTTTTCCTCTCACTCACGTTTCTTTCCTTCTCCAAATGCAAGACAACAACTTCTTCTTCTTTTTATACCCTTAATAAGTGTGAAATGTCCATTTTTCCCCTTGTCTAATGCCTTATGTCTTATACCCTTAAGTGTCATGCCCAATTTGCCCTTATAACATCTTACTACTTTAATACTTCAATTCCATCAATTTACCTATGTCATAAAATATTACCAACATTAACATAATAATTAACTCCACAAAATAATCCATCAACCTCATAATTCATTTAAATCATGCTTAATTTACATGAAAATTTTCAGGGGCCAACAACCTAGATACTATTTATTTGGTATAGACTTTTGGAAGTATTTTTCCTCTGTCTTAAGTTCATCATTGTTTTCATCTTAGTTTAGTTGTTTACTTTAATTTTTAATTAAATCTACAAATTGAATGAATTCATTACCAGGGTACTATTTATTTGATATAGACTTTTCTAAGTATTTTCCTTTGTCTTAAGTTGATCATTGTTTTAATCTTAGTTTAGTTGCTTAGTTTAATTTTTAATTAAATCCACAATCTGAATCAACGATTAGATAACAGAAAAAAGATAATTACTAGTATTTACAGTCCTCATGGGATCAACTCGTACTTGTATGTACTACCTATAGTTATGTCATGCACTTGCAGTTTTAGCATTAATAAATTTCTTATTAGCATAAAAGAATCAATCAAGTTTTTGGTACCATTATTGAAGATTAATAATATTCGAAAAACCTAGCTTATGTCAATCTAGTCATTTTTACTTTATTTTGATTTATTTTTGTTTTTACTTTATTTTATTGAATTGACTAGTTAGTTTTATCTTTCTCGCGGATCTTAATCTTAGTTAGTTTATGACCTAGAGTAATCTAGTGAGCTTAGTAAATGAAGATCCAGAAATCAAGAGAATTGCTTTTAGAAATCTCTAAAGAACACAACTGAGAGAGTTCGAGCTAGATTGATAAATTGAACACTTGGGAGGTTAAGTTGATACTGAAGAATCAAGAACAATTGTAGACCAAATAAGGACAATGTTTGATTATGGTATACCATAGTTGACTGGAGTAAAGTCCACTATTGTTAGACCGATTATGAATGCCAATAATTTTGAAATCAAGTCGAGTATCATTCAAATGGTGCAATAGTCTGTCCAATTTGATGGACTATAAGATGAAAACCCAAATGCACACATCTCATATTTTCTAGAGATTTGTGATACATTCAAAATAAATGGAGAGAATAATGATGTGATAAGGCTGTGAGTATTCATGTTTTCTTTAAGGGGAAAGGTAATCATCACTAAATAAATAGGATCAAGTTGTAGAAAATTTTTTATTGAAATACTTTCCATTAAAGTATGTAAAATTAAGGAACAACAGCTCCTCCTACTCCCAGGCTGATTCTGAATCAATATATGATACATAAGAGAGGTTTAGAAAAAACGTTAAGAAGATGCCCACATTATGGTTTACCACTTTGGATGCAAATCCAAACTTTTTTATATTGGGCTGACTTAGAGTACAAGGTAGTCAATTGATCCAGCAACTAGGGGTACTCTCAATAATAAGATACTATAAGCAACCCACGACCTTATTGAAGACATAACAATGAACAAATATTAGCAGTTCTTTTTTAAAGCAAGAATTAATAAGCCAACAATAGTTTATGGAATGGACACAGCGGTGTAGTTGGAAAACTAACTAGAAGCATTTAGTAGAAAAATCGATAAAATAAAGGTCAAGTTATGTAGTGTAAGTTTTGTAAGCTTAAACATTTAGGTCCAAACTGTCAAGTAAGATAGCCCGAGCATATGGATTGTTTAGGGAATGCTCTTAGACCCCCAAAACAATCCATACAGTAATACATATAATCTGGGGTAGAGGAATCACCATAATTTATCTTAAGGAAATCAAAGGCAAGTAAGGAATAACTCTTTACAGGGATTTCAACAATAAGAACCTCAAGCTAAAAAGCCTACTCTAGAGGAGATGATGTCAAAGATTACTGAAGAATCTGATGTAAGAAATCAATGAACGGAGGCTCCTATACGTAACTTAGATGTTCAAATTGGTTAAATTGCTAAGCTAGTTTATAAAATATCGTAAGGGAGTCTGCCTAATCCTAAAGAACGTGCAATGGAAGTCACCTGAAAAGTGGAATAGAGCATCTAGAAAAAAAAGGAGAAAAGGAGAAGGAGACTACTGAGAGTCAATGTAAAGTTAAAAGTGAAGGCCACCTTAAGAAAAGCAAGTAATATCAACTTGTCATCTCTTATCTTGTGAAAGTTAAGAAAGATCAAATGGATGTATAATTTGGTAAGTTCCTTTGGATGTTCAAGCAACCCCAAACTAACTTACCTCTTATTGAAGCTCTTGTGTAGATGCCGCAACATATGGAACTTTTGAAAGAGCTACTATTAAATAAAGAAAAGTTAGAGGAGTTATCAACTATTACACTGCATAAAAGGAGCTCAGAAGTTCTAAAAAACAAACTATAGAGAAGCTTATATATCTAGGGAGTTTTACTATTCCTTACAGAAATTGGTAGTTTAAAAATAGATAATTATTTAGCCAACCCAGGGGCTAGAATTATTATGATGCCTTATTTATTATTTAAAAAGCTAGGAAGAGGTGAACTTAAACTTACTAGGATAAGTGTGTGACTAGTAGATAGATCAGTAAAATATCCTAGGAGAGTTATAAAAGATGATCATATTAATGTTGATAAGTTTGTCTTCCCAATTGATCTTACGATTCTTGACATAGACGAATATATAGAAATGCCTCTAATCTTTGGTCAACCCTTTTTGACTATTACTAATTCAATAATGGATATTGATGAAGGCAAGTTAAAACGAAAGGTGGGGGATGAAGAGGTTGTTTTAAAGTTTCAAATGTCATTAATCCTACTTTTGAACAAATTGATGTCATTGAAGCTAGTAAGTCTTGGAATGATCCATTTTTTGGATATTTTGTACGACTCTACCTTTAAAGGAGCACTAAAACCTGTGCAAGTTCAAAGCAATAAATCGAAAGAGAATTATGGTAAGCAACAACAATAGGTAACTTAATTGGAGGTCATGGAACCTATGGTAAGACTACAAAAACCACATCTTCATAAGCTGCCTTGAGCATTAAAGGTATGTCAAGTGGACACGGTAAAAAAAGTGCTACATGAGAGGCAAACTATGAATTCTTTTAGGTTTTATGATTAAAGTCTATTTCTTATTTTTTTATCTTGATGATACAATAGGGTTTATTTAAGTTATGATGTGTTTTAGGTCAGTACACTGAGCATCCTATTGAGATTATGCATAATTATTATATTAGGGTATGCATGTTAAGGTTTCATAAAAGTGCAAAATTTTTACGTTGGTTCAACTATTTTTATTTTGTACATGTTTGTAGAGAGCTACACGCTGTCTAGACATGCTCATATAAACTTACACAGTTAGATACATGCCTATATAAAAGATTATATAAGTCCGCAAAAAGTTACAGGTCGGTGACTTATATGGTTAGTTACACAACTGTGTAGCAGATCGTATCAGTTTGCAATGGCCCTTAAATTTACCTAAACTATCATTTTTCTCACTTTCTCTTCTCTGTCTCACTTTCTTGTCATCGCCCTCTCAATCTCCCAGCAAATTTCTTGCATCTTTTTACAAATTAGCAACAATTAAGTAAGTATTCTTATCATTTTCACTTGTTTTTGTATGAATAATAGGGTGTTTTACATTTTTTAGGGATTTCACCCTAAAAATGCTAGGGTTAGGATTTTGGGATTTTGTAAAATTTTGCATGATTTTATGATTAATTGTGATTTAATAGTTGAATTTCATATCTACCTATTTGATTTACTTATTCAATTTGATGAATTGTGTGCATATTGGATGAAATTTCAAGGAGGATTGCAAATTTGTGACATTTTACTCACTAATTGTTAAATTGTGATGATTTTGTGTGAAATTAGGATTAATTAGTTATTTTTATGATTAATTGAAGTTATTTCTTGGTTAATTTCATTTTAATTTTGATTTTTTGCTCGAGTTTAATGCTTAATTTGACTAATTTTGCATAATTATTATATTAAGGTTCTTAATTTCAACTTTAGGGTTAAATTCATAATTTGATAATTAAATTATTTTTATTTATTAATTAAAATATTTCAATTTTCAATTTTTTGATTAATTGGATTATTAGTTAATTTTCTAATTATTTAATGTTAATTTTATTTGTTTATTTATGTGTAATAGATTATTTGTTTATAATTTTACTACAAGTTTAATTTTCATTTTTTTAGTTCGTTTTCATGATTAACAAATTTGTGAGCATAAGAAATAAGTGTGGGGAAGGGTGTTTTTATAGTTTATATCCAATTTTCTCACATTTATGAAATGTTTCAGGCACAATGACAAGACCACGAGGAGAAGTATCCTCTAAAGACTTGAGGGGAGCTTGCTCAATCTAACCACTAGAGTGACCTTAGATGTTACTATTCAATGTTGCAATGTATGAGGAGCATTATTAGCAGCTCAAGGATAGGACTTTCATGACGGGTCGTAGCATTGAATGGGAGGTGCTAGTATAAGTTGGTTTGGTCCAACAAGTTTGCGAACTTATCAATCTTGGAGCTTGGTATTGCTTTTTCGAGATTAAGAAGCCCTCGTATTGGGTGTTAACACTTGAGGTGCTCTCCATATTCTTTATGGAGAAACGAAGACATGAATAGGATAGCCAAACATAATTTAGTTCTAGTTATTAGGGGAGATTGTCTTAATAAGCTATTCGAAGTTGTCTGGCATAATGGGGCTTTACAACCAGGAGTTCATAGGGACACAAGCTTACTTAGCCTTATGGATAGAATTTCTTTATAGGATGTCTTATCAATAATTCTTATGTACAATTAGTGATGACAATGACTATGACCTTAGTAGATCCAAGTCCTTATCTCTACGACCCTCAGATATATTCACAAAGTACTAAGTCACACATTGAGTGGATAGGTGAAAATCATGACATTTTTGGAAACTAGGATGTGTTTTATCTTTAGAGCATGAGCAAGAGGATGCCAATACACTTGGGGCATACATTAGCCCAATTTATTTGGCTTTAGAGCAAGGAGTAGAAGTCAACATGATTTCTGTTAGATCTTATGTAATTGGAGTTGAATGATGGATGGGGTTCTTCAACAAACTACCAATGATATGATTAATGGGTACCATGGAGCACTAAACCTCGATGTTATAAAGCATATGCATATCGTAAGTAGATGGTGAGGACTTACAGGTGATATCTACAACATAATTAAGGTCCTTAACAAGCTAGGGAGGAGCCACACATAGCAAAGCAATCATTGTAGCCATATTCACCACCATCCTAGACGAGAGGGATCACACAGGAGGAGGATAGTACACAAGCACCTAGACTAAAGAAACCATGTTAGGACCAACTGAAGATAGCTTGACTAAAGCAACATATAGGGTAGCTTATGGGTACCTAATGTATTATCTGAGTACAAAAAACAGAGAATTTAGAGTGGATAAGACATCTTGAGACCTTTTTAAATGGATGGGAGATCTAATACTGTAGATGGTGAGCAATCAGGGCATCACTTTTCAAACTCCACCATCTAGAGCAGGTACATCATCATTAGCTCGTCCACATTTTGAGGGCATATGACTTGAGGATCTTTCATTATCAAAGAGACCAGAGTCACAACATGATTGAGGGATGTTGTAATTTGTTCTTCTATTTTCTTTTTTATTATTTGTGTTTTTCTTATTATCTTTCATTTGTTATTTTATTTTTTCTAAACATTAATGCAATGTTATCTTATGTCATTTTTATTTCCATATTTTGTATGTTTCTTTATTGTTATTGTTATTGTTATTGTTATTTTCTTTTATCTTTTTATCCTTTTTTATTTATATTTTACAAGGATGATTGTATCTCATATCAAATGGCTGTGTTTTATCTTTGAAGCATAAGCGGGAGGACGCCAACTTAGTGCATACATTAGAACAATTTATCCGACGTCAGAGTGAGGAGAGGAAGTTCAACATGATCGATGTTTAAACATTATGTGACCGGACTTGCACGAAGAATGGGTGTCTTCAACAAAATACTAGCAATACGATTGGTAGGTACCATGGCAGCACTAAACCTTGATGTCATGAAGCATATACATATGGTACGTACATGGTGAGGGCTTATAAGTGATATCTACCACCTGATTGGGGTCCCTAACGAGCTAGCAACATCTGCATGAGCTAAGGAGCAGCCACACACAATAGAGCAGTCATCGCAACCATATTCACCACCATCCTAAATGAGAGGAATTGCATAAGAGGATAGTGTAGAAGCACTTAGACTATAGAAACCACATTGGACTCACTAAAGATAACTCAGCTAGAGAGATATATGGGTCAAGTTATAGAACCCAACATATTATTCGAATATAACAGGTGGAGATTGTGGAGTAGATAGGATAGTGTGAGACCTCTGTTAGATGGATGGGGGATCTACTGTTGCAGATGGCGAGCCATCGGCGGATTACTTTTCAACCTCTACCATCTCGAGCTAGTACATCATCATCACCTCCTCCACATTTTGAGGACATACGACCCAAGGACCATCCATTGACGGAGAAGCTAGAGTCAAAACATGATTGAGGGATTCTACAATTTGACCTTTTCTTTTCTTTTTCTTATTAATTGTGTTTTTTTTAATTTCTTTCCATTATTATTTTCTTTTGTCTAAACATTAGTGCAACGTTATTTTATTTCATTTTTATTTCCATATTTCATACTTTGTTTCTTTATTATTTTTTATTTTTTATTTTATCCCTTTTTATTTATAATTTGTAAGGATGATTGTATCTTATATTAGATGGAACCTCATCAAAATTAGAATTCTAAAATTCTTATTACTCAAGGAAGTATCAAATTCCTTATCCTTTCTTCCTTTTTAATTCATATATGCTTATATTGTATACGTTGGATACAATTTACAAGTTTAAGTGTGGGGAAGGGGATTTTAATTTTCTTAAGCTTATAATGATCTTTATTATTACATTTTATTAACTCATATCCTAAATTAGTTAAAATCTATCCAAATTACTTGAGATTCTTAATAATTATTTAATTGAATTCGTATGCAAAAGGATGAAAGTTAGAATAAACTTGCTTTAAATTTTCATATTTTTAGTAGTCACTGAGCTAGTTGTTTGAATAAAAATTGCATATTATCTACACACATAAGAAACCATTTTTTGTGAGCTTTTAAGCCTAAGAACAAATAGATCAATATTTAAGCTCTTATTCTTTCATGTGTATATGTTTTTAAATGTTGATTCAATTAATATACTACACTTTGTGATTAATGCCTTAGAAATGCTGAGGATACTTACTTTAGCTCATATTTGATCTTAGGTATATTTCAAAAGTGAAGGCCTAAACCAACCTGAAAGCATGTCCATTGAGGCCATCTTCTCAATTTCCATATTCTATAGATTCATGGAGCATGAAGAAGAAGAAGATTCGAAGCAATAGAAGGCAATTAAATGCAAGATGAGACATATGCTCGAAACACAAAGAAGAATACTGCATTGTAACTCACGGATATGTAGTGTTTTAATTCTACTAACATTTAAGGCATAAAAAATAAAGAAACATGAAGATGGATGGAAAGAGGACAAAGATGGTGTCGAACGTAGCATGAAAAAATTGGGACAATAAAACAAAAATTGGACAGCTACACATTTGGAGGGCTCTCACTCATGACTTCATGGATTACATGGGCCGAATGTGTATCACGTGAGTTACAACTATTATTCCATGTTTAAAGTATAAAACAACAAAGAGATATTGGAGTGTTGGGTTGAGAAAAAGAACGTGAGTATGTGAGTGTTGCAAAAAGGTGGAAGAATAAAAATGTGGGAGAGTTGGAACGGGAGGCAAAAGTGAAAACGCAACACCTATCCATTTTATCTAATTTTTAACCTAGCTGCCTCATGAGTCTAAAAAGGGATACTAGAGAGGTAAAAAGAAGGAGAAATTGCCAGCTGTGGGGCTAAAGTGGAGAAAAGAATAAGGGACAACTAAAACAAGAAAAAAGAACTAAAGGAGAGGGTAGCAGTTGAATCATCTTACCCTATTCAGTTAAGCCATCCCTCCACTTATTTGAAGCTAGTTTTTATCATGAAAAGAGAGTGGAAAGGCTACTGCATTTTGGAGAATAAAATGAGGAGTGTGGTGGTTGGAAGGGAGAACTAAAGCTCCCTCATTTTAGTTTTAACATAGCTAACAGGGTTGAAGAAGGAACAAGCAAATGCAGAGTAGCGCAGAAATAAGAGAGATGGTTTTAAACACAAGTGAATAGAGACAGTGGACCACAAATGTTTATTTGTCACATCATATGAACAGTAATAAAGGGAGAAGAGAGAAGTGGCGTGAAATAGAGTGGAGGTGATAGATTTTTGGTCTTTTTCTTCACCATCGAAGCATGGAGAAGATGGCTCACACTTAAAGCATAAAAATGGAGATGCAAGGCTAACTTCCCAATGCCGGTTCAACGGGAAGATCGATGCTAAGTCACGGTTAAGTTATTTTTATCATTTTAAGATTGTAATTTCTTTTTGGATTGTTGTATTGTTGGTGTTGATTTGATTGGGTTTTGGGATGAATGATCTTAATACTTTATTTTGATTGTTTATTTTAAACCTATTGCTAAAATATTGAATGTAATCCGTAATTCTTATTTTTTATGTTTGTGAGTATCATCTAATGATCGTTAATCGTTAGGAATAGCATAACTTAGTTTAGGTAACCCGAACATGTGAGGTTACTACCTATATTGATCGTTTTCCAATTCATAATGTAGTTTCCAAATTGAATCTAGAGATCATATCCTAAGTTATTTGGTAGTTAGGTTTAATTAATGATCGTATCTTGATTAAACACAACCTAAGGGAAAACTGGAATTAGTAAAGTGTTCTCTTAATCATAGATCTAGTCCGAAGAGAGATGTAAAGAAGTTAGGATGATGGAATATGCTTGATCGTGTTTAGGCTTAGATTAACCCTAGAATCGGACCTTACTTATATTTGACACTTTTCTCATTTTCGATTGCTTGTTTTAGTTTGTTTTCAATAGTTTACTGTTACTTTAATTTCTAAATTACTTAAAATAAAAAGCCCCTATATATTTTCCTTGCAACAATTAATTTCATTACAAAATTAACTGAACATTTCCTGTAGATTCGATCCCGACTCACAATAACTACAAATTTTAGTGTGTAGATTCAGGTAAATTTTGCAGTACACTCAACACGTGCTATCAAGTTTTGACGTCATTGTTGGGGACTATGGTAGTTTAACTTTCGTATTTGATTTTAGTTGGTGTTTTGTGAATATATTTTTTTATAATCATTCTTTTTTTCTACTTTTAATTTTTAATTGTTCGTTAGTTCTGGTGCATGGTAATGACTATCTTCTCGTAAAGAAATTAAGCAATTTGATTCAGAGATTGAGAGAACATTGTGGTGATTGTGAAGGGAAGCAAGGTCAAATTTGGTAGAAAAATTGGAATTAGAATCTAAAGACACGATGGCAAATCCGAGAATTCTAGGGGAGTTGGCTGCACCTGATTTAACTCAAAGACTATTATGTATAACATTTCTTAATTTCACTGAACATGTTACTTTTAAGTTAAAATTTGGATTAATTCATTTATTGCCTAACTTTCATGGTCTTACAGGTGAGGATGTATATAAGCATCTTAAGGAACTCGATGTGGTGTGTTTGAGCATGAAGCCTCATGTGGTGATCGACAAGTAGATCATATTGAGGGCCTTCTCGTTCTCACTCAAAGATGCAGCAAAGGTTTGGCTATTTGACTTACTAACTAGAAGTGTGAATACTTGGTTAGAGATGAAGAGATTATTCTTCGAAAAATATTTTCCAGCCTCAAAGATAGCAAGTATCTGGAAGGAGATATATGGTATTAAGCAGCACAGTGGAGAATCTCTTTACGAGAACTAAAAGCGATTCAAGAAGTTATATGCCGGTTGTCCACACCACAACATACCGAAGCAACTTCTCATCTAATATTTTTATGAAGGATTGCTATCGATAGAGAGGAGTTTGGTTGATGCGACAAGCAGTGGGGAACTTTGCAAGAAGACTCCCATTAAAGCTAGGATATTACGTGAGTAGATGACTGCTAACACCCAATAATTCGACACTTGTAATGATATTCGACGAGTAAATAAGGTAAGCACTTCATCCATTGAACATTGTCTAGATGAACTAACATCTTTTGTGAGATAGATTGCAGTTGGACAGGCACAAGTGAAAGTGTACGGGATATATTCAAACACGAGTCATCCAACTGATGAGTGCTCAACATTGCAAGAGGGGAGTACAGAGTATGTGAATGCTACAGGAGGGAACTTCCTGAACCAATAAAATCCTACTCACAGACTTATAACCTAGATTGGAGGGATCACCCCAATTGAGTTATGGAGGTAACCGATAGCAACATTACTTCCAAAATTAGTCGTAAGGAGCACAAGGATTTTAACCAAGGCAATAAGGAGCACAGAGGTCTTCTTCTTCTAGTTCAAGTATATGTTTAGAAGAAATTAAGAATCTTGCTATTAACAATCTGCAATTTCAACAAGATATGAAGCAATTACAATAAAATATGCAGTAGTAGTTGCAATAGGGTTTACAATAGGTCCAACAGGAGATAAAAGCAAGCCAATAGAACATGGAACACTGAATGGGTCAGATGGAGTAAGGCTTAATCGCCTAGAATCGTAAGGTGGAGAAAAATTGCCATCACAACCTGAGGTGAACCTGAATAATGTTAGTGTCATAATCCTAAGGAGTGGAAAAGGAGACTGAGGGTCCCAAAAGAACTCCACCTAAGATTACTACCGAGGAAGAGATTGAGAAGGAATTGGGAAAGGATGAAAATCCGTCATCAAGTACGAAGGTAAATTTTGAAAGCCCCAATATTATTAAAACTAACCCTCCACCTTTTCTGAGCAGATTGACAAG
Source organism: Erythroxylum plowmanianum (assembly GCA_025531925.1). NCBI lineage: Eukaryota > Viridiplantae > Streptophyta > Magnoliopsida > Malpighiales > Erythroxylaceae > Erythroxylum > Erythroxylum plowmanianum. Next base: position 16,690,077 of record JANVCQ010000006.1, on the reverse strand, counting down.
ATCAAATAAGGAGGAGAAGGACAAAGAGATATTGGAGACTTTTCAAAAGTTAGAAGTCAATATAAGTTTGTTCATATCAATTAAGCAAGTACCAAGTTTTGCCAAATTCCTCAAAGAATTGTGTACATATAAAAGAATTCTGATGGGTGATGAGAAAGTGATGACGGGTGAGAATGTGTCGGCATTATTCAGAAAGAAGATGCCCCTAAAATGTTAGGAATCAAGTATGTTTACCATTTCTTGCAAAATTGGTAATACTGTGATCAATAGAGCTATGTTGGAGTTAGGTGCTTCTATTAATGTGATGCCTAATTTGATTTATACTTTTTTGAATTTGGGTCCATTGAAAGAAATGAGTGTAATCATACAACTAGCTGACCCCACTAATGCTTATCCTGATGGTATGGTTGAGGATGTTTTGTTGCAGGTAAATAAGTTAGTATTTCCTATAGATTTCTATATTGTGGATATGAATGATGACACCTCATATAATCGAATACCTATTTTATTAGGGAGATTGTTTCTTAATATCGCTCAAACTAAGATTAATGTTCGTGAAGGAACCCTCACATTGGAATTTAATAAGGAAGTGATTCATTTCAATATTTTTAATGCCATGAAACATCCTCCTTATGATCATTGTGTTTTTTTATTGATGTGATTGATCCTTTGGTGCAGGAAATGTTTAAATTAAGTTATAGGGATCATTTAGAAATGGTTTTAATTAAAGATATGGAAGTAGAAGCCAACACTAATGTTGACATGGGAGAAGAGCTTACGGAAATGATAGCTGCCTTGGATTTATTGGAAAGCTCTCTAAAAAGATATGATTTGGGTTCTATACAACTACCTAAAGCTCACCAAAAGTTGTTAACTTCTTATGTGTAGGCACTAGAATTGAAATTGAAGCTAGTCCCTACACATTTGAAGTATGCCTTGAAGCCAGTCCCTACACATTTGAAGTATGCCTAATTAGGAGATAAGCAGACTCTCTCAGTTATCATTTCAGCAGAGTTCACTTCAAATCAAAAAGAGAGGTTGGTTCGACTGTTGAGAGAGCATAAGAAGGCCATCGGGTGGACAATCATAGATACCCAAGGGATAAGCCCTTCCATATCCATGCACTGCATTTTGTTGGAGGAGAATGTAAAATCCACAAGGCAAGCTCAGTGTAGGTTGAATCCTCCAATGATGGAAGTTGTGAAGAAGGAGGTGATGAAGCTTCTCGATGCTGAGGTTATTTACCCAATTTCTAACAATAAGTGGGAAAGTCCTGTCCAGGTGGTTCCAAAGAAGTCTGGAATCACCGTTGTGACAAACCAGGAAGGTGAGTTGGTTCCCTCTCGAGAGCAAATTGGGTGGCGAGTATGTATTGATTATAGAAAGTTAAATTTTACTACTCGTAAAGACCAGTTTCCCCTTCTTTTATTGACTAGATTCTTGAGAGATTGACTGGTTATGACTATTATTGCTTTTTATATGGCTTCTCAGGTTTTCTTCATGTCCCGATCACACCGAAAGATCAGGAAAAAACCACATTTACATGCCTATTCAGAACGTTTTCCTACAAAAGGATGCCATTCGAATTATGTAACACACCTGCCATGTTCCATATGTTGTAAAACTAACTTTAGTTGCATATGGCATATGTTGTAAAACAAAGCTTTAGTTTTTTCGAATATGTTGAGAAGATTATCGAGATATTCATGGATTATTTTAATGTGTATGGGTCTTCTTTTGATGAATGTCTTGAGAATCTAGTCATTATCTTATAACAATGTATAGAAACTAACCTTGTGTTGAACTGGGAAAGTTTTCATTTTATGGTAAATCAAGGTATAGTTTTAGGCCATGTGATATCTGCCAAAGGTATTGAAGTAGACAGGTCTAAAGTTGATCTTATTTCTTCTTTACCTTACCCCTCTACTGTTGGACCTCGTTTTCGGAGCCCAACATCGGACATGGGATCGTGAAACTTGAACGTGGAGGGAGGCTTGGAAATTTCAAATTTTAAAAGAAAACTCCCTCGAAAGCAAAGGCGAGCATCGCCACAGAGAAATGTGACTTCGCCGCGGCAAAGCCATGCAAGAAAATTCCCTGGACCCCTCGGGATTTTTTTTACGCCGCGGCAAACCTGCATTTGTATTTTCGCCGTGGCGACCATTTGATCTCGCCGCGATGAACTCACCACACTAGCAAAAAAATAAAGAGCTTCGGGTTAATTACGCCACGGCAAACCATTGGATTTGCCGCGGCGAATACCCTAAAGCATAACCAAAAACCTAAAATTGACATACCTCATTTAATGCAACTTAAAATTTTTCAACTACTTAACCCCAACATTAACTCTAGTGAATGCAACCATAAATTTCTCAACAACCATCCTCAATTCAAACCCAAAACAAAATGAACTTATACATAATCACATGAAAATTTCCAAAATCTGAATA
>JANVCQ010000006.1:16669960-16683710 GCA_025531925.1 Erythroxylum plowmanianum | reverse complement strand
ACATGCTAATTAAACTCCAAACAAAATAATTTATCTAGCAAAACCACAAAATTTAATCAATTCATGCTTAATAAAATAAATTTGGGGCCTAACATCTACTATGAGGGAAGTGCATTCTTTTCTTGGGCATGCAGGTTTTTATCGAAGTTTTATTAAGGACTTTTCGAAGATAGCCACATCACTATACAAGCTTCTTCAACAAGATGTGTCCTTTGAGTTCGATGAGAAGTGTAAGGAAGCATTCAACAAACCTAAAGAGCTTCTGACATCCCCACCAGTGAATCAACTGCCAGATTAGAACCTCCCCTTCGAGATCACGTGTGATGCGAGCGATTATACAATAGGGGAAATTCTAGGACTAAGAGTGGGAAAAGCTTTGTATGTCATCTACTACGCTTCAAAGACTTTACACCCAACTCAACTGAATTATTCCACTACTGAAAAAGAAATGTTATCTGTGGTTTTTACTCTGGAAAAATTTCGATCGTATTTGCTTAATGTTAAAGTGATTGTTTATTCCGACCATGCAGCTTTACGATACTTGCTCATAAAGAAAGAAACAAAATGGAGGCTGATCAGATGGATTCTCCTCCTTTAGGAATTCAACTTGGAGATTAGAGATAAAAAAAAGGGGGCAGAAAATGTAGTGGTGAACCATCTCAGCCGTTTGATAAAAGAAGAAGATGATGTCCCTCAATGAGAAACCTTTCCGGATGAGCAATTCTTTTCTGCCAATGCGACACCACCATTGTATGCAAACATTGTCAATTTTTTAGTTACTAATGAATTACCTATTGGTTTGTCAAAGGATCAGAGGGATAAGCTATGGAGTGAAGTGAAATATTATGTATGGGACGACCCATATCTTTGGAGGCACTGCATAGATTAAGTTATTAAGAGGTGTGTGCTGAAAAATGAATCATCATCAATTTTAGCCTTCTACCATTCATACACTTGCGAAGGACATTTTAGAGTGAAAAAGACAACTTATAAAGTCTTGGAGAGTGGCTTCTACCAACCAACATTGTTTAGAGATGCATATACCTTTTGTAAACCCAATGCCAACGGTTAGGTAACCTGTCCCGTAAAGATAAATTTCCACAAACTCCTTTGCTTTTTTGTGAAATTTTTTACATTTATGGCTTTGATTTTATGGGACCTTTCCCTCTATCTTTTGGCTTTACTTATATATTGCTTGCGGTTGATTATGTTTCTAAATAGGTGGAAGCCAAAGCACTAGGACAAATGATGCAAGGGTTGTTGCTGATTTTGTTAAAGCTAACATTCTTTCCAGGTTTGGGATAGCAAAAGCCATCATTAACGATAGAAGAAACCACTTTTGCAATAGGGTGATGGAAGCAATGTTCAAAAAATATCATGTCATGCAAAAAGTTTCTACTACCTACCATCCCCAAGCCAATGGGCAAATTGAAGTCTCAAATTGAGAAATCAAGTTAATCTTGGAGAAAATCGTGCAGCCCAATAGGAAGGATTAGAGTGTAAGACTGGAAGACGCATTATGGGCCTACAAGATGCCTTACAAAACACAAATTGGGAGTTCGCCGTATAGGCTAGTGTTTGGGAAGCCATGTCATCTTCTGGTGGAATTACATTATGAGGCATATTGGGCTATTAGAAGAAGCAACATTGTTTTTAGATTGGAGGGAAACCCCATTGGTGGAGCCCGACCACCAGAAATCCCAACGGAGCCAGAAGATGCAACATGAACTTGGATGATGAGGGAATGCATAGAAAGTTGTAGGTTTAAGAGTTGGAAGAGATGAGGAATGAGTCAAATCCAAATGCTATAATATATAAGGAGAGGACAAAAGCTTTTCATGATAAGATGATTTTGAGGAAAAGCTTCTCGATGGGCTAGAAAGTGTTGCTATATCTTTCCAAACTCAAACTCTTTCCAGGTAAGTTGCGTTCCCATTGGGGGTGTCCATTTGTTATCACTCATGTCTTTCCTTTCTACGAAGCCTCAAAATTAATAAGACATTTAGAGTGAATGGTCATTGTTTAAAGCCATATTATGAAGGTTTCCAAACTAAGGATTTAAAGGTGATGATGCTAGAGGATGTGACTAGTGTCACTTGATGCATGCTACTGGAGGTCGAGCTAATGACATTAAACAAAGGCGCTACTTAGGAGGTAACCAAGGGAAGTTAACTTCTATCTTTTATATTTTCGCATTTTCTATTTTTGTTAATTGCTCCATTTCTTACATTTGATTTTACATTCAGGACAATATAAGTTTTAAGTGTGGGGCTAGGGTATATTAGTTTTTATGTATGTTTTTTAGCTTAATTGTAGCTTTTGATTTTGTTCATTTTTCAAAATCAAATGAACAAAATCAAAAATTGTCTTGTTTTTTTGTTTCTTTTAAGATTATTTAGTCATATTAGAGTATGAATTGATAAGTAAAATCTATAATGAAATTTGACATGTACTTTTGCTTTTATGGTTTATTAACGTGCATTATTCTTAGAAGAGCAATGACTTTTGGTAAACAAAAACCAGTGAGGTTTGAGCCATATTAGACTGACACATCTATATCAATCTCATTGTTTTGTTTATTATATGTGACCTTTATGACATATACATCCTTACTTTGTGTTGATTTTCTATCCAAGACTAGATTTTTATCACATGAATTTTTATGAAAATGATTAGGCATGCTTTGTTGATTATGAGCTACATTAGCCAAACAACCTACCCAACTATGTGAATTTTCATTTGCAAATCCCCTTTGAGCTTTATTATCCTTTTCTTTTGTATAAACCACATTACACGTACCTAACCAAATGCCCTGCCCAAGTCTTAAAGCTAGTGGAGCATTTGTTAATTCTTGATGAATATGATTGTACAAGAGCCTAAGTGTGGGGGTATGCATACATATGGGTTGGTTATATTTGTTAAATTTTCATATTATGGATCATATGTTGATGTAGCTTCTATCACTTCTACTTTTGAAAAAAAGAAAAGAAAAAAAGAAAAAAGAAGAAGGTGAGTTTGAATAAAATGTATCAAGGAGGAAATATGTTTAATGTGAAAAGTTGTTAATTAATAGTTTATCATCCTTAAGTTGTATTAATTGGGTGTTTGAATATATTGCATATGAGGCTAATATTGTTTAAGATGAAGCACTTTTTTGTGTTATGCTCATGTGGCTTATGGTGTGAGAGCTAAATTAAGTTGTAAAACATAGTTATTGCATTCTTCAAGGCTGATAGTACCTAGTTTTGAATAAATGTTAACTTGCACATTTGATATCTTGTTAAGTGTTACTTTTGCTTCACTAGCTTCATGGCTTTTAAGCTACATTACCCAAAATACATCCCACCTTATCTTTACCTACATTACACCCTTAGAAAAGTCCTTTGATTCATGATTATGCATATGACTTTTAGTGGTGGAGAAATAAAATGATATGCAAAGTTATGGATTGTTGTGATCATGAATGGTGTTTAAGTGTACCCACAGAAATATCTTGTTTAAACACTTTTTGTCCAAGTCTACCTCTAGATTACTCAGTTTCTAAGAGTGGTGAATATTGATTGATCATGAATAGAAGCTTTGAATGTTGATTTTTTCTATAAGTTTTGAAAGTCATTCATCTTTATTTATATTTGGCACTTTTCTCATTTTCGATTCTTGTTTTAATTTGTTTTTGATAGTTCACTTTTACTTTAATTTCTAAATTGCTTAAAATCCAAAACCCCCCATATATTTTCCTTGCATTAATTAATTTCATTACAAAAATTAACCGAACATTCCCTGTGGATTTGATCCCAACTCACCATAACTACAAATTTTAATGTGTAAAGTAAGGTAAATTTTGCAGTGCACTCGTCACACACTGTTAATGTGTGTTATCATACATAATTGGATAATTCTAAAACTTAATTTTATTATGCAAATACCACATCTGTTAAATTAGAAGAATTGAAGTGATAAAGGCATTTAGATTCAACATTTGATTAGCGTATCTTCTTAATAATTAACCTACCATATTTTATCCCTTAGTAGTAATCAATTTTGAGCCTTAGCCTTTTTTAATGATTATAACCCTATTTTTAATCTTTATATTTTCCTTCTTGAAGCCTTTTAATTAATTTGGACCCTAAAGGTTATTTATATTACTTGATTGTTTGAAACTTAAATTTTGAAAAGGTTCAATATTTTTTAATTGTTGGTATATGATTATTTATTGAAAAAAAAGTGTGTTAAAGTAATGGTACCAATGGATTTATAATGTGAAGGACCTATTTATTGTGAAGAATAAGCTTCTTGTAATTCTTGAAATCTTGTTTTTGTAAATTCCCTATAATTTTATCATGCTTTTATTATCTGAATTATACCTTACCTAAGCCCTATTAAATCCTTATATCGAGACCTTTTGATTTTTATTTTTAATTTACTTATAAGTCGTGGACATGTGATAATATTGCAAACTTATGGTTAAGAATTTTGCTATATATTTATTTGAGAGTTCTTATACTTTTCAACCAAAACAATTGAGCACATTGAGTGAAACCTTGGTAAGGGTGTAAAGATTTTTGTTTTGGTTTCTAAAAAATTACTGATGTGATTATTATTGATATTGACTTATGAAGGTTAGTTTTATAATAACTTGAATCTAACTATATGTTAATTTGATTAATATGATATGATAATTTAGAGATGGATGGACAAGTTGAGGTTAATAAGGGATAAATATGTGTAAGATTGATAATTTAAATTATTATTTGCTTAAGTACAAGCAAAAGCTTAAGTGTAGGGATGTTTGATAAATACTTATATGACTGTATATATATTTAATGTGTTTTCTTAATATTTAATAGTTTTATAGCATTTTTGTTACTTAATTTGCTTAAAGTGCATTGGTAAGTGATAATTGCCTTCTTAGACTAAAAGGAGAACAATTCAATGAAAGTGGGGCATGAAACAAAGATTTGAAGCAACTTGGACCTACACAACCATATCCAGTGACTATGTACATCTTTGTAAACATGTGAAGATTTGAAGAATTTTGCTCTGATTTTATGAAGTTACATGCTCATGTATATTGGTATACACAGCTATGTACGTTACCTGTGTAAGTCTCTATGCTCATTAATATCATGAATTCATGTGTTTTTGGAGATAGACGATCACCTACACACTAGTGTATGTTGATTGTGTATATTCCAAAAACCCTAGCTTTTATTATTAAAGTACATGAATGGAGGCAAAGCAAAAGGAGATAAGTTTAAAAGTAATTTTAAATTGTAAAGAGTATAAAGAGGTGACAATTATGATAATAGGATGAGGAAAACATGAAGAATACGTCAAATGATCCGATAGATAATAACATCCAATCCAACTTTTAAGAAGATCCATTAGAAGAAGAAAAAAAAAGGAGATTTAAAATTATGATTTCTTTGTTCTCTAGTAGTTCTTTTGCTTGTTTATGTTCGATTTTGTTGTCTATGAGTAGGAACTACATTTTTTGAGTGCCTAGGTGTGGCAAACCCTAAGTTGTGATAACAATATTGCAACATACCACTCTCATAGAGCATTTACCTAACATACCTGAGTATATCCAAGCGCATACCTTATGGGAATGGCATGTTGGAGCATATCACATTATCTTAATTATGGCATCATATATATCACAAGATTCTCAAAGATCAAACTTTCCCATTCCATTAATAAACATAAACATACATTGTCATTACAATTCACAACATATGAGAGTCTACCACTCCATATAAAGTGTGCTATATGAAATGGGATGCTAAACCAAAATATCCTATCTGGACTCATCAGTGTCAGTTGACCAGACCTTTGAGTCATATTGTCCCCAAAACACAGGTACTATATCTCTACTTTATCAACTTAGGAGCTAGCACTCCTTTAGACCTGAAAAACAATGTTGCAAGTTTGATAAGTTTGCGAACTAAGTAAGTGAACCATCATCAATATACTCACTCATATCAAAACGTAATAACAATTATAAAGTCCATTTCATCAATCATAACATATGATACAGTAATTCATACCACTTCACATTATTCAAATTTAGGTTATTCAATATTTCACCTCAGTTCAATAAGGCGTGTCAATTCAATCATTCAATAGGGCATATCAAATCAATCATTTAATATACATATGAATGTATATACAAATGCACATATGACTCCACTTCATTTTCACATTGTTATGATCGAGCGCCAATATTGTTTCGTACCCATCATGGATACCGAGCTCATTTATGTCCCATATCCATTGCAAATATTGGGTTCATTGCATCTGAGCCTGAGGCTCTTTATCACATTTTTAAGCTTAAAGCTCTTTTTCACACATTGGCTACTCCGGTCACGACTCCTTTATCTATTCATCCATTTCAATGTAATAAGATGTGAGTTTACAAATTATAAATTCAGTATTCCTCATTCGATGCACACAAGTCATATATCGCTTCCTTTAGATCTAAATTTGATATTCATATTCCAATTATTCACACATTCCACATTTTACATATAATTGGAAAGCACTTCCAATACATTCCCGAATATCAAGCTCCTCATACTATCGATGTTTGGAATCATCACATTCATATAAACAACAATTTAATAATTAAAAGTTAATCAAAATCAATTGACTCATAGTGAGAAACATCTAGGTTGACTTACTACACATATAATTCAAACAGAAGCACATATATAATTGAGTTTACACATCTAGGTTGACTCATAGTACAGTTCAATAAGGTATTACCTGGATGATCTAGCAATGTCTAGATGTTAACGATCGACTTGATCATCTATAGTCATGCAACACATATATAGTTCACACATCATTAAGTTATTCAATCAAATGAATATACAGTCATACACATGTATATATATCATGTTCCATGCATGCTCAATTGATGTTTTGGGTATGTAACTTTATACAAAGATCTTAATCCATTCCTAATCCATCCATCATACATTTATTTAAATTCCCAATCATAGTACCCTTATGTTCTTCAATATTCATTTACCCATTTAGGTTCATCTTAGCCCTAATCAACTCTAATGACACCAAATGAGATTGACTTATCATCATTTGTTTCAATAATTGCATAAAAATAAGCTCATCATTCCAAGGCATTGCCCACGGTCATAGGGTACCTTCCTATGATCGTGACAGAAGCTAAACATCTAGGCCATGATCATGCACTAAGAGCCATGATAATGACAGAACCTAAAATGACTAGGATATGATTGTGCATTTAAGGTCACGATCGTGCCCTTCATTCTTCCCTCACTCTTCCACAAATTCATCAACCCTAAAGACATATTAAACACTTCCTACTTTCCACAATTCATACCTTCACATGCAAGTTCAATTCATGTAATTTCAACTACCATATTAGCTATTTAAATCTCCTTAAAACCCTAATTATTTGGTCATTCACCACATATCATTATACACGTAACCCTAACTTTGTCAAATTCAAGAACACTTTAATAACATACCTCTTTAATATAACCTCACTCTCATTCATACTTCAAGTCTCTACCTAAACCAACCATTCAATCCACTATTTTCTAATATCAAAAGGAAAAAAGAAACCCTTCATTCATCCATCAAATTCCAACATAACTTCATCATCAATACTATATGCAATACATCCCAATTCAATCATCATGAATCTTATGCTAACATATATCACAATAGAGTAAGAAATAACTTACTTATTTCTCACAAAGCTTCCTAAATTACCAAGCTAACCCAACCTTCCAAGCTTGCAAACACGAAGCATATTCTAAGAGCAAGATTAAAACACAAAGGAACTTTAACAACAAGATGAAGACAGGTAGATTTTGGAGTGGTAAGGTGTAGAATTTTGGGCAAAACTCAAAGTGTAAGGTTTTGTGTGTGAGTCAGTGGTGAGGAAGATAGAGAGGGTAAATGTAACAAAAACAAAAGCAAAATAGTCTTTCAAGTGTGGGAAAAATCATAGGTGTAGGTGTATGGTGAGAATATAGACACTTGTCATGCTAAGATCCAAGCCATATGTTTCATCCTTCAACTGCCAATTGTTAATTAATACTTGGTCCATTTGTTACTCAACTACACCACTATTTGTCACCCATTTGTTCTGGCCATTTATCACCCAATTAGTTAGCCATTTGTCACTCATTCTAGTGCCACATGTCACCATTCCATATGCCTAACCAACTTAAATTTCTATATATCAATTTGTATTGCCATTTAACATTTTTCCTAGACTAGATGCATATATCACTTCATTAATCACCCAATTGTAACAATAGATTCCACATTAATTATTATAGTCCATCAAACCACAATTCGAGACATATTTAATACACAATTACATTTTAATCATTTAAATCTTTCATACCCCAGAATATGTTAATTGAGTGCATATACTATCCTTGCAATGTTTCTAAATCATAATTCGTGTATGTACATAAATGCTATGCATGTGAATGGAATGCACCTCGCAATAATATATCTATATACCTCAATAATATAAGACTCTAACTCTTAGTAAGGTTTAAGAATAGGCTATTACAAATATGATTTGATTTTTTATTTAATGTAATTTTATTGAGATTCAATTACACATTTTATTCTTGTTCTAATATATCTGAAATATTAGTTCATGATTTGATTTCATATGAATGAGATTGAGAAATCCTTTTGTATGAATAGATCTACCATAATTGGAAGAATTGCATGCAAACCTATAGATAGGTCAATATAAATCCTCTAGATTAAAAATTGATAATGCAATCCTAGGGTTTTAACTAAAAATGTTTTTATTAATCAACTGATGGATTAGTTGCTAATAGTCTTGAGAAAGATATTAACATAAGATAGGAATTTCCACAGTCTATAATTGCATGATAAATGCTTAATATTTAAGGATTCTTAGGGGGATTCATTACCTAAATACTATTTACTTGATGTAGACTTTTCCAAGTATTTTCCTTTATCTTAAGTTCATTAATGTTTTAATCTTAGTTTGGTTGTTTAGTTTAATTTTTAATTAAATGCACAATATGAATCGATGTTTAGATAATAGGTAAAAAGTGATTACTAGTACTTATAGTCCTCATAAGATCGACTTGTTTTTTCCTATGCTAGCTATAGCAAGTTATGAACTTGCAATTTTAACATCGATAAATTTCTTATAAGTATAGAAGGCAGCGATCACTCACAATGGTACCCAATTTATCTAATTTGTTTCTAAAACGTACTTAGTGCCTATGATTTGATGATATTTAAGTCTAGGCACTAAAGTCCACACTTGTTTCAAATTTTTTCAATTCTTCATTCATAGCAAGAACCCAATTTTCATCATAAATGACATCTTCTACTATCCTAAGCTTAATTTAACAAATAAAAAAGAAAGATGCGATGTATTTCTAAAATGAGATATATTAATTAACTTATATTGAATATCACCTACAATTTGACTCAGAGGATGATTCTTTTTAAATTTGATATCCATTTGAAGCTTCCCATCCTTCTTATAGCCCATACTGATTTTTAAAAAAATTATTTTTGTGAGGTGTCTTAGTGATCGTTCATATTTTCTTTAAGGGATAATTTTTTAATTCCTTAAATAGACCTATACCATCATCTTTAAGACTTTTCTTGGAGGCAGGATGGTTTAATTCATTAAAAAAAAACACACACATTCATTCTTCAATAATAAGAGTCTTCATATTAAATATTCAATATAATTTTCTGGTTAATGAGTAACCTAGACAAATTCTTTCATCTTCTTTTAAATCAAACTTTCTTAACTTATCCTTAGTGTTTAAAATATAAAACTTATAACTAAGCACATTAAAATATCTAATCTTTGGTTATTTCCTATGCTAAAGTTCATAAGGTGTTTTATTCATAAATGTTATTATGCAGGCTCTATTGAATATATGAAATGCATTGCTATAACTTCCACCCATAAATACTTTTAGAGATTATATTCATTTATCATTATCCTAGCCATAAATAGCAGAGCCCTATATTTCTTTTAATCAATTCCACTTTGTTGAGTTATAAGAGTCAAAATTTTATGAAATATGTCATTTTCTTCATAAAAAGATTCAAATAATTCATTTTTTGAATTCCTTGCTATGATCACTTCTAATTAATGCAATGGAGATTTCTATTTTATTTTAAACTTTTTTGACAAACTTAACCAACGCTCCAAAGCATTCATTTGTACTAGCAACAAATAATATACATATAAATCTACTAAAGCCATCTATTATGACAATTGTATAACTTTCTCCACCTAGACTAGTAACTATAATAAGGCTAAACAAATCCATATAAGGTAATTGAAAAGGTTTAGTAGAGTTCTCAATTTTTCACTCTTAAATGAGTTTTTCACTTGTTGGCCCAGTTAGCAAGCTCTTAACATGTTGTCTTTCTAAAACTTGAATACTGAAAGTCTATTGACAAGTTGCTTGAAGTTAAGGTTAGAGGTGAGATCCATGGTTGCATACTTAAGTCTCATTATACCAAAGTTTTTTAAATTAAAATATTATAATCTATTTAATAATATATTTCCTTAACTAAATTTTTTACATTAAAAGAAAATAATTTCACAATCAAATAAAATATTTTTAAATTTAATTAAGATAGTCTTTTATATTACTAATTTAGAGATTATTTTTCTATTAAATTAGATAATTATTTTTAATATATAAAAGATTACTCTTTTTTAATTAATAAATAAGAATATTTGTCAAACTTAATCAAGAGACATATTTTTGTCTAATAAATCAAGAAACTTCCTACTCATATTAATAAAGAAAATAATATCTAAATAAAATAAACTTAATAGGTTTCAATCAAATTGAATCTTCATTTGAGAAATATCTTTTTAATTAAACCAAAAAAATGAAAATATCTTGAATCTAGAAGAGTCTAGTTAATTATTAATTCCAATCCAGTTGAAATATAATCAATTTTTATTTTAGAAAATAATTTTCAAAATAGTAATTAGAAATTATTTTAATTATTATTTTAATCTTAGTAAGGAAAATAATCTAACCTGTTATGATGACCAAAGCCCAACCCGGGATCTCCCGTTCAAGTGTTTGCTTGACCTTATTTAGCTGCCACACATGACCCGAACCAATAGGAACAACTTCAATGCCAAACTCTTCAATTAACAAGACACCCTTCCAATTTTCCTTATGTGACACTAAAGGTGCATTTTTGGATTAGTTCAATTTTAAAATTTAAAAATCTTTCAAATTATATTTGAATGTTTAGTTAAGTTATGAATATAATATCCATACATAAAATAAATTTATTCATTTTTATGATTGGGTTAATCTAAAAATCAAATAAGGTAGACAAGCTAATCCTTCAATTTAATTCCTATAGCCAAATTTCCCTTATTTTATTTTTAAGTTATATTAATCAATAGCCAAACAAGCCTTATTAGACTAAGATAAGTGATACTACTTGTAAATAAACATTTTTTTGAAAAGTAAGTAATAAATTAATTCAAAAAGTGGAAATTATAGAGTATATGAGGTTACATCCCTTGAGTCTAGAGCTCATACAAATTAAGGAAACTATAAAATGCAAAGTGTCCTATAAGAACATAATCTAAATGCTCAGTTGCATGTTAATGTAACTAGAGATGAGTAATTGATTAGCATTGATCATGGTGGCCATCTTTAGTTTTGTCAAGAATTAGATCCAACTATACTCTTTATACTCTTCAACTTTTCCAAAGACTTTATTATTCATCATCCTCCAAATATAGTGCACTAGCATTGCAAAACTGCTTTTGAAGACTTTGGTCTTCTCTATTGACTCATTTCAACTTACTAGCCTAAGTCAAGATATTAGTCTAGCTAAGATTTCTGTCTTGCAATTCAAAGATATTAAGAAAAGCACTTCATAGTTATTTGGTATAAATAAATTTCATGAACATATGATCTAAAGTTTTAATTTCTCTATAGCATAAAGGACATTTTGTATTAGGAAATTGAAACTAGATATTATCCTTGGTCCCCAATTTTTATAGAGCTACTAAACTAAGATGAAAGAGTGAGATAGAGCAATACCTGAACTCTATATCAACTTTTGAGATGGAAACTTAATGATAAGGCCAAGCAACAATTGTTTACAGGAGAGTTTCTCCTCCCTAATGGTTGGCTATAGAATAGGCTAGAGAGAGTTTCTCCTCCCTCTCTTTATGAGCAATACTGGTATGCTCGGGTCCCTTTCATTTTCACCTTGATTTCCTTTCTTTTTCATGTCCAACTCTTCTCCATCTTTGTCCCCCCTTGCATTCTTGTCCTTTTCACCAGTTCACTCTCTCCTAATAACCTTTCTCTATCATTTTTAACTACCTTTTGTTTGTCCTTAATTTTGCAAAGTTGTTCTTTTCTATTTCTAGGCTTATCCCATCACGATGCTTAACACAGACTCCCAAAACATCTGTGAATTTCCACCTTTTCCATCCCTCACCTACCACACCAGAATCCTCTTCTCTACCTCGTGCTGTACCCCTTTCCTAAAAAACTTGGAAATAGGTGGTTGGAGACTACCTCACTTCGAATGTATCTTTCAAATCACCGTTAAAATTAGATGTAAAGTTATTGTCTACCCTGTCTTTTTTTAAGAAATAAAAGGAGAATTTCATTAATAATGAATGGAATTATAAACTAAATAAGAAAATGTAGGGGACTATCTTTTAATAAGAAGGACTTGTAGTATTGCTTCCTAATCAAAACACATGGTTAAAATGCAAGCTAAGTTAAAAGTTAGAGAATGTTGAAGCTTCAAGTTACTCCTACCATCAATAAGAGTTCCTTGATATTGTCCATGATTTCAGTGATGAGGATTGCAATTGGATTTTTCTTAGATTCAAAACGTCTAACATTTCTTTCTTTTTAAATGGCTTACACGCACATGCTAATAACTGCAATGTGTTTCAACTTTGGAAGAGATCTTTGAGAATATAACCATTAAATAGCATTAGAAAATGTATTAGCTTGAGTAGGCCATGAATAGTTTAGTTTGATAGCTTCCCATATACAGTTGGTCATCAAACATGAGAAAAATAAATGGTCCCTTGTTTCTTCACGTGCTAAATAAAATGGCAGGAACTATCGATGTTTAAATCCCTGAGTCAATCTGCACTGTTGAGTATATTCTATATAGCAAGCCACAGGAGAAAAGAGGTTTTAAGTGGTAGTTTTTTGTTCTAGATGATTCTACGCCACTCCACTACTAGTTTCTTCACCCTTAATATGTCTCTCATGATTTTATTAGTGTAACACCCCACTCCCGCATGACCCAAAGCCGACATTGATGGTGATATCCGAGTCCGTGCCTTACAAGGGTGGCGTGCTACATCACTCAGTCAAAACTCAGTATGATTTTTTTTTGAAACACAAACATACACAATACGGAAAATAATTAACATAACAATCATTGGTAACTACAATGACCACAAGGGCCTTTTTATCAATACAAATTAATTCAGCCTGTTGACTTAACAACATGACCTAATCATTTGTACAAAAATTCAGAAAATACAATTTTTATCAAACACTAATACAGACGCGAACTGATCCTGACCTCTTTTCTCCCTCACATGCAGTTGCTATATGCCCGTTGTCTAACGGGGTATTCTTCTAGGTCCTGAAAAATAATTGCAAATTTTGGGTGAGTTTTGCGAACTCAGTGAGGTAACCATCATCGA
>JANVCQ010000006.1:16627105-16643185 GCA_025531925.1 Erythroxylum plowmanianum | reverse complement strand
TTCTGTTGCTTCTCTTTTGCCGTATTGTGGATATGAGGTGACAATTAAAACCATTCATTAAACCATTTGGCCTTCTGCGGTGCTTCCTCGTCTCCTGCGCACTGACCAATTTAAACCTTCCAACTTAAAAACCCTCTCCTATGCATTATGTTTTGCGCCGGCACTGTAGACGTTTTTTTTTCCTCTCAACACTGTTCCATGAAATGACAATTAAAAACCCCTCATTAAAACCTTGGCTCCTTATTGTTGTGTGTCGACACTCTCCTTTAAAACCCTTCTCTCCAGCTCATCCGGTATCCCCCTGATGTGACAATTAAAAACTCCAACTCCTTTAAAAGCCACGTAGCCCTTCCTGCCTCCACGCTTTTCTCCTGGGACGCTGCCTTCTCTGCGTCGTCGTTTTGTAACTCTTTAAATGCTTTTGTTGATTTAATTTATGCTGCCTCACGCTGCCGTTTCATGCCCTCTTTGTTTTTTATTTTGCTCACCTTTGCACTGTGCTGCGGCAATTACGTATGGCCCTATGCGTGTTGCCTTCCTAGCTGATGATTGATAAGAACATTTAATTTGCAACCTTTTTAATCCCTTCATGCTTCTCACGCTAGCTTCTCCTGTTGCCTTCCTTTAATTTTTCCATTGTGTCTCTGCTTATGCGTTACTCTTTAATGCTCATTTGGTTAGACAATTAAAATGTCTCTTTTGTTTCAAAAATATACTAGCATATTCAACCTAGCACTGAACACAAATTAAACATTAGTCTAGCATTTTATCTTAAAAATAGGATTGAAATCACATAGAAATACATGAAAAAATATAAGATAATTCAATCCTATCATATTCCGAGCCCAAAATTTGAACAGCTAGATTTTATAGGTTTTCTTGGTTCCAACTACTAGTTTGATATCTATTATACTTGTCCTACATCAAGTTGTTACCAAATACTTGGTTATTCTTGCCAATTTCTGGTTAACACTTGCAACTTTTGTAAAAGTATATTCAATGAAAACAATATAGTGGAAGTGACCCACATCAAACATTAGTATCCAATCCTTATTATTCAGTTTAGCTGTAACTTTACCATCAAAATAGTTGCATTCTAAACCTTACTGCATCTTTCTTGGTTTTTGCAGTATTATCTGAATACTGGGGGTGGTCAAAACTTCTCTTCTAGGGATGATGTTGTACGTTATATTCAAGCAAAAAAAGTTCAAGTTTACTAACCATAATTGAAGAATACATCCATTGAGGGGAACTCCAAGGATCACCCTGTGCTTATTTCTATGGAATATGTGATAATTTGACACACACGCATGCATGTACATTCATATTAGTTATTCCACTTTCTTGTATGCATTTACTTGATTGTTCATTGTTTATCATGAACAGCCTGTTAAATCATTTGATAATCATAAATGGTTACCCATGGTTGGATTATAGAGGTGAGGTCGAGAAATAGTGGCTCAAGGAGTGGAGAAATATATAAGGTATCACCTATATTGATCATTGTTACTTTTTAATTTCAAAGTGAAATGTTGTTTTCTATATTTGTTACCATTTTTGGTTTTTAAAATCTCCTAATTGACATAAACCTTTCCATTCCTGCAAATCATTAATGAATTAGTGTGATTGGCCCTTTACATGATTATGAATAATTTTAAGTGCAAACATCTCATGATGTTCCATTTGTTACAATTGTTCGAACTGAGTTAATTGCAACTTTTTTGGTAATGCTGACAATTTATCTCACCACAAAAGTCTATTTCTAGAAAGAAAATTAGGATGATAACTGATACTTTGAGTAGATTTCAGTATGTCTTTGCTAAAAGCTTTTATATATGTTATAACCAATTACACAATGACATAATGTTATTCTCCTTCGAGTCATCTGCAGAGCAAAGTCCCTTTGTCTTCTCCCTAAATCCCTTCTTGACAGTTGATACTTTTAAATGCATCTTACTTATCTTTTAGATGGTTTGGAATGGCTTCAGTACAGATGTTAAATACCACTTTTTCCAAGACTATTTGACTTTATATATCAAACTGCAATTGAAATATTATGACTTTATATCTAATTGCAAATGAGTTTACTCTTTATTTTTTTCTTATGCATGAATATTTGTTTTTGATTATAATCTGTGTTGCAGTGTTATGTTGATTAATCAACAGGATTTAGATTTTACTCCAAGCCACAAGTGTTATGATATCTTGACACTCAAAAGCAGAAAGGTTGGATATCTAAGGAGAAGATATCAGGCAGTATATTAAAACACACTAAGAATGCTTTTTTTTCCCTTCTGGACTACTGCACTACATATCGTAGTTTCTTGAAAGTTCTATTTGTTTAGGTTCCAGTTTATTGTTTACATTGCATTTTACAATGTGAAAGATCTGGCAATAAGGATCACTTTCTATGATGGTATTAAATCATTTTGAATTTCTTTGTAAATAAAAAATAATAGGAGGCTTGCTGATCCATTAAAGGGGTTTGATTTATATCATCAGTAAGATTTTAGAGTTAAATGGAAAATCTTGACTAGAACAACATATGCAATTAGCAGTGATGTAGAGCAAGTAGAAGATAATATAACCCACAAAACTTATGAAATTTGGCTACTGGAGTTTGAGTTTTAGATTTGGGATTTCAGCTTAGGTTGTTGGAATTTCAAGTTTTGTATAGTTGGAAATTTAGGATTTGTTTTCCGAAAATTTAGGTTAAAAGTGTTGGAAATTTAGTGAAGTAAACAAGTAATGAAGGGTAGGGAACTAGGAATCCCTCCTAGAGTCTAAGAATAACTCTTAGAAGAAAACATCACATATTCTAATTGAAAACTCAAGTTTATAGAAAAAATAAAGGATATTATTCTCGAAGCCTAAGTTAACCGTGCGCAAAATAAAGGATATTATTCTCGAAGCCTAAGTTAACCATGCACATGTGCACGCACATGTGAACAAATGGAAAGTTGTTGGAAAGTCTATTCTAATAGTAAAGGCATTCCAAAATAAAATATACAAAATGAAATTGAAACTTACTCGAATCAGAATTGTTTATTCTTAAATAAGTTAAGTACTAAACAACTTAGGATAATATTTCAAACTTATTACTACTTCCTATCTAACAAGGAAACCAAATATATAGTAAAATTTCAACCCTTGTTGTCTTTTTTGTCACCTTAACTCCAACCTTTTATTCCACCAAATAAAAACTTGCGGTTGATTGATTTGCCCTTTCTTTATTTCTTTACTTCTTTAGCATCAGTTCTCCCCTTGTTGTTGGAAGTCGTCCTCGACTTAGAACATGACAAATATCGAAATTTAGATTCTAAGATCCTAATATCAAAATTTGCTTTTCCTTTTTTTTTTGTTTTTTTGCTATTGTCCTTACTTAGAAAAAGGATGTAATTCTTCTATAATTATTCTAATACACCACCTTATTCCTTGTGTTGGTATTCCAAAAATGTAGTTTATCATATTCTAAACTTAAAAGTTGGTCATCTAAGGTAAAGTTTGTCTCGACAATTGTATTTGGAGATGTTTCCAGAATAAAACCACATGTCTTCTTTACCACTTAGGGATCAAGAACATAAGTATTGTTGCGTTTTGTAGTCAAATACATCAACTGGCCATTGTTGCTGAATTTTTACCTTATAAGGGCACTCACAACTTCTTTGCTTATATGTTGTGTTAATTTTGCATCTTTGTTCAAATCTACTACTCTTTCATCACTCACTATGATAGAATCTACGATTTGTTATTTTCTCAACACCAAGGATATCATCAAGTTTTGAGCCAATATGCATTGAAACCCTTGGTACTTGTCAGTTAATTTTTTTCAGTATCTTATTCTGTTATTGTAGTCCGCCGACCAATTGTTTTGTATTGTTGTCCTATTGTTTTTTTGTTTCAGTATGTTGTTGTTGTGTTTTAATTTGTTGTTCAGTTATTTTAGCTTGTTGTTTAAATGTTTAAACTTGTTATTCAGTTGTTACAGCTTTAGGGTTTACCAAAGAATCCATTTCCTCCTTTTCTTTAACTTTAACACACTGATCTTCTCCTGTTGTCAAACTCTCCACGTCATTAAGTATTGAGCACATTCTACATATAGGTTCAAGGATTCTAATTGATTAGTTTACGGAGAGTTGCATACCAAAGTCAATGTTATCATCTTCTATTATTAAAATTTTCAAACATCTTACTCTGCTCTATACTCAAACTCTAGGTTAGGGTTGAGAAGTGTCCAATAGAAGGTTTACCACCAGGGTGGACTAAGGAACTTAAGGTTAGAAAGAGTGCGAATCGAATCAAAAAAGACCCTGTATGAATTTTGGACATCTTTGCTATAGTATTCATGTAAATATTGATTTCATGGAACATGGTATCTCGATGGTGGATGACGGAGTCAAGTTTTGCTATTTGATTTTGTAGTTATTTCAATATTGACATTTTGTTTTCCTTTTTTCTTGTTACAGTATTACACTAATCCAGTAAATGGATATGTCTTCCGCTCTAGAAAGGAAGTTCAGCGCTATTTTGAAACTGGGGAGATCAATAAATACGCATTTTTACCAAAGAGAAACCATTTTGTTCAGCAAACCTCAATTTATGTAAACCTATATCACCTCAATTTCTTGTTAGTTTCATTAACATTTGTCTATCTCTCTGGCAACCTATAATCCTAGTGGCAATAAATTCAGAAACCATGATAACATGTTTAGAAAACAAATATTATGTATCTAGATATGATTTTATCAACCAAATGTAAGTGTTGTTATATATGAACATTCTCCCTATATGGAACACATAATGATTTGATTTTATGTAATAGTTTACA
Organism: Erythroxylum plowmanianum; assembly: GCA_025531925.1. Classification (NCBI taxonomy): domain Eukaryota; kingdom Viridiplantae; phylum Streptophyta; class Magnoliopsida; order Malpighiales; family Erythroxylaceae; genus Erythroxylum; species Erythroxylum plowmanianum. Next base: position 16,638,357 of record JANVCQ010000006.1, on the reverse strand, counting down.
TAAAGTATAGACAGAAGTTTTATATTGACATTATGATGCAGAAAACTAACCCCTAGAAATTCAAAGTGACTTAAACTGATTCAAAATGATTAGGCTTTCCAATTATTGGAACTCCTTTTTCTATGGCAACAGCAAACATACATTAGATTGTTCCAATGATATAAAATATTTACTCGTGGTCCATCTCTTTTTTTTTTAATTTAGAAATTTTAATTTCTTAATTTCTTTTATTTAACTTTATGTATTTCTTATTTGGTACACTTGAACACCTTGAAAGTGGTATGAATCTTATTGAGTCTACAACCTTTATCTTTTATCCTTATATTCTACAATCTTTTAATTGAGAGGAGGGCCAGTAGCACTTTTGTCGGTATAAAGTATAATCTTACATAAGACATGAATGCTAACCTTACACTACATGATGCAAATTGTTCTAGTTTGAGCAGGATTCTCCTATTGTCCCTTTTTTCAACCACATTCAACCCTTAAGTAGTGGCAGTAGCAGAAAATTTCTTGACCTTTTTAGCAAAAGTTATTTGGATATCGCCACTCAACCAAATTAATTAAGGTTGCATGAATTATAATTGATTGAGATAAGATATTTATAAAGTCTGATTAAAACTTTAAATTTTCACTGGTCTTTGACATAAAATCAGGTAACCTATAATAAAGCCTAATGTCATGCTTACCCCAGTATTGAAACTAAAATAGGGTCAATTTGCTTCCAATCCATTATTGACTAGTAACATTTATTATACTTGGGCTTTTGCTGACACTATAAGATTAATTTAGCACTGATTATGCCTTATTCTTGTTTCTTTTAATTACAAATTTTAGTCATCACATCCTGCTAAAGGCCAGAAGCAAATGCAGTTGGAGGCCAAGCAATCATATTTTTTTGGTTAGTCTATTACAACTGGCTTAGTTTAACTTATTTCTCAATCTACACCATGACTAAAACCAATACTCTACGCAAGGAAACTTACTGGTGTAGAAAAGAAAAGTTCTAATATGGCAAGAAACGCACTTTCAAAAGATGAGGCTCTAAAAAAAGGGAAAAGCAAACTAGTGAGCCCAAAACCTGTTCTTTCAATCACTCCTGCTACTGAGATGCTTATAGACCAATCTCCAAAAGATACTATGTCTGATAATGGTTCTCCATTGGAGGAAAAGTTTGTTATAAGTTGGTCACAACTTTTAAATTGTCGAATTATGTAGAAACATTCGAATTATGTAGAATAATGAGACACTACCGGAAGTTATTGAGGAGTATTTGCTGATCTTAGTCCTTTGACAAAAATGCTTGATGAAAAACGTGTAAATCATATGGATTGATAAATGTAAAAAGAATCTTGAGGAATTATAATATTGATGTTCATTATATCGTTTAGATTTGGAGATTTTGTAGTATACAATGACGTTTCATTCTAGAGATTAGGATGAAATCTAATGCAACATAATAAAGTGATTTCATATGCATAGAGACAATTAAAGTCTCATGAGTTGATTATTTGATACATGATATAGAATTGCTGTAATAGTAACTACTTTGAAAGCTTCGAGATAATATATGTATAGAAACATTTTGGATATATATAAATGTACAAATCATTTAAGTTTGAGGTAATTATTGAGTTTGAAAAGACTAAATATAAGACCGAGACAATGGATAGAATTACTGAAAGGTTATAATTATGCAAATGAGTATTTTTCATTAAAGCTAGTGCTGTAATTTGATGCATTGAATAGAAAATTCAATGGTAGTGTAGCATGAATTTAGATCTTAAGGTTACCAAATCTAGTGCAATGAAGAGCATAAAATATAGTTGAATTTTTAGGCAAATTAAATTATTATTAGCTATAGAATTCAAGATCAGATTCATATGAAAGAATCAACAAAGTCAAAATTGAGGATTCAAAATTTATGAATTTTACTAAGAAATTGGAAATGAATACGAATTTTGAGTTTGAATTGAAAATTGATACTTTGTGATTGAAGTCAAAAGTATGTGTACCCGATAAAGATGCTTAAGTAATGAATTGTTAGAGAAAGCACAAGCAACAACTTATGCTATACATCCTAGTAGAAATATGTCGAAATAGCATTTAATGACTAAGGATACAGAACTAAGTCACTGCATGTATGAGTTGCCAACAGTTTTAACAGTTGGGGATATGCTTAAAGCTTATATTTTGGAGTTCATAGAAATGTAAGGTCAATGTATTGTTTTTAATTGACTTTAAACATAACAATCATTATCACAGTGATATCATTAAAATATGGTATAAGGCGTTATACGATAGAAAGAGTCGTCTGCCTTTATATTGTGATGAATAAGGCCTAAAAATGGTTGAAGGCCAGAATTATTTAGAGATGTTGTTGATAAGTGAAATTGATCTGTGTTAGAAATTAAGTGGTTCAAGAAAGGTGAATGAATTAGGTGGATCAATACCTAAGGCATGGAATATAGTGAGATAAGTGTATTAATACTAAAGATATGTGAATTATCAAGCAAAAGATGAAACATTTCTGAGGGTTTTTGCTTGTTATTGATCATAAAATTATTAACCACAAGCTTTAAGCTCACCCCCATTCCTTTCCATCTACAGGTGATGAACAAGATATCGAGTGATCAAGTCGAGAGTCAAGGCATCACTCCAATTTGCATATTTTGTTCGTTTGAAGTTAGATCATGTAAAACAAGGCTTTAGTTGCATTTTGAGAAATTATTGTTTTTGTAAAGTTGATATTTTTGGACTATGATCTAAGGTGGGTCGAAATGCCCACTAAAGTGTTGTAAAAACTTTATTCTTTTGATGTTAATGAAGTGTGAATGGTTCATGGATGATGTAAGTTGAGATTAGATATACGTGAAGAAGCAATCAACTTGAGTTGATGATTTTGGAACATAAATCATTGATATATATATATGTATGCATAAGCGAGATACTATGGAAAGGAAGATAGGAATTATAACTAATCAGATGTAGTTGAAGATGATGAGACAAATGAGTTGAGATTTGAGAGTTTAATGAAATCATTTTGGTAGCTGAATGGTTATGCTGAGAACATTCCAAGTTTGCATAGTGAAAATTTTCAAGTCTTCCATAAGGGGAAAATTCGTGTTCTGACTTTAGGGCAAAAAAATCTGGAATGATCTAGGATGAATTTGACAAGTTGTCTTTATGGAATTTGTAGCTTGTCTTTCTAGCTTTGCAACGCTATAAAGTATGAAATTTTTAGATATCAGAGTCAAAAGTTATGATCCTTATAAGTGGAGATGCTCAGGAGTATAGAACGTATCATCTAGTGATGACGTATCATCTGGTGATGATGCATCATCTGGTAAGGATGCTTCGTCTGGTGAGGACGTATCGTCTGGTGAGGACACTTCGTCTGGTGATGACGTATCGTCTGATGAGAACGCCTCATCTGGTGAGGATGTATCATCTAGTGACGATGCTTCATCTGGTGAGGGTGCTTTTCTGGTGAGGATGTATCGTCTAGTTAGGATGCTTCGTCTGGTGAGGATGCTTCATCTGATGATGACGTATCATTTGGTGATGTCATATCGTCTGGTGATGATGTCATATCATCTGGTGCATTGTTCATCTGATTCTATCATTTTGTCATATTTTTTGACCCTATAGATGATCAAATTTCACTTTAGAGCCTTCATGAAAGTTGTAGATCTAGAAGTTCTCTTTCAAACCGTCTAATAAAGACCCCAATCCCAGGTTTGTATAGAAAGTTATGCTAATTCTCCTAAGAGAGGTACAATATGATTGAGGACATAAACATACTTGATTCTTTTGGCCATAACTTCTTCACTTGACCTCTAAATGAAGTTATTCTTAAAGGAATAGATTCCTAATACATTTTTCTAGCTCTACTTAAAAATTGGTAGCTTTCGATGTAGATTTGAAAAATATTGATGGAAAGAAAATGAGGGATTGGTTGGAAGAGCATAACCGGGTTATGAACGTACTTGGATTTTTAGGCATGTTTTGCACTATAGAGATCCGAATGAGGTGGTTCTTATGTCAAAATAAATAAGATGCAGAGAGCTGCAATTGTTTTGAAGAAGTCAAATTGTGATTTGGTGTTTAACTGGTGTGGCACATCACCCTTATGGGACGATGGCTAATGAGGAGTCATTGGAATAATCCCACAAGAAGCCCGCTCACGATTTATGACTTCGGATTGTTGGGCTCTGGAAACTACAGGGTATTAGGCTCACGTCTCATGACTCTAATGTTGGGCTCTGAAAGCGGGGTCCAATATTACCAAAGATGAATGATGAATCCAAAATAGGAGATCCTCCTTTGGTTGAGTAGGAGGGTAAGTGATCTTTGATTATGGTCAGGTTTGAGAGTGTTGAGGGGCCAATTCCAAGAATTGTTTAAAATAGTCATTTCCTCTCCACCAATAGCTCCTAATCCTTATGTGTTTGATCTGATTGACATGAAACTATGCAAAGGCAATGCCATTTATCTTACCAAAATGATGCCTTCTTCATACTACTTATTTTATATTACTTCTTGCACATTCCTTCATTTTCAAGATTTGTTTCAATGTCTAAGTGACTCAGGCCCAGTTAAATCCCCCAACCACTTAGCCTATGGATTGGTCTTCATGGGACTTTCTATTGGAGTGACCTTGGCTACATGCATCTACATCAAAATCTAATATGAAATCCTTCTGATGAGTATAATAATTATTCCTCTATATATTGGTATCAGGACTTCTGCTTTGATGTGTCTGAGATCCTATTGATTTTATAGTTGTAACTATTTTATTTTTACTCAATGATTAAAAGTAATGAACTCTATATTTAGCATTAAATTTAAAGATTATTTAGTTCTAAGGTTTATACTTTCTATCTCCTATAAGTAGCTCTGTTATGTTTTTTAAGCACATGTTGAATAATAGAATCGTACATTTCAGTTTATATGGTATCATAATGATTAGGGATACGTATAAAGGAGCATGGACTAGCATCAGGACGGTAGGAGACGACACAGAAGCGTTCTCTATTGATGTTGGACTACACCAAGGTTCGGATTTAAGTCCTTTTTTGTTCACATTAGTGTTAGATGAACTTACCAAAATATATTCAAGGGGAGGTACCTTGGTGTATGTTATTTGTTGACGATATTGTCCTGGTGGATGAGACCAAGGAAGGGATCAATGCCAAGTTAAAACGTTGGAGAGAAGCGTTAGAGTTGAAAGGTTTTAAAATGAGCAAGTCTAAGATGGAGTATTTAGAATGCAATTTCTCGGGTAGCCAAATGGTACAACACGCAGAGATAGTGATTGGCACTGACATCATACCACAGCAATCAAATTTCAAATACCTCGGATCCATCATTCAAAGAGATGGTAATATCGATGGCAATAAATTACATTGTATTAGATCTGGGTGGATCAAATAGCAGAGTGCATCAGGTATTTTATGTGATAAAAAGGTCCATGTCAAACTCAAAGGAAGGTTCTATAAAATGGTGATTTGGCCCACCATGCTATATGGGGTAGAATGTTGACCGACTAAACATCGACATACGAGATAGTTGATGGTAGCAAAAATGCATATGCTTAGGTGGATGTGTGATATTACCATAAGAGATATGGTACGGAATCGAGTAGTGAAAGAGACACTACAGGTGGGAAGTATTGCAGACAAGTTGAGAGAGATAGGGCTTAGGTGATGTGGACATATGCGCAGGATGTCCTCTGATGCTCTGGTACGACGCTGTGAGATAATAGACCTACATGGCTACAAGAGAAGGAGGGGAAGGCCTTACAAGACCTGGAGGGAAGTGATCAACAAAGATATGTTAGAGTTGGCCCTCACTGAGGCAGTTGCTAAAAGTAGAAAAGTCTGGAGTAATAGGATAAGGGTAAACGACACACGTATCACATTGGAAGTTCAACCTAAGGTTGGGGAAAGATTCCCACGATGGATGCCTAAATTGTAGGATTATCGTATACTCAGGGCTGCTTAGTGAAGACCCCTAGCACAACTAGTGAAGAAAAGAGCCAGTCTTTATAAGGTGTATGGTACTAGCAAATCTATTTAAACATCAGGAATGTCTTTGTCTTTTATTGCAATTCTATTTACTTAAATTTTCGGCATAATAATTTTTACTTATTTACTTATTTCTTCTATTAACCTGCATCACTATTTTCCTGGCACATCTGCACGTGGGTCTACCAAAAACAACCTCTCTATTATGTAAGAGTAAGATTGCGTACTATCAGACCTCTCCAGATCCCACTTCACTGCGGAACTTCAGACTGGGTATGATGATGATGATAATAAGTAAGGGCTTAGTTTCTGACTCTGCGAAGAAAAACTTTAGTTGTCTTTTGTTATGTTAATACCTGGGGCTGTTTTATTGTCAAATACCTTTGAAAAACAAGTCTCCACCACTGGTTCTCATCTAGTTCAAATCACCAACATCAAACTTAATGTTGATAATTTCATTCACTGGTCTCATTTAATCGAAATGTATCTGTGTGGTTGAGGGCAATTGGATACTTGACAGGAGAAAAGAAGGCACCAATAATAGAAGACCCTACATTTGCTATTGGGGATGCTGAAAACTCCACTGTCATTACATGGCTAACAAATTCCATGGAAGAGGATATCATCTTCGACTATATGTCTTATCCAACACCCAAAGAATTATAGGAAATCAATCCCAAATTTATGAATTGACAATTGAACTAGGTGAAATCCATCGAAGAGAGGACAATGTCACCAAGTACCTTAATTAAAAAAGTTTTGGCAAGATTTAGACTCTCTGTTTGTTCATATATCTATTCAATTTAGATCTAAACTTGATCCTAGAGTCGATAAGTGTGTTTCATAGTATATGCTCCGAATAAAAAAGGAAGAAATCTAGCAATAAATATATTTGTAAATTTGTTAACACATTTTTTATGATAAAAATACAAAAAGGATATTACAGGAGATAACACTTCAAAGCAGGCTTACTTTGTTAGCTAGAGGAATAGCTGCTCACTTATCTAACAACGTGAGGAGGCAATGGGCATTGAACTAACCACACGAATGTAGCTGACTTCTGGGAACCACTATGCTGTTATCTGGATATTTTGTATTACACTAGATCTTTTGTACCTTTTGATTGTATATAACCTTTTATTAATGAAATCACTTACTTTTTGGGGAAGAAAACAATTCACCTTCGATTATATCTTCCAAAGGAGAATCAACACTCAATTTTTCTTCCAAAGGAAGGTAAGCATGATATATGTCTTATTGAAGTTGTGAATAAAGCTTTTCATGCTAAGTGATTATGGATGTTATTCAATGACATTCATTATGGGTCAATAGGTATACCATACTAAACTGCAATGAGCTTGTTAAGTATCCATATCTCTTATTTGTTCTTATCCATTGTTGAAGATTCAAGGACAAATCTTTTTGACGAGTGGGCAATGATACAAGCACAACTATCCAATCAAGAGATTTGTTACATGTACCCATTACATCAACTACAAGGGCCAAAGTTAGAGAAGATTTGGAGGCATAAGCCCGTGAAATCGGGACTAATTTTGTTAGTCTAGGATTATTCAATAGTTTGCTTTTTGTTTGTGTAATCGGGCTATACTTTACTTAATTATTAAGCTCAAAATGCGTTTAATATTGTTTATTACTTATTTCCTAGTTTCATAATTGAAGTAATTCTGGTAGGTAGAGTCCTGATTGAATTAGCATGTTAGTTTTCTATTTAAGTAGTACTGGTCGTTATTTTTTTCAATTAAAATAAGAATCATATATAACCCTACATAAAGGGGTATGAATTTCACCAGTATGATACGAAGTTTTCTGTTTTGCTTGGTTTACTCTCATCATTTATATTCAGAACGTATCATAGATTACTTCGTGGCATTCTTTGTTCCTTATAGTCAAAAGGTCGGTCTAATTGTTTGATTTAGCTTTTGTGCTGAGATTTCAAACTTATTTTTGAATTCTCTAGAATTTATTCTTAGGCGAGTCCACATCTCTTGGGATGTCATTTCTGACCTTAGAAATAGACCAGTCAGTAATAACAGAGAGGCACATTTATTTGATTAAGAAAGTACAGTCAATTATTACCGTCATGGAATTCAACTCTTTTTGAGTTCAGGAGAGGTTCATTAATTTGATCAGTTATTTCAATAATGTAGTTTAATTACCAATCCATGAGACACATTAGACTAGATATATACAGGACATATCGATAGTGTTAAGAGAAATCTTATATGCATACAACTTCTCTATCACGTTAATGAGTTTTTCCAGTACCTTAAATTTTCAATTTGTGCAAAGGTAGAATTTTGTGGAAGGGCCAAACCAGATCAATTTAGTTCAGTTGGGATTTCCTAATTCAAGTTCACTTGTTGCTTGATATATGTGCTCGAGTTAGTTTGGACCTTAGAGCAGGAGTTCAGTAACCATCCTTGCTCCATTTTCAGTTTCATCCTTCAGTTACCATGACTGATGAGTAAAATCTAACAGACATTATAACCCTGGACATGGCTCATTATATTGGTAGAAGTATCTGATCATATTCAGATGGAATGCATTATGCTTCATGCCATGTCATGAATTTGAACAACTGTGTTAGCTCTGATATTTGGTACCTTTTTGTGAATGACACTGAGATTGGATTCTTGTTATCTGTTTGCAGCATTGATGTAATCTCGTCGGCCTTCGAAGGACGATCGGCTGTGAATAGGCAAAGGATGGTATATAAAGCCATATGGGAGGAGCTTCAGACCACTGTGCATGCAGTTGACCAGATGACTACCAGAACCCCTAATGAAGCAGCGGCACGGAAGTGATCAAGTATTGTTTGCATTTACAAGGAAAGACTAAACTTCTAATTTGTGTCGTCCTGTAAATGGAACAGTAAGATTATTTCTTTTGCTCTAAAAGTCCTGTTAGTCACTAATCTTCTATTAAGTTTTCCTATCACGAGGAGAGTGTAAATTGCCTTCTTTCCATCCTTATATCGGCCAGTTAAAAAGGTCAGTTTGAGCCGGTCCTGTGGTTCTCACAGTTAATTAAATCCCTTTGAGTGTATAAACAGGGCAATTTGGACCCTGATTAGGACCAAGATGGTAAAAGTGAGAAATGGTGCTGGATTCTATAGATGTGGACTTTACACTAAAAGGATGAAAGTGGAGCCTGGTTACGGTTGATTGTGGATTATGAACGGTAATAATCTAATGTCTTTGAAAATGGAACAGAATTTGGAACTAAAAAATGGGAGGGTCAACGAATGAACTGGTTAAATTTGTTTCAACTGGAATCAAACGTGTATTTATTTTTTCGAGCAAATTTTGAGATTTTGTACTAGTGATTGCTTATGAGCTCATTTGTTATCCGATTCTCAATTGATTTAGTTCGCTCATCTGAGATTGGAATACGATTGGTGTGTATCAATACTAATAACGTAGTAATAACTAGGCCTTATTTAAGAATAAAATTACATGTAGACGTCTTATTTTAACAATTAGCTTAGGCTATTTAGATAATGTGTTCTTGCTGCGAGATGAATTACAAATATAAGATGATTAATAATATGATTTATCAATAAAGTTATCACTTAGATAACTAAAGAAAAAGAAAAACGAAAAAGTTGTAAACTACAAAAATGAGTGTCAGACTCTAGTCATAGGATGTAGGAGGTGTAAGCATCTCATTATGTTTGCTTAAACTATTGATTCATATCTTACAATCAATTAGCTAATTGTAGTTTTCATGATATAATTATCATTCTTTATCTTATGCATACTTGTTCAATTACCTAATGTATAAGATGAAATTTATTAGATAAATGTATATTATAAATAAAATTATAATGAGATCATAATTATAAGATTTATATTGCATTTACGTATTATTATTAAATTGTTATCTATTATTTTATTTAGATTAAATATTAATAGAGCATAAAACCTAGCACATATTATATTTCTTTTTTATGACGGAAGTAGTTAAATCTCGTAAGCTAAAAATATGAAGATAACTAAACAATCATGTAGTTGATTAATAAACCATAAGTTCACTACATTGACTTAACATTGATAATTTTATTATAAATTCCCATTATGATTATCATATAAGTGATCATTTGACTAGTGATCTTCAAAATATCTTCTATAAGAATTGCTATATTTTAATATTACTTATGAGTTATCCTTGTCAAAAGTAGGACAATTGGTAGTTAATAGATATAATGAACTATATCGAGACAGTTGAATAATTAATATAGAATTTTTCTCCCTAAAGTGATTAAGAAGAATGTTTCTATTGTTCTCGATTAGTAATGATTCAAAGACACTTTAGAAATATTTTTCAAATATCATTAATAAAATTAATTACTAATGATAGAGAACTAATACGATTAAACACAAATAAAATCGATAGAGAACTAATATGATTAAACACAAATAAAGTAGACATTAAATATATGCTTTATAAATTGCTAATGATAGAGAACTAACACAATTAAACACAAATAAAGTAGACATTAAATATATGTTTTATGTCTAATCAAAACATTATAAGATGAAATAATTGAATTATACGAAAAATTATACACAGAAAAGTTAGTCAATGTCACTTTAATGTTCTTAATATTTTTTAGTGATCATAATATGGTCCTAGACGTTAATCTTAATCTATGAATATAAATTGTTTAATTAAGAATTAAAGGTAAATTAAAGGAATTTAATTTATCTAATCCTAAATATAAGTTATGGATATAATTTATATTTATTGCTAATATATTTAAGAACCTAATGGGTCACACACAATTAATGAGTTAAAGAAAGAAAATATGTTTTAATCAAGTTGAATTCAATTGTAAAATCTGATAAACTTTAAGAACAAATTTAAGACATTTGATAAATAGGGAAAAATATTAGATATTGGATCTTATTTTGATTTAATTAGTATTCAATTAGAATTAGTTATAATTATAACTGAAATTTAATTAAAACTAAAACACAAATTATATTTTAATTAAATTATTAAAATGATAAAATTTATTATAAATAGGTGTAGGCTTTAAAGGAGCTAACAATTCTTGCTTACCTCTCTCTATACCAATTATGGAGTTCTCCCAACTAATTCATGTGAATATCTTTAAACTCCACATCCTTAGTAATGTCGGATATCGACCCACTAGGACACTTTGTCATAATGTTTCTTGGATTCGTAGTGAGGGTTATG
>JANVCQ010000006.1:16611065-16622084 GCA_025531925.1 Erythroxylum plowmanianum | reverse complement strand
CGGTTAGGTTTTCCGACCTCTGCGTGGATACCGTTAGAGACGGTCTCCTTTGGTCGTTGTGGTTTGAGAATTATGGTTCCTCTTGGTATAGACACATAGATCCTGGACTTCGGGAACCTCCCGGAATAATTTTTTTTTATTTTCTGCACCGTGTGTATGTGATGCACGCACCGGGATTTTCCTACACTATAACCAAATTAGATTTGAATAATAATCTAAGATGTTTGTATTAAACCTACAACCATATTTTTCTTGAAACAATTTAGATTTATTTGAATATCAAAACCAGTTCTCCTAATACATAGAACAAGCCACCACCAACGTACACAATAAGTGTGGGTATTCAAATCCTTACACTATTAACATGTCACAAATTTGTCAATAAGTTGAATTTTTTTTGGTAACAAGGACTAAAACAACACAACAATTAACGCAAAATCCGCTAGTACTGAGCGCCTTGCATGTCACGGTGAATGAGTGCCAGGACCGAAACAGGGGGCTCTTGGAAGAGGTGGATGCTGGGAGTGTTCTAGATTGCGATGGTGGCCAAAAGGTCGGTACACTAGTTTCCTTCCCGATACACGTGTTGAAACTGCACTTCCCAAGGCCGCTGGAATAAGCACTGGGTACCTGCCAACAGAGAAAAAGTACTGTCAATACCTGTATAAGAGCTAGACAGGATGTTAATGACTTCCAATGAGTCCACTTCCAAGATGACTTGTCGATAGCTAAGGGACCACGCCAAGTTGAGGCCCGAGTGAATTCTCCAAAATTCGGCCATGAGGGGGAAACTAGGGCCTATATGTTGTGTAAAACCTCTGCAACACTGCCCATGCCAATCGCGAAGGATCCCCCCTACTGTAGCGATAGGCGACTCGGACTTGACCGCTCCGTCCGTGTTAAGCTTTATCCAGCCTGGCTGTGGTTTGGCCCATCCTACTAGATTGCCCACTGGTAAGACTGGGTGCAGGCTAACGCACTTTTTGACTTCCCTAGCCCTATTGATCCAATTCACATACTCTAGTACCGACTTAATGCTATCCTCTGGCCAACTAAAATTCTCCTCGAAAATGCTTTTATTGCGCCAGGTCTATAGCATCCTACAGGCAACGCCAAAAATAGTAGCTCAAGTCCCTCCCAGAACCTGACAATGCATCAAAAGGTTGGATCTTACCCATAACTCTGCAGTCTGTGAGAAAAAAAGCCGTTTCCCTCACCACTGTAGGAAATTGTAGCCAGAAAGTTTGCACTCGCGCACAATCACGAAGGACGTGAAGAGTGGATTCAACCTACCCGCAGACCTGGCAGCTGCTATCCATAGTAACGTGTCTATCCACCCTACATTGATTGGTCAGTAGCTTGTTCTTGGTCATCAATCAAAGGAAAGCACGTATCTGCTGGGGGCCCGCCCATTTCCAAATTAAGTCCCAGATCTCAGTGGAACTAGGTCTTGTGTGCCCTTCAATAAGATCATAGGCCGAAGCCACTGTAAATTTCCCATTCATATTAGGACCCTAACACATGATGTCCTCAACTGAGATGTCCGTAGTACGAGAAAGCTCGGCAATTGTCAGGCAGACTGTGGATGGAAGGTACTGCTCAAAACAGGTCCCATCTCCAATGGCCCTTAGCAGTCTGGAGGTCAGCGATTGTAGCAGACAGAAGGGTGGGAGGGATGAGAGTGGTCGCTTTGGAGATAAGGGGTGCCCCGTCTGTAACCCACTGGTCCAACCAGAAAGAGATGTGACGACCATTACCCAGCTTCCAACATAATCCTTGCTGGACATATGGCCAAACGGCTGCAAGGCCCCTCTAAAAACTCGAAGCGCCTGCCCTTGCTATGATAGGTTGGAAGTGGGTCGGAGCTAAACATTATTTCGCTATCACCATCCTAACCCAGAGAGCCGAAGGTTTAGTAAATAGGGTCCAGTCCAATTTAATGAGCATCGCATCATTGGAAGATCGAAGGCGCTTGATGCCTAGGCCCCCAGACTGTTTGGGCTTACACACTGTATCCCACTTGACAAGAGGCATGGTCCTCTGCTCCTCAGAGCCGCCCCAGATAAAGGTATGCATGATCTATTCCAAAGAATCACATAAACCCCGCGATAGATGCACCATTTGCATCGTAAAAAGAGGGAGAGCCGAAATAATAAGTTGAATTTGAATCAATGCTTGAAATGTTTGTTAGGAAATCAAGTTTGGATCTGATCATAACTGTAGAAAAATATTTATGAAACTTTTTCGTAATTTTGATTCTCCAGAAATCAAGATCATTTTAATTCTATAGAATCATTAAAAATCATAACAAAACATGAATCTTAATATATATCTTATTCTGAAGCTTGATTATAATATTATTATATCCCTCGAATTGTTTTCAAAACTAGTTCATCTTAACCACTGTAACTGCAAAAGTGTTTGACCTTTAATGATATACACATAACAGGTTGAGAGAACTCTCTAACTTTTACTAAGAAGGTTAAGCAAACAATTACTAACTTTATTAGAGCTTAAGCCGATTAATAATAGTATTTTGGATATTTTAGTATTTTAGTTGAAATTAAATTCTAACTTCAATTAGACTTTAATTAGATCTACAAATAATTCTAATTAAATACTAATTATGCTCAAATAAAATCCAATATGTTATATTAATCCTTATTTATTAAGTATGTAATATTTAATTATAAAGTTTTCAAACTTTACAATCAAGTCCAACTTGATTAAAATATCTTTGTTCTCTTTAACGCATTCTTTATGTGAGACTTATTAGGTTACCAAATATATTGGCAATTGATACAAATTATAACCCTAAATATTATTTAGGATTAGATAAATTAAACTCCTTTAATCTATCTTTAATTCTCTAATTAAACAATTTACATTCATAAATTAAGATTGGTGTTTAGTAACACAACATGACCGCCCAAATATATACAAATATCAAAATAGTTTTGACTATACTTCCATGCATGAATTTTTTGTATAATTCAATCCTTTCATCATATAATATTCCAATTAGACATAGAATATAGAATTAATGTCAATTTTATTTTGAGTCCAATCATGTTAGCTCTCTACCATTAGCTATTAATTCAATTAATGACATTTGTAAACTATGTACAAAGTGTCATTTCAGCTTGACCAAGAATTTCTCAAATTAAAACTATTCGAGAAGAATATAACACTCTCCCTAATTAATTTAGAGTGACAAATTATATCTTGATCACTCAACCATCTCCATATAGTTTATACTATATATAATGACTACCGAATGAACTATCTATTATTAGAATAAGTCATAAGTAATATCAAAATATAATAACAATCCCTATATAAGAAAACTTTGGAGACCTCAAGTCAAAAGTTCACTTGTACAATCATTACAATGAGAATTTCTATGGACATATAAGTAATGTTTCAAATAGATTTTGCCTATGGGTCAGTTTAGTGAACTTATTCTCTAACAAACACCCACATGCTTGTTTCAATATCTCCATAATTTAGCTAATAAGATCGACTACTTCCTTTATAAGGAAAAACATAAAGTGTGCTAATCTTTTCATGTTCTAATGATGTATAATCTTAATAGAACAATAACTATTATTAATTTAGAGATAATACATAAATGCAATATGAATCTCATTGTTATAATCTCTTCATTATTTTATTTACAATGTATAATTCTCTTATGGACTTTATCATGTACATCTAAATAAAAATAAGATAAATAATACCTGTAAATTATTTTGACACTAAACTATAACCAACTAGTTGGCTCTAGGGCATCAACCAAGGTTGTTATTGTATGTTAGTGGAGTTCTGATGTTTTGTGAATGATTAAGTTTTTGTTGTTGGTGGCTGTGAGTTGATACTGATGATTGGTCTACGTGTTGTTGGAGGCATAACAAGAGAAACAATAGGTGTTGATAGCAATAGCTGTTACTGTTATTAAAGATAGACAATAATGGACTATTAGTAGACTTCAATTTCTGGAATTATGGCTTAATTAAGAGCAAAAATCCTAAAACTACAAAAAAAATTTATTTAAATTTTGTAATAAAAAATGATGCTATCAGGACATATAATGTGTGCAACTGTTTGGAGACTAGCGATGGCAAATTGAAGCATATGATCATCATATCTAATGCAAGTGGTAACGTCGTTCACTGATTATGGCTTGGAAGGGGAATGGAAGCTTATTGTTCTTTGATACAAATGATTACATCGTCTATTGGTGAAAAATAAGATGGTGGGGACTAGATGTTATAGTAGTAAAGAAACAAAAAAGAGTAAAAGTTATGAGAAAGAAGTGACAAACAATGTCAGATCACTGAACTACTGATATTAAGTATGAATGTATTAAACATATCAATTCAATAATAACAAACATGAAGAATATAACTAATGATTACACATGAATGAGAGAGATTAGTCGTGTATGGTTGTATATTATGCATTGCAACAGTCGTGTGAGAGGTATGAATCAAAAAAATTGATATGATATTCTCACTCTGTTTGATCTTTTCTCTTTTCGTTCTCCTCCTTTTCTTCCCTTTACCTACATCATTCCTGACAATCTAATCTAAACATTTGTGAATTATTAAAACCATAATAATTGGTTGGTGTACATTTATGGCGGAAGGAACGAGAGGTGTAAAGCTTCGTTGTATAGAGGAAGGCATTAAGAGCTGTTGATTTTTTCCCTAAAGCTAATCACTTTGGTTGTAGTTTAGTGACAAATTATGTAAAGGCATTCTTTATCTTGTATATGTTTAGATTTATATGATAAAGTCCATGGGATAATTGTACATTGCAAATGAAATTATAATGAGATTATAATTATGAGATTCATATTGTATTTATGTATTATTCATAAATGTTCCTAGTTATTGTTCTATTAAAATTCGACATTAATAAAACATAAAAAGACTAGCACACATTTTTGTTTTTCCTTAAGAAGGAAGTAATCGATCTCATAGGCTAAAGTATAGAGATACTTAAACAAATGTGTAGGTGCTTACTAGAGAATAAGTTCACTGAACAGACTCGATATGAGAAATCCATTTCAAACATTACTTGTATGTCTATGGAATTCTCATTGTGATGACTGTATAAGTGATCATTTGACTTGAGGTCATCAAAGTTATCTTGTATAGGGATTGATATGTTTTGATACTACTTATGATCTTTTTAATCATAGGTCGTTTAATCGGTAGTCATTGGATATAATGTGAATTATATAGAGATAGGTGAGTGATTAAGATATGATTCATCACCCTAAAGTAATTACGGACAATGTTTCATTTTTCACGTTAGTATCAATTCATGAAATCCTTGGCCAAGGTGAAATAATGCTTTGTAAATAGTTTATAAATGTCATTAATTGAATTGATAACTAATAGCAGAGAACTAATATGATTAGACTCAAAATAGAGTAGACATTAACTTCATGCTCTATGTCTATATTGGAGTTATATAAATATGGTGCCCTAGAAAGCAAGTGTATTTATATGTAACTTAATCTTCTTCTAATTATGCTTTTTGTAATGAAAATATTTATTATTAATAAAACAAAAGAGTATGGTTTTATTTGTATAAGCAAATATAACTAGTCCATAGGAACCAAGATTCTTTTGTTAATATTATATATATACATCAAGATGTATAGGAAATATGTATATTATTATAATCTAAATTAATTGATTCATAGTTGAATAATCAAGTTGGTCGCTTGATTATGATTTAGACTATAGTGTTGCAATTTATCTCTATGTAAGTAATGGAGTTTATTACAAGAGAATGATGAGTTTCATATCATGGTAGTAGTTGATTATCGATAATGATACTATTAAATAAATTTGGAATCAAGTATGTTTTCAAGAATAAAGTAGGTCGTTACTTTAGTCTTAAAATATACATTTTAGCATTTGTTTATTATGGACCACAATCTTGATGAGTGGTGAACTCATATGTGCTTCATTATAATTCTTAATATGATCAGAATGGATTTTTACAAAGTATTAATCTAGTGTCTGCATGTTGGAATTATTAATTGAAACATGTATCAAGGAACATTCGCTCAAATAAAGAGTTTATGGTGATATCATCACTTCTAAATGTTTTATGGAGATTGGTGATTAAACTGGCACCAGGAGTTTGATGGACAAGCTACCCATCAAGTCTTAACACCAAGATGAGATCTTGTGTGTTAATCACCATATAGAGTAAAACGGGAGATCTAGAAGGAAAAACCAATAGAAGGGCAAAACGATAATTTTACCCTTTATTGTGCGGATGACTATAATAAGCTTCATAATAACGTTTGCAATTGGACATCTTATTTGAAATATGTGTTATCTTAATATTTAATAATTCAAAAATTCAACTAATTATTTTTAGTGGAATGACATTTAGTTAATAATGTAGCACCTCAATCCCGCCAGACACGTACCCGACATCTATGGGTGATATCTGAGTCTGTGCCCTACGAGGGTGATGTGCTAGAACACTCAATTAGTCAAAACTCAATACAAAATTTTTTTGAATACAATCAAACATAATATACAGAAATCCATAACCTAATCGAGCCCGCTTTATTCGCATCTTTTGTTTTAATCATGACAATACAATCAATAGAATTTTCAATAGCCATTTAGGCCCTTTCACAAAAACAAAACACTTTAGTCATAAACATTACAACATGAATCATATACACATTTTCACAAAACTTTCGGAACACATAAGTTGAAACAAAGTTGCGGAATATACAATTCCATATAAAAAGAAAGAAATACAATGTAAACGCGAACTAATCCCTACCTCTATCCCTCACTTATATGCTGTAGGGATACTCCCGTTTGCTTAACGGGGTATTCTTCTGGTCCTGAAAAATATTTACAAATTTTGGGTGAGTTTTGTGAGCTCAATGAGTGACCATCATCGATGGCTCACCCAGTCACATAATATATAATTCACATTCACATCATTTCACATTTCACATTTCACACTCAATACACTTTAATTATTCATATTATGCATATGCAGTGCACATGGGACCCACTTTCTATTTAGTACTTTGTTGTGACCGAGTGTTTAAACTGTCCTATATCCATTGGATACTAGGCTCATTACTAACTATCCCTTATCTGCTTAGGGGATACAAGGCTCATTTTCGAGGCTCTTTTTCACACGTTGAGCTTTAAGCTCTGATCGGTGGTTACTCTTGTCACAACTGTCATTATGTTTCATGCATTCATTAAATCGAATGCCTCAATCACATTTGCATATTCTCACTCACTCACATTCACATATCATCAGACTGTAATCAGGCATTCAACATTAGAGTTGAGTATCACTTTTTCATTTATACGCATGATCACACTTTCCTTCGGAACTAAGTCCGGCATTTAACAACCAAGTCATTTATCACATATTTCATCCAATTCATATACAAGGAGCACTTTAATATTCTATTCATACATCACATTCATCGAACGTTCTGTCTAAAAACCAACCCAATCAATCACATTCATAACATCATCCAATAGTCAATTAATACAAAATTCAAACAAAACAAATAATGAACTGACACCATCTCGGTCTACTCATAGTACGCTCCAGATTAGCATTTGCTTCCAAATTCTAGAAACGCGTAAATACGCATTTAACCGACACATCAAAATTATGTATACAAACGATGCACACACATTAATAATTGCACCATTATAAGTATTCCTTTATTCACAATTATGTATATGGAATATGTATAATACATGCTTGATGACAATCCCAAGTATATTATCAAATTCTCATTCACTTTTGATACCTATTGTTCATCTCCTTTGAATCACAACTACATTCCTATGAACATCTTTATTCCCATTATACTCATGCTTTGGTATTTTGATATCAATAGTTCATTCACTAATGTTATTCTAACATTATATGATCTTACAAGATCCAAATTCTCATTTCTTCTTATAATATCTCGAAAATTTCAGATCTTAAGGTCAATTTTTGTATCATCATTCTGAAAAGGAAAAGGAAGTAATTTGATAACACTTTCTTATATAGAATTGTTCTCCTATCTCTTAAATTTCTAATGACACCAAGATCATTTAATTTGGTTTAGAAATCTGAAAGTTATTCTCCCAATATTTTTGAACTGTTCTCATTCTAAAACAATACATCAGATTCAACTTCCATCCATAAATTGAAAGTCTTAGAGTCTGAATTATAATTCTACTTCTTCATATGATTTATAGACATATGTCTCTAGTTTACTTGAAATCAAAGATCATCTCATTTAGATAACAACATAACAAGTTACGCCTAAAATACTGAAGAATGTTTAGTGATAATACTCCAGTTATCATTTTCCAAAACTCCTCATCAATTCCATCCCAAATTCATGAATCAATGTGTTACAAGTCCAATGGTTCAAATCTCATGTCAATTGGAGGTTGAAAGAAGAAGTTATAGTCAAAAGAGTGAAGGATGTTCACATCAGTCCACTTTCACTGCACCTTCTCCATTGTCACCCTTGTGCTTGTGCACGATGGTGAGATCCCTTGTGACCCTTAAGAGTGATGATCGTGCTCAGGCACGATCGGTTGCACACCCCTTTTATTTTAACTTCTTCCAACTCTTCCCAAGAGTAGACACTTGGGACAATTTTACATAGGCATTTTAGCAATGAAAATGAATAATTTAGGCCAAACATCCTTCTAAAAAATTGTTCCTTTATGTCTTAAATTTCAAATGAAACCAATTTCATACAATTTAGTTTGACATGCTGCAATTTATACTAAAAACACTACAGACTATTCCAAACCATGACAGAATCCACAAACTCAAATTAGAGTTAATTTTTAAAATTTTGAAACTCTTAGAGACAGAATTAAATTTATATTCCTTAATAAAAAATATAGCCATACGTCTTTAGATTAACATGAACTTAAAATCATCCCATTTGGATGTCTATAGACCATGATATGGCAAAAATACAGATGTATGTTTAGTGAAAACACTGCATCTGTGCATTTTCTGACACTCTTCATCATCATTTCATCTTAGTTCCTCTCTTTTGTTTAGTCTATCACTTCTAGCTTATTTCCTCAATATTTCCTCTTCATACCTGCTTACATTTCAGTTCAATTTCAATCACAACAAATCACAATCTATATTTGATCATTAACTTAAAACAAAACATATACATGTACCCAATCATCATCAATTTTCTGCACACATGCTTTACTCCAATATCACCTTCTATCATCATATATGCTTCTATTTAACAAATCAAAAAGAGTTAATGCTTATACTTACTTGGTTTAGCTTCAATTCTTCAAAAACAATACTTAACCCTAGCTCTCAATCATCACACGATCATCATCTTGAAGGAGGTAAGGATGGTTTTTTTTTCTTGTGGCAAATTGAAGAAACAATAAGATGGAAGTAGCAATTGAAAGATGGAAGCAAGATGTGCTTAATGGAGGTTTGGGTGAGCCAAGAATCATGAAACAGAAGAATAAAAGGAGAAGCCACAAAAATATGAGGAAAGCAAGAGTTAAAATGAAAGACAAAACATTTCTTTGTTCTTTAAAGTGAAGAGTGTCGTGAGAGAGAGGAGTGGTAAGTGGCAAGTGTGGTGACATGTGTCACTTGCCACTTGCCATCTTTTTATGGTTCCAATTGGTCCCCTTTGATATCTAATTCATTTAACTCCAATTTCTACTCCAATTGTCTCCCAATCTTTAATAACACTTGTCATTAAATCTTAATGTAACTTATAAAAATTTCCACTGCCATTGGACTTTTATTTGTACTACTATTCCTCCATTGTTCTATGACTTGACATTTTTCCTAGTCTAAAAATACCCTGAATTCTCATAAAATTCACAAACTTCACCGAAAATTCTAAATCAATAAAATACACTCCCCAAATCAATTTCCATCATACAAAAACCACAATTCTCAATATAACAATTTATAATTCAATTATACCCGGAAAATGTGAAATGAGTGCATGTACAGTCATTTGATTGTATAGAAATTCAAATTCATGTGTTTGTATGCTTCATTATGCATGAGTATGAAATGCATTTTTCTTAATCTCTCTTTGATCTCACATGTATCAAATTTTTAGGTTCTAACCCTTAGTATGGAAATGGGATGTTACATTTCTCCCCTCCTTAATAAATTTTGTCCTCGAAATTCTTACCTAATTGATTAGGAAGGCAGGGGTATTTTTCCTCTTATACTCATCCATTTCCCATTTAACTTCATCACTCAAATAATTTCTTCCAATTGACTATAGTCAATGAAATCAATCAATCCTATTCTCATTTCTTCCAATATCACACTTTCTTAACTGTTTCCTCATTATATTTCAGATTACTCACAATTTTTCACTTTGTAAGCTGTCAATACATCTTTGTCAAATCATATCATTATTTCTTAGCGTATTCAAATATCACATATTATAATTCTGAGACATCTTTATTGATAATACAACTCATAAGTTACTGTTCCTATGCTCTGAATAACTTCATGTGAACCAATACAATTTGAGCTTAGTTTATCCTTTTTCCTTATCTGAAAACATCTTTATCTCAATCTATGCACACCTTGACAAGGTGATCCTCTCAAAGACATTCCGTCTTTCACTTGATACTTCACATCTCTTTAGTGTTAATACACTGGACTCTAATGACTATCTCATTATGCTCCATAACCTTGATGTTGATCCACCAATTTCATTTATCTTACTTGAATCACTTAGTTTCTGACACAAATCAATTTGACTAATCAATAGTATCTCAAATTGATTATGGCCTTTATCCATTTTTAGGCCCTTTTTATTTCAATGTAAGGGTGAATGACCCCTTTATGTCATATAACACCTCATATAGTATTCTAATGACATCACAGTAACAATGATTGATATGCTGAAAGTCAGTTAGAACTATACCTTGATCTTATATTGCTATGAACTCCAAAAATATAAGCTTT
>JANVCQ010000006.1:16591030-16606652 GCA_025531925.1 Erythroxylum plowmanianum | reverse complement strand
TATATCCTCGACCAATTCAAAATTATTGATGCATAATCATTATATATATATATATATATATCCTCGACCAATTCAAAATTATTGATGCTTAATCATTTTGAATTTCTAGTCTCAATTTTCCCCTAATATCTTCTTATACTGAATTATAAACTCTTATCGCGATACTCACATAACCATTTTGGTTCCAAATTCATCCTTTTATGATCATAACAAGTTTATGATTCTATTACATTCTGCTTATACACTTTAGTCTCCTCATTTCTACTCATATCCCTATTTTCCTCAATCAATCTATGGCAATATACCTATTCACATCTATATTACATTTAAGGGTAGATACACAATTGTTGTGAACCTTTATCTATCATACAGAACCAGATATTATTTCTCATTTCCAAAATACCCATAAACCTTTATTTCCTCACATTATGTCAAATTATCATTTTTTTCAGTGCTTCTAACAGCTCAAGCTCTTAAGGAATGCTTATATATGTGACTCATACTAGGGATCAGTTTCCGCTGTTTGCTATGACATGACTAAAATGCATGTAACTTGACATGTATTTCAGAAAACGTCGATATAAGATAGTAATTCTGGGCTTTGATACCACATATGTAACACCCCACTCCTGCCAGACACGTACCCGACATCTATGGGTGATATCTGAGTTTGTGCTCCACGAGAGTGGCGCGTTAGAACACTCAATCAGTCAAAACTCAGTACAAAATTTGTTTGTATACAATCAAATATAATATGCGAAAATCCATAACCAAATCGGGCCCGCTTTATTCACATCTTCTTTTCAATCATAACAATACCTCAACAAAATTTTCAATACGCATTTAGGCCCTTTCACAAAAACAAAACACTTTAGTCATAAAGTTTTAACATTACAACATAAATCATATACACCTTTTTACAAAACTTTCAGAATACGTAAGTTGATACAAAAGTTGTGAAATATACAATTCCATACAAAAAGAAAGAAATACAATGCATACATGAACTAATCCCGACCTCTATCCCTCACTTGTATGATGTAGGGATACCACCGTTTGCGTAACAGGGTATTCTTTTGGTCCTAAAAAATATTTGTAAATTTTGGGTGAGTTTTGCGAACTTAATAAGTGACCATTATCGATTGCTCACCCAGTCACATAACACATAATTCACATTCACATTATTTATTACTTTGTTATAACCGAGTGCCTAAACTATCCCTATCCATTGGATATCGGGCTCATTACTAACTGTCCCTTATCTGCTTGAGGGATATAGGGCTCATTTTACATAGTGAGCCTTAGGCCCTTAATCACTTTTAAGCTCAAGACTGTTTTTTACATGTTGAGCTTTAAGCTCTGATCAATGGCTACTCTAGTCACAACTACCATTATATTTCATAGCATTAGGCTCTTAATCACTTTTAAGCTCAAGACACTTTTTTACATGTTGAGCTTTAAGCTCTGATCAGTGGCTACTCTGGTCGCAATTGCTATTATGTTTCATAATGGCAGTTGCGACAAGAGTAGCCACTGATCAGAGCTAATGCCTCAATCACATTTGCATATTCTCATTCACTCACATTCACATATTATCAGACCGTAGTCCGGTATTCAACATTAGAGTTGAGTATCACTTTTTCATTTATATGCATGATCACACTTTCCTTCGAAACTAAGTCCGGCATTTAACAACCAAGTCATGTATCACATATTTCATCCCATTCACATAAAATGCGCACTTCAATATTTTATTCATACATCACATTCATCGGACCTTCTCTTCGAAAACTAACACAATCAATCACATTCATAACATCATCCAATAGTCAATTAATACAAAATTCAAACAAAACAAACAATGAAGTAAGACCATCTCGGTCTACTCACAGTATGCTCCAGATTAGCATTTGCCTCCAAATCCTGAAAACACCTTAATATGGACATTTAACCTGCACATCAAAATTATGCATACACACGATGCACACACATTAATAATTGCACAATTATAAGTATTCCCTTATTCACAATTGTGTAAATGGAATATATACAATGCATACTCGATGACAATCCTGGGTATATTATCAAATTCTCATTCACATTTGATACCTACTGTTCATCTCCTTTGAATCACAACTACATTCATATGAACATCTTCATTCCTATTATCCTCATGCCTTTGGTATTTTGATATCAACAGTTCATTCACTAACATTATTCTAACATTATATGATCTTACAAGATCTAAATTCTCACTTCTTCTTGTAATATCTCTAAAATTCTAGACCTTCGGGTCAATTTTTGTATCATCATTCTGACAAGGAAAATGAAGTAATTTGATAACACTTTCTTCTATAGAATTATTCTCCTATCTCTTAAGTTTCTAATGACACCAAGATCATTTAATTTAGTTTAGAAATCTGAAAGTTATTCTCCCAACATTTTTGGACTGTTCACATTCTGAAATAGTACATCAGATTCAACTTCCATCAAAAAATTGAAAGTTTAGGGTCTGAATTACAATTTGAAGTATTCATATCATTTGTAGCCATATGTCTCTAGTTTACTTAAAATCAAAGATCATCTCATTTAGATAACTACATAATACGTTATGCCTAAAATACCGAAGCATCTTTAGTGATAATACTCCAGTTATCATTTTCCAGAACTCCTCATCAATTCCGTCCCAAAATCATGAATAAATCTCCCCAGAATGATTTCAGATGGTTATATTTTTTTAATGGAGATGCATATCAATGTGTTACAAGTCCAGTGGTTTGAGTCCCATGTCATTTGGAGGTCGGAAGAAGAAGTTATAGCCAAAAGAGTGAAGGATGTTCACATCATTCCACTTTCACTGCACCTTCACTATGCACGATTGTGCATTCCAGTTGCTTCTCCATTGTCACCTTTATGCTTGTGAATGATGGTGAATCCCTTGTGACCCTTAAGAGTCATGATCATGCTCAAGCACTATCATGAACACCCCTTTTATTTTATCTTCTTCCAGCTCTTCCCAAAAGTAGACATTCGGGATAATATTACACAGGCTTTTTCACAATGACTATGAAGGATATTAGCCAAACATCCTTCTAAATAATTGTTCCTTTATGTCTTATATTTCAAATGAAACCAATTTCATGTAATTTGGTTCGATATGCTGCAAGTTATACTAAAAAAATTATAGACTATTCCAAACCACGATAGAATCCACAAACTCAAATTAGAGCTAATTTTTGAAACTCTTAGAGACAGAATTAAATTTCGACTCCTTAATATCAAACATATCCATACGTCTTAGATTAATATGAACTTATAATCATCCAGTTTGGATGTCTATAGACCAAGATAGAGCAAAAATATAGAAGCACGTTCAGTGAAAACACTGCATCTGTACATTTTCTAGCACTCTTCATCATCATTTCATCTTAGTTCCTCTCTTTTGCTTAGTCTATCACTTTTAGCTTATTTCCTCAATATTTACTCTTCATTCCTACTTCCATTTCAGTTCAATTTCAATCACAACAAATCCCAATCTATATTTGATCATTAACCTAAAACAAAACATATACATGTACCCAATCATCATCAATTTTTTGCGCACATGTTTTACTCCAATATCACCTTCTATCATCATTTATGTTTCTATTTAACAAATCAAAAAGAGTTAATGCTTATACTCACTTCTTTTAGCTTCAATTCTTCAAAAACAACACTTAACCCTAACTCCCAAGTATCACACGATCATCATCTT
This sequence comes from Erythroxylum plowmanianum, assembly GCA_025531925.1. Lineage (NCBI taxonomy): Eukaryota > Viridiplantae > Streptophyta > Magnoliopsida > Malpighiales > Erythroxylaceae > Erythroxylum > Erythroxylum plowmanianum. The sequence continues at coordinate 16,602,898 of JANVCQ010000006.1, read as the reverse complement.
GAAGGAGGTAAGGGTGGTTTTTTTTTCTTATGGCAAATTGAAGAAACAATAAGATGGAAGTAGCAATTGAAATATGTAAGCAAGATGTAACTTGATGGAGTTTTGGGTGAGTCAAGAATCATGAAAGAGAAGAAGAGAAGAAGAAGCCACAAAATTATGAGGAAAGTAAGAGTTAAAATGAAATACAAAACATTTATTTGGTCTTCAAAGTGAAGAGTGTCGTGAGAGAGAGGAGTGGTGAGTGGCAAGTGTGGTGACATGTGTCACTTGCCACTTGCCATCTTTTTATGGTTCCAATTGGTCCCCTTTGATATCTAGTCCATTTAACTCCAATTTCTACTCCAATTGTCTCCCAATCTTTAGTAATACTTGTCATTAAATCTTAATGTCACTTATAAAAATTTCCACTACCAGTGGACATTTATTTGTACTATTATTCCTCCATTGTTCTATGACTTGACATTTTCCTAGTCCAAAAATACCCTGAATTCTCAAAAAATTCTCAAACTTCACTGAAAATTCTAAATCAATAAAATACACTCTCCAATCAATTTCCAGCATACAAAAATCACAATTCTCAATATAACACATTTATAATTCAATTATACCCGAAAAATGTCAAATGAGTGCATGTACAGTCATTTGATTGTATAGAAATTCAAATTCATGTGTGTGTATGCTTCATTATGCATGAGTATGACATGCATTTTTATTAATCTCTCTTTGATCTCACATGTACCAAATTTTTAGGGTTCTTACCACTAGTATGGAAATGGGATGTTACAAATAAGCTATAATTAATTATATTGAGATTAAATTAATTATGGGTTTGTTGAAGCTTGAATTATCTACGTCCAATAGGATTCCCCACTTGGCTTCAAGGAAGGTTATCAAGAAAAGTAAGAAATATAAATGGAGGTTTTAAAGCCCGTGATTAAATGTTGGGCTTGTACTAATTAACGGTTAACTAGTACCCCAAATGAACATTTAGAAATGAGCTAGACTTTAGTTTAATTTGATTAATTAAATTAAAACAAAATTCTTAAAGAAATGGAAGGTGCAATTTCAATTTTATTAGGGCTGAATGTACAACTACATATTTAACATTGATTTTCTAAATAAAGATGGTATTTTTCATGCTTTATCATCATTAAATTTAGTAATAATCTTACCATTAAATGATTTAATGGTTGTCTTTTAATGATGGCATGTAATGTAACCTTTTAGCATTCATTTGATTAAAGATGAAAGAGTTGTATTTGATGGATGATATTCCTTCTTTCATCACTAAAACAGAAATTGACATGTCATTTTAGGTTATTAGTCTTTTCATATAGCCATCTTAAAACAAATGAGAAGAGTCTCATTTAACAACTTCTTTATGTTTGATTAAAGAATGAAGTGATGCATTGGATGGTCTTCTCTTCTTTCTTTTCATGCATAACTAAAATTGACAAGGTGTAAGAGAGATGTTCTTGCATTTTTGGACTCTCTCTCCTTTCTTGCATGTGTTAACTGAAATTTGCATGAGAGGTGTCCCATCTTTGGTTTCTTTCTTCTAAGAAAAATATCCTTCAAAATTTTCTTCTCCTTTCCCACCAAAGGATCTTATTAACCAAGTTGTCTAAGAAAAACAAGTGGTAAATCGGATTGGTCGAGGATACAATATCAAGAAGATGATACAATAAGACGAAATACATCGCTTAGGAAAGGATATATTACCTAAGATAGATAGCACAACAAGGACTTAAAGCTGTAGCGAAAGAATCGATAATATAATCCCCATCTTGTTCTTATGATAATTATTTTTCATATTCCATATCATGTATGGCTTGGCATGTTGATTTGGTTATCTTGCTTCCGTTGCGTTTTGATTTCTAAAAATGTTTTGAAATCTACTATTTTAGCTAAATCTTGTATGTTTTATTTTCCGATCTAACAATCTAATCAAAACATTGTATGTTGAAAGGATTGAACTATACAAAACAATTATACACGGAAAGGTTAGTCGAAACCACTTTGCTATTCTTAAATATTTGGGTGGTCATGATGTGTTACTAGACGCAAATCTTGATCTATGATTATAAATTGTTTAATTGGAGAATTAAAGATCAATTAAAATGATTTTTAATTTATCTAATTTTAATTATGAATTAAAATTAGATAAATTAAAACTCCTTTTAGTTTATCTTTAATTCTATCATTGCCAACATTTTAAAAATCTAATGGGTCACACATGTAGAATGGGTTGAAAAGAGAAAAATTAATTTAATTAAGTTGGACTTGATTGCAAAGTTTGAGAAATTTTATGATTAAATATAAGATATTTAATAAATAAGGGTCAATATGAGATATTGAAGTTTATATGGGCATAATTAGTATTTAATTATAATTATTTGTAATTCTAATTAAAGTTTAATTGAAATTAGAATTTAATTTCAATTAAATAATTTCCAAAGCTTATAATAAATAGGCTTATGCTCTATAAAGCTAGCACTTCATACTTAACCCTCTGTGTAAGAGTTACAGAGTTCTCTCAACCTGTTCTGTGGATATCATTAGAGGTCGGGCGCTTGTGCGGCTATGGTAGTTGAGATGAATCAGTTTCAGGAACAGTTTGAGGGATACAATAAGACAAAGATCAAGCTTCAAAATAAGGTACAAATTAAGTTTTTGCATTATTATGATTCATGTTAATCATTTTATAGAATTAAATAGATCTTGGTTTTTGGGAAATCAAAAGTCACGAAAAAGTTTCGTGATTGTTCTACTACGGTCAAGATCAAATCCTGACTCGGTTTCCCAATAAGAGCATCTTAGAGTCCAGATAAGGAACAAAATGTTGTTAACAGAATTTCATCTTCGAGATGATAAGCGTGAAAGGGAGATCAATGATTTAATAACCAGATTCTAGCAAATGTTGCAAAAGATGGGAAACGATCCTCTTACTGCAGATGCTAGAGTTACAGGAGGGGTGAAAGGTATAACGCTTCGACCCGTTTTACCAAGATAGAGTTTTTGGTGTTCGAAGGACAGGGAGTTAAAGGTCTAGATATATAAATACTAAAATTCTTCACTTTAGATAATACCTTGGACCATTTGAAGGTGGACATAGCTTCCATAGATTTATAAGGCCAAGCTCATGAATGGTATCAAATGACACTTAAGAATAGAAAAACTTTTGAAGTAGTTTGTAGCAGTTCTTAACTAGACGTTTGATGAGGATCTTTTTGAAGACCCTCTATGAGACTTAAAGGAGCTTAAACATACTTGTTCCATATAAGAATATTGTGTGCTATTTGATAGACATTCTAATAGGCTACCATTTTTAATGATGGACTCGCAAAATCTATAAGCACATTTTTTGGTACAAAAACAAGAAGCTACAATGTCTATAGGTGCCAATCTATGTCAAAATCAAAGTGGATCCAAGCTATCATCTCAAATGCTGTAATAAGGAGGAGGGATTGCGTTATAAAATGGAATTTTGTCACCAAGTGCTATACCATTCAAGGTTAATGGAGAGGTAGGTTTGTTACCCAACCTAAATAACTAAGGAAATACAAGCGAGTTTATTCATTATAAGAACGTTAGAAGATAAAGACCTATGAGTAGTAATGGGTATGATGGTAGGAGAGAGAAAGGGTTGTTTTCTAGTTTGATGAATGTTACATGCTGGGGCATAAGTGCAAGAAGAGAAATTCAATTATTTGTGGTAAAAGAAGATGGGATAGGGTTGGAAGAAATAGTAGAATTCGATAGAGAATAGTAAAATTGGACAAAGAAGAAGAAAGGGACACGTAATGACCCATTGTATCTCTATAAGCAATGACAGGGTTGAATGATGAAGAAGACCATAAGCGAATGAGAGAGGAGTACACCATCAAAGACTTTTATTGATTGATAGTTGGGGCACCTACAATTTTGTGGGTGAAGATGCAATTAGGAATAGAGGGGTGAACATTAATGAAGTTCAAGCCATCCAGATTACCATTGGTAGAGGGTTGAAATTATATTGTAAGCAAATTTATGATGATTTTGCATTAAGCATGTAGGGACTTAGATTCAACATGAAGGCACTTATCATTCAACTAGGAGGGTGTGATATGATATTGGGAATCTAATGGATACCAATCCTTAATATGTGATATGTAGTTTTAGAAATAAAATTATGAAGTTTGTATAGAAAATGTTGACAGGAAACCTGAACAATTAAGCTAAATGATTTTTGAAAAAGAATTTAACGAATTGATGAACAACTCCAGAAAAGGATCATTATATGTGATGCACCTACCATACTCTATTGAGCTTCACATGTAATAGTTGAATTTAGAAGATGACTTAAGTACATTAAAGGAATTGAATGGGCTGCTCACATAATTTAGTGAAGTTTTTAAGGAATTTACTCAACTTCCATAAGAAAGAATATATGATTATAGATCTAACTTTGAGAAGGAGTAGACGCTATCAATGTTAAACCTTATCATATTCAGATGAACAGAAGGACATGATTGAGAAGGCAGTTGAAGAGCTCTTGGAACAAGGATTCATTCGACACAACTTGAGTCCCTATGCATCATCGGTAGTATTAGTTGAGAAGAAAGAAAATACCTGTTGAATGTATGTGAACTAAAGAGTTAAACAAACATACCATTAAGAGTAAGTTTCTAATACCACTAATTAAGGAACTATTGGATGAATTACAAGGATCTGGTTGGTATTCCAAGCTTGATCTTAGGCTCAAGTACCATCATGTTCACATAAAGGAAGAGGATACACCAAAGACCAAATTTTTCACCCAAGAAGGACATTGCAAATTCTTAATGATGCCTTTCAATTTCAAAATGCTCCAGTGACGTGCTAGGGCGTCATGAATGAGATTTACATACCTTATTTGAAAAGGTTTTTCTTAGTTTTTTTGACAATATACTTATATATAGTAGTAACTTCAAACAACATCTGGGGAATCTACATCAAATTTTACAATTTCTTCACACACATAAACTTTTAATTAAAAGGAGTACATGCCCATTTAGGGCAAGGAAAATTGATTACTTAGGGTAGTTGATATTAGTCAAAGGAGTGTCCATAGACTTTGGCAAGATTATAACTATTCAACATTAGTTGAACCCTTAGTTATTAAAGGATGAGGGGTTCTTTAGATTGACAAGGTAATATCAAAGGTTTATTAAGCATTATAGGGCAATCTAATCAAGTTGTTAAAGAAGAAAACTAGAGGAAGCAGTAAGTGGAAAAAGGAATAACAAAGAACCTTCGATCAACTCAACTTCAGCACAAAGGAACTATGGTGTCTAATGAAAGCTAAGTGTCTTTGGAATTGTAGGGAGTAACTCCTTCATAGACACTATTTAATGGCTAGTTCCATACTCTAATTTGTCTATGAGGTAGATGTCATGAATTCTATAGTAATAAAAATCAAAGAATAATTAATGGTTTTAAAGGTTTGTCATGTCGGTAGCAGTGGAGTGGGGAATAAGATGATCACTAGTCTATTTATCTATTCCCCAATGCATGCAAAGGAACGTATAACAACTAGGTTACTTTTTTATTTAAGGAGGTACTTGTAAGTGGTATAGATGCCCCTTCAAGCTTCATCGAACATCTGAATCAGAGTCTAATTTTCTGTAACTAAATAGAACGATATTAAAATCAGAAGAAGGAATGATTAGCTTGGATATGGAAGTCACTTACTTAGCCAACCATACATGCAATTGGAGAACCTTTTGGTCTATAGGGGAATGATACTTTATGTTAATGGTGTTATTGAAATTACTGAATATAACTAAGGTTGATACTATTTGATATGACCAACTTCTCAATAATTGTGAAAGAGAAATAATCTTCTTAATTCTTGACACTTGAAGAGTCTAGAGATTTCCACACATGCTCAACTATTAAGGCCCCAATGTTTGTTTTACATGAAATTTATATTGTTAAAGGTTTGAGTGTTATTAAATTGACCTATTTGGAAAACCCTTTAGTTTTTTTTTAAAAGGACAATAGATTAATTATTAAATAAGAGAAAGAATATAAGATAGACAAAATAATACAGGATATACCCTTTATTATCCTTGCACCTAGATGTAAGGAAAATATTATAGATGTTAAAAGATGATAATATATCAGCAGTGCATAAGTGAAGACTCTTAACAATCAATAGCTCACGGATGTGCTACATAACAACGGACTGAATGGATTCTTGAGTTGAGCCTTGGTTAGCAAACCTCTTGTGGCTTCCCACCATAATGTGTACACATAATTCCCCAAAACAAGGATGAAGATATAAAGAGAATGTTTGGAATTAACTATCCTAGCTGACAGCCTATGCATGATATCCATAAGGGTACCACTTTGATCTTTCCATTGGCATAATTCTCTGCCATATGTGGAGGTTGAAGGGGTAATTGAAGAAGAGATTATCACGAGTTTCTTCATAGAGTTGATGCATCAAATAATTACGGTTTATTTCAAACTAATGCGATCGATCCTAAGTATTTAGCTTGTTATAGATAGCAAGCCAAATTATGAAGGATAAGTAAGGAGTGAGTACCTTGTTTTGTACAATTTTGTGTTAGCCTACCTCATTAGTTCTACATTACAATACATCCTTGATAATTTTGTTGCTAAGGGAGTGGATTGGGTATCCCTTCCAATAGATTATACTATCTAAATTTGGATCATTTCCCAGATTACTTGTGATATCATCTTAAACCATATCTCTTAAAGAGAGTAGTCGATTAAGGAATTGAGACTGGGAGGAATGTTTGTTCAATTGCCAGATGCTTCTACCTCAAAGAAAATAAGAATGTAGCCACCTCATATGCAATGAATTTTTATCTAACAAAATCCATCTTAGTTGCTTAAGAATCAAGACCTGCTTAGTAAGTTTGATGGATGAGATGTTCATACCACCTTCTTTTTTAGGGAGGTAAACATCAATCCACTTGACCTTTGCTACACCTTCAGAGCCATCTACATGACCCCCAAGAAATTCCTGAGCAATCTTTCAATAGTTTTGATAAGGTTTTGGGAGAGAAAGACATAGGAACTCTAGTATATATGCAAAGAATTAAGTGCGGATTGAATAAGTTGGAGTTTAATGGCATAAGAAAGATTTTTATTTACCCATGAGTTGATACATTTCTGAATATGTTCAACAAGGGGTAAGCATTCCTAATAATTAAATAGATTAGTAGTCATTGGAAGTCCAAGATACATAATTGGGGGGTTGGTAGAGGACATACCAGTAGTTCATAGAACAATTTGTTGGATATCAGAGGCATCATTGGAAAGAATGAAGTGGCTCTTACCAAGATTGATGTGTAACCTAGAGTATCTTTTAAAAATATCAAATTCCTTCATAAAATGTTGATAGAAGACAACTAAGTTCTATAAAAAAAAGAGGGAAGTCATCAGCAAATCTGATATTGAGTAACACAATTCTCTTACATTAGGAGTGGTATCGAAAATTTAGATATATTTGTACTTCATATTTGACAATAGAACTTAGAATTTCCATGCATAGAATAAATATGTAAGGGGACAAAGGATCCCCTTGTCATTAACCCTTAGTCGTCTTAAAAAATTTAGTCAGACTACCATTGATAAGCATAACTAAGAAAGCAGTGGTGATACATTGGTTTAACCAATCAATGAAGGTGTTTGGAAATCCGAAGGCTTGAAACATGGCCCATATAAAGTCCCAACTGATGTTATCATAGGCTTTATAAAAGTCTCTCATTATACAATTGGGAGCATAATTGGATTGAGAGTAGCCTTTAAGAAGTTCTTGGATAATCAGTATATTGTCTCCAATGTGTCGATCCTTTATGTAAGCTCCTTGGTTCTCACTAATCAAAAGGTGATAATACCCTTGTCAATCTTGCGGCTAGTATCTTAGAAATGATCTTATTATAGAGAAAATTGGTATATGCTATGTGTCCAAATGTAAAATCTCCAAATGTAGAAAGGTTGAGACCTTTAGGGATTAAGTATGGAAAGGTGTCATTGATTTCCTTAAGGAGTATCCAATTTGTGAAGAATTCCCTGACACCCTATTTCACAAATTACCAATGATATTCCATGATTTTGGAAGAAGTGAACATTGAATCCATCGGGCTCGGGGGCCTTTGTATCATCCAGTATAAGACTACTTTTTCAATTTCACTATCGTCCACAGGTTAAATAAAAATGCCACATCAGTAGGAGAATTTTGCTTCAAATGCAGAGAACTTAGATTTGAAAGGGAGACAACCATTTATCTTGGTGTACTAAGTGTACCAAGAAGAGAAGTGAAATATCTTATATCTTTTTCCTATGTGTCTTGAGAATTCAGGAGTAGTGGTCCAGCTGTAGATTTGATAGAATAGATTTTGTTGAAAATTTTCCTTGTGAGGATAGATTTCAAGAAGAAAATGGTACAGTGATCACCATCTTTTATCCAGATAACTTTTGCTCTTTTTTAAAGTAGAGAATGGTGATTGCTCACGACCATCAAATAATTAGTCATTGCAAGCTTTTCTTTATCTAGTAGCTTCTAATTAGTAGAATTCAAAACAAGCATTAATTGAGTGGCTTCTAATTCTAATCTACTTAAATGGATAACAGATGTAGTGGATCCTCAGATTGAGTTTAGTTGCTTATATTCATGCTTGATATGTTTCAACTTCTGGGCATAACAAAATTGTTTTATACCTGCATAATGGAGACTAGCACCCTTCCTGCAAAGTTCAGGGAAACCTATATCATGCTCAAGATTGTTAAAATGAAAGGGAAAATAAGGAAAAAAATTTTTTTGCAAAGATATTATTAGAGAAAGCAAAAAAAAAAACAACCTAAGCTATACATCCTAGTAGGAATACACTGAAACAACTTTTAACAACTAAGAATGTAGAATCAAATGACTGAATGTTTAAATTACCAATAATCTTAAATGTTTGAGATATATTTAGAACTTATATTTTGGAGTTCATAGGAACATGAGGTCAATTTTCAACTTTGATTGCTTTTAAGCATAACAATCATTATCATAGTGATATCATTATAATATTACATGAGGCATTATACGACAGATAAAGTCATCTGCCTTTATATTTGGATAAATAAGGCCTCAAAATGGTTGAAGGCTAGAATTGATTTGAGATATTATTGATAAGTAAAATGAATCTGTAATAGAAATTAAGTAAATCAAGAAAGATAAATAAGTTAGGTGGATCAACGTCAAAGATACGGAATATAGTGAGATGGACATAAGAGTTAAGTGTATTAGCGCTTAAGAGATGTGAATTATCAAGCAAAAGAAGAAATATTTCTGAGAGTATCACCTTGGCAAGGTGTGCTCAGGTTAGGAAAAAGAATTAACTAAGCTTGAATTGTATTGGTCCTTGTGAAGTTATTGAGAATAGGACCATTGACTTATGAGTTAGTATTACCCATAAAAGATGTTTCAGATTCACACAATGTTGCATGGATATGTTTAGGAAATATCATTATGATCTGATATATGTGTTATTGATACTAGAAGTGAAATTGTGAGTAATCTAAAATATAATTAAGGAAATAGTTATCATAGTGTGATATCTGAGTAGGCGACTGGAAAATTGAGTGATTACATTGACCATAGTCAAGTGGAAGAAATTTTTTGAGTGATGAAGTTAAATGAGAAATGGAAGAGCATATGAGAAAACAATACTCCTACCTTTTTGATTAATCAGATAAGAATTGAAAGGACTAAATTTATGAAGGGGGAGAATTGTAACATCCTGTCCCCATATTAAGGGTTAGAAACCTAGATTTCTGTAATTGAGAAATAGCAATGAGAGATTTGAAAAATGCACTTCATGCTTATGCATAATGTTAGCATACATATATGTGAATTTGATTATTGCACACATTAAAATAATTATACATGCATTCATTGACATTTTTCAAGTATAATCAATCTATAAATGTGATTATATTTGGAATTTGTGAAATATATGTGTTCGAAATTGAATTGGAGTGTATAAGTAGTGAATTAGAATTCTTAGAGAAATATGAGAATTTTATGAAATTTAAGGGTATTTTTGGGCTAGGAAAAATCTCAAGTGGAAGAACAACTGGTAAATGGAAGTAGAAATAAGAGTCAAATGGCAATGGAAATTTTTATAAATGACTTTGGGATTTATTAACAAGTGTCATTAAAAATTGGGAGACAATTGGACTAGAAATTAGAGACAAATTGACTAGTTAAATAAAAGATCAAGAAGAGATCTTGAGAAAGTGACAAGTGTCACTTGCCACACCACTTGATTAAATCACGATTTTTATTAAGTGAAAGACCATATTTTAATCTTTCACTTCTCTGTTACGATACATACTTCTTTCATCTCCATCTTCTTCATTTTCTTCACCTTTCTCTCCTTCATTCACGACCATCCGACCTCACCCTCATCATGTTGATTTTTGTTCATCTCTTTCACTTTGTTTCTTCAAGATTCATTGTCTTCTCCATTTTGTTACTAAAAGACACAACCTATTCCACCTTAAAAGGGTTATGATCGTATATGTTGGAGGAGATAGGTTTCATGGTGATCGAAGAATCTTTGGGTAAATCAAGTATGTAACCTATTAATCTTCATGACTTTGATGAATGAAGCATATTTGATGATAGTTAGAGGTTGAATGTTTATAAAATGAGGATGGGTACATGTTAAAACTGTAGCACCCCACACTCGCAAGACCCGAATCGGACATCGATGGGTAATATCCGAGTTTGTGCCCCGTGAGGGTGGCGTGCTAAGGCACTCAATCAATTAGAAATCAGTATAAATATTTTTTTGAACCACAAACACAATATGCGAAAATCGATACTCAATTTGGGCCCACATTCATTCATAAACATTTTCAATTAACACAAAACTATCAACAAAATTTTCAGTAGTCATTTGGGCCCTTTCACAAATACAAAACACTTTTGCCATTTCGGAATACAAATTTATACAAAAAGTTGCAGAAAATACAATTCAGTATAAAATAGAGAAATGCAATGCAGACGCGAACTGATCCCAACCTCTATCCTTCACTTGAATGCTGTAAATATACTCCCGTTGGCCTAACGGGGTATTCTTCTGATCCTGAAAAATATTTGCAAATTTTGGGTGAGTTTTGCGAACTCAATGAGTGACCATCATCGATGGCTCACCCAAACACGTAATACCCCAAATCACATTCACATCAGTTCATATTTCACATTCAATGAATATCGATCTTATAATGCTATATGCATGAGACTCACATTTGTTCTTATTATTGTGACCGAGTGCCTATCACATATTTATACAAACACTGGCCTATAGGACTCAGTCAGAATATAACACTGGCCCATAAGGCTCAGTTAGAACATAATCACTGGACCATAGGGCTCATTCAGAACAGAATCACGGAGCATAGCTCTACGTGCAGAATCATAATTCAAGGAGCAAGGCTCTACATGGAAACGCTTCATATTGGCAACTCAGGTTGCAATGCCTTATATGAACATACATTTTACTAAACGCATCAATCACATTTGCACATATCATCGGACCGTAGTTCGGAATTCAACATTAAGTTAAGAAATCACTCTTTCATTCATATGCAAATGCACATTCAAAAACACACTTATCATCGAACCGTGGTCCGGCTGTTGGACCCCGAACCTTGAGTGACTTAAGTGGATGAGTTGATTGAAATAGAGTTAAAAAGAAAAAGTGTGAAAATTTGAAGAAGTTAAGAAAGTTGACTTTTTGCCCCATGAGGGTTGACTTTTGTTTGAGGCAAAATTTGAGAAAATGGTCTTCTTGAGACTTGTAGATTATGTTAAGATCT
>JANVCQ010000006.1:16580540-16590930 GCA_025531925.1 Erythroxylum plowmanianum | reverse complement strand
ATAATAATAAGAATAATACGTTTATTAGAAATCTCAACCAAACCGGTTTTTATTTTCAGTTTTTATGTTACAAATCTCAACCAAACAGGTTTTCATTTTTTTAAGCAAAAAAATAGAAACCAAAAACAGGAAACAGAAACTAAAAACAACAACAGAAAAATAGAAGTGGAACCAAACGGGCCCTAAAATGTCTATTGGTGCCAATCTATACCAAAATTGGAGTGGATCCAAGCTATCATCTCAGATGTTGCAACAAGGAGGAGGGATTGTGTTATAAAATGGAATTTTGTCACCAAGCGCTATACTAGCCAAGGTTAATGTAGAGGTAGGTTTGTTACCCGCCCTAATTAACTAAGGAAATACAAGCAAGTTTATTCATTATAAGAACGTTAGAAGATAGAGACCCATAAGTAGTAATGGGTATGATGGTAGGAGAGAGAAAGGGTTGTAATCTGGTTTGATGAATGTTACATATTGGGGCATAAGTGCAAAAATAGAACTTCAATTGTTTAGGGTAAAAGAAGATGGGATAGGGTTAGAAGAAATAGGAGAATTAGATAGAGGAGAATAAAAGGACACATAATGACCCATTGTATCTCTACAAGCAATGATAGGGTTGAATGATGAAGAAGACTATAAGCAATTGAGAGAGGAGTACACCATCAAAGACTTTTATTGATTGATAGTTAGAGTACCCATAATTTTGTGGATGAAGAAATAATTAGGAACAGAGGGGTCAATGTTAATGAAGTTCAACCTATCCAGATTACCATTGGTAGAGGGTTGAAATTATATTGTAAGCAAATTTGTGATGATTTTTCATTAAGCTTGTAGGGGCTTAGATTCAACATGAAGGCAGTCATCATTCAACTAGGAGGGTGTGATATGATATTGGGAAACTAATGGCTACCAATCCTTAATATATGATATGTAGTTTTAGGAATAGAATTTTGAAGTTTGCATAGAAAGGGAAATGGTGATGTTGACAGGAAACCTGAACACTTAAGCTAAAGTGATTTTTGAAAAAGAATTAAACAAATTGAAGAACAACTTTAGAGAAGGATCATTATATGTGATGCACCTACCATAATCTATTGAGCTTCACATGTAACAGCTGAATTTAGAAGATGACTTAAGTACATTAAAGGAATTGAATAGGCTTTTCACATAATTTAGTGAAGTTTTTAAGGAATCTAAGCAACTTCCATAAGAAAGAATACATGATCGGGGATATAACTTTGAGAAGGAGTAGACATTATCAATGTTAAACCTTATCATATTCAAGTGAACAGAAGGACATGGTTGAGAAGGCAGTTGAAGAGCTTTTAGAGCAAGGATTCATTCAATGTAGCTTGAGTCCCTATGCATCATCGGTAGTATTAGTCGAGAAGAAAGACAATACCTGGAGAATGTATGTGAACTAAAGAGTTAAACAAACATAACATTAAGAGTAAGTTTCTAATACCACTAATTAAGGAACTATTAGATGAATTACAAGGATCTAGTTGGTATTCCAAGCTTGATCTTAGGCTCAGATACCATGATATTCACATAAAGGAAGAGGATATACCAAAGACCAAATTTTTCACCCAAGAAGGACATTACAAATTCTTAATGATGCCTTCCAATTTCAAAATGCTCCAGTAACTTGCTAGGGCCTCATGAATGAGATTTACATAGCTTATTTGAGAAAGTTTTTCTTAGTTTTTTTGACGATATACTTATATATAGTAGTAACTTTAAACAACATCTAGGGCATCTGCATCAAATTTTACAATTTGTTCACACACATAAACTCTTAATTAAAAGGAGTAAGTGCACATTTAGGGCAAGGAAAATTGATTACTTGGGGTAGTTGATATCAATCAAAGGAGTGTCCATAGATTTTAGCAAGATTATAACTATTCAACAATGGTTAAAACCTTAGTTATTAAAGGATGAGGGGTTCTTTGGATTGACAAGGTAATATCAAAGGTTCATTAAGAATTATAGGACAATCTAATCAAGTTGTTAAAGAAGAAAACTAGAGGAATCAGTAAGTGGAAAGAGGAACAATAAAGAACCTTCTATCAACTCAAGGAAGCACTAACTTCAACACAAAGGAATACAACACAAAGGAACTATGGTGTCTGATTAAAGCTAAGTGTCTATGGAATTGTAGGGAACAACTCCTTCATAGACATTATTCAAAGGCTAGTTTCATAGTCTAATTTGACTAATTCCATCAAGAGGTTGTACATAGTCTCTTTAGCTACTTGTATTAAATAAATATGGAAAGAGATAAATTTTTTGTCATTTTTGAAACAATAAGAGGAATGAGGTGGAAGTCATGAATTCTATAATAATAAAAATCAAAGAATAATTAACAGTTTTAAAGGTTTGTCATATCAGTAGCAGTGGAGTGGGGAATAAGATGATAACTAGTCTATTTATCTATTCCCCAATGCATGCAAAGGAACGTATAACAACTAGGTTACTTTTTATTTAAGGAGGTACTTGTAAGTGGTACAGATGCCTCTTTAAGCTTCATCGAACATCTGAATCAGAGTCCAATTTTTTGTAACTAAATAGAACAACATTAAAATCAGAAGAAGGAATGCTTAGCTTGGATATGGAACTCACTTACCTAGCCAACCATACTTGCAATTAGAGAACCTCTTGGTCTAGAGGAAAATGATCATTTATGTTAATGGTGTTATTGAAATTATTGAATATAACTAAGGTTGATACTATTTGTGTAGCTCCCTCTTACCTTAGAATACATACCGGGATGCTCGGAGGTCATTCCAGTACATAACCTAAGACAATGACACGCTACGTTCAATCACTACATTCACTTAACATAGCATCATATCTTTATTCACTTATAAATCATCATAAGAAAGTCACAATATTTTAAAAACCAACTTTTTCCTCATTTCATTTTGTAATTACAGAAGGTCTACAATATGTCTTTTAACATTTCCTGCATGTACATCATCGCAGCCTAATACAAAGGTACTATATGAAAGAGGAAATATACAAAAATCTATCTACTCTGTCTGAAACCCAGCTGACCAACCTTTGAGGCATGACTTCTCTTTCCAAATCACAAGTCTATATCATTTGTAGCGCCTCTCAATAGCTAAAGTCGTCTCTCGATCTAAAAAAGTCAACATTATAATTTTGGTGAGTTTTGTGAACTCAATGAGGTAACCATCATCGATGGTTCACTCAATTCATGCATCACATCAAAAAATATAACATATATTTCACATCTTTGCATTTTTTCATAATTGAACATATATCACATTTTCACTTAAGAGCAACCAATTTGGCATTTCAAACAATCAACATGCTTATTAAAATGCATATGAAATGCTCATGTGGCTCATTTCCAATTATTATGCTATTATACCATTGTGGACATCGGACTTATTTCAGTATTGTCCTGTATCCGTTATAGATACCGGGCTCATTAAACATTGAGCGTGAGGCTCTGATGTGCATAATTGAGCTTAAAGCTCTTTTCACGTTGGCTACTCAGGTCACAACTCTCATTATCTGATTATGCATTTAGGTATGGAAAGCATTTTTTGCAATCAATCATGTCATAAACATTTAGTTCATGACATTCACATTCAAGTAGCACTTCAATATCTCAATCAAATATCATAGTCATCGGACCTTCATTGTCCGAAATCCAACAATCAAAACACATTCATTCAACGATTCAAACATAATATAAAACAAACATTTAATCGAGTGAGACCGTCTTGGTTACTCACAAGTTGCTCCCAAAGCTAATGTTTGGAAGTTCTAACGATGTCTAGAGGTTGATGTTCTAGTTGCTACTCTATATCAAATAAAACATACACATATATCACAATTTGCATAAGTATAAGTGTTTAACAATGCATATGCATGTAATAAAATATGTACAATGCATGTTCATGACAATCCTAGGTATTTATCCATTAGTGTCATCACAAAATCCCATATCAAGACTCATCTAAGTATAATTTATACTTAGGTTTATACCTCAATTTGGTTAAGTAATTTGAAAGATATACCTCAACCATTTTTTAGGAATGTTCTATTTCTAAAACAACATACTATACACAAATTCCATCCAGAAATTGAGCATCTTAGAGACTGAATCACAGTTTGACTTCTTCAGATAATTTGTAAGCCTATATTTCTAGTTTACCCCAAATTAATAATCATCTTGTTTGGAATCCTACAGTTCCAAATATAACCAAAATACTAAAATGTGTTTGGTAAAATATTCCTATTCATACTCGTCCATCCGATACCCTTAATTTGATTCAATCAATCTTTCTCAATTAAGTATCAAAGGCTATAAAATTTTATGGAGAGGTAGGAAAATGTTTTAGGAATCTATTGGTCCACAAATCACTTCTTTTGGATGTAGGATAACAAAGTTATGGCTGAAAGAATCAAACAAGGTTTTGTCCTCAATCATATTGAACCTATTTAGGGGGAATTAGCATAACTTTCTCTATAGGTATCGAATCAAGGTCATTCTTAGATGGTTTAAAAGAAAACTTATAGATATACAACTTTTATGCAGACCTTGAAGAAAGATTCTATCATAAAAGGGTCAATACTGGACCAGACGATACAAGATGAACAGTACCCAAAAGAAGTTTATGAACAATACATAGAAGATGTTTTACAATTGGCATAACTTTCTCTAAAGATATCGGATTAAGGTGTTCTTTCAACGATTTCGAAGAGAACTTCAAGATATACAACTTTCATGAGACCTTGAATAGTGACCAAAAGAAGTTTTATTCTAAGACTTATTTGGAATAATTAGCATAACTTGCTTTAGGGACATCAGATTAAGGTATTCTTTAGATGGTTAGAGGGTTAAAAGTTGACTACAAGATGTATGATGAACAGTGAACAGAAGACACGTCATCACCAGATGATACAATGTATACTCCTGAGCATCTCAACTTATAAGGACCATAACTTGCTACTCCGATATCCAAAAATTTTCATATTATATATCGTTGGAAAGTTAGAAAGATAAGCTACAACTAGAAGACAACTTTGTCTAATTTAGCCTAGATCAATCCAATTTTCCTCTTAAAGTTAGAACATAACTTGAAAATTGAAAATTACACTGTGCAAAACTTGGAATGTCCTGAGCATAACCATTCAGCTACCAAAATGACTTCATTAAACTCTCAAATCTCAACTCAATAGGGTTTTCAAATTGAAAAATCCCACAAACTACAATCACTAAAATTTGGTTCTAGAATACTTAACCCATGTATTTTCAAACTCTATGGACAAAAACCCTTCCAAAAATCCAAAAGATTCAAAATGATCTTACTTTGATTCTTCACCAAATGAAGAGATCTTTGGCTCAATTAGAAGGTCTTCTCTTCCTCTTCCTTTTTCTCTTCTTAAATCACTTCAAAATCTCTCTCAAGGCTAAGAAATGATGAAACCTTAGCTCAACTCTTTTCTTTTCTCTCAACCACCGAAATTCTCTTCTCTTTCTTTCTTAGTTTCTCTTCTTCTCTCCCAATTCATGTTCCTCCTTCATAAAAAGCAAGACTACATTTCTTTCTTCCATTTCTACCCTTAATGAGCCCAAAAGCCCCTTTTACCCTTCCTTATAGGCTTAAATTCCTCTAACCTTAAGTGTCTTGCCAAAAACACCCCTTGAACATTCTTATAACCTTTACACTTTATTTCAATTAACCTATATAATATAATCTTCCTAACATCAACATAATAATTAATTTCTACAAAATTTCATAAGGACCTCATAATTAATGTAAATCATACTTATTCATCAAGAAGAATTTTTTTGGGGCCAACATTTCTCAATATACTCACATTTATAAACAATTATACCTAGAATGTCAATGACTGCATGCACAGTCATTTTCATGTGCAACGATTCAATATTCATATGCATGATCATATCACATAATGCATGAGCATGAAACAAAATTCTAATCTCTCAATGAATCTCTTACATTTACAAGTTTTAGCCTTAACATGGGTAATGGGATGTTACAACTCTCCCCTCCTTAAAAGGAATTTCGTCCTCAAAATTCGTACCTGATTGTTCGAACAAGTGGGGATATTGTTTCCTCATACGTTCCTCCATTTCCCATGTGGCTTCCTTAGTCGTGTGATTTTTCCAAAGGACTTTCACCAATGGAATGACTTGATTTCTCAACTTCTTGATCTGAGATCCCACTATCTTGATTGGCTCCTCGATATAGCTTAAGTTACTAGCAACCTCAATTTCTTGAACCGGTATCACATGTGTCGGATCCGATCGATATCTCTGGAGCATACTCATATGAAACACATTATGCAATTGAGACATCTCATTCGATAAAGCCAACTTATAGGCCAAAGGTCCTATCCTTCCGATGATGTCATAAGGACCAATGTACCTAGGGCTTAACTTGCCCTTTTTACCAAATCTCAAAACTCCTCTCCACGATGACTCTAAAAAATGCTCTGTCTCCCATACTATACTCCATATCACGTCGATATTGATCTACATAACTCTTTTGTCTATCCTGAGCTGTTTTAATTCGATTTCGAATCAACTTCACCTTATCCACTATATCTTGTAACAACTTTGGGCCTTCAACCATTCTCAAGTTCTGTTCATCCCAATATAATAGTGACTGAAAATTTCTACCATACAGTGCCTCATACGGTGCCATTCTGATACTACTGTGGTAATGGATGTTGTAGGCAAACTCTATAAATGTCATATATTGATCCCAAGCTCCTCTAAACTCCAATACACAAACTATGAGCATATCCTCAACAATCTTGATTGTCCCCTCACTCTGTCCATCTTTTTGAGGATGAAATGTTGTACTAAAGTTCAACTTAGTGCCCATAGCAGACTGCAAGCTCTTCCAAAATCTCAAAGTAAATCTGGGATCCCTATCCAATACTATAGACACTAGAACCCCATACAGTCTCACCACCTCATTCACATATCTCTAGGCCAACTGATCAAGTGTTATTCTCTCTCACTGGTAAGATATGGGTCAACTTAGTCAACTGGTCCACTATGACCCATATAGCATCATTCTACCTTGAAGTCTTAGATAATCCTATAATAAAGTACATCGTAATCCGTTCCCATTTCCACTCCAAAATGGGCAACGAATATAGTTTTCCTACTAGAGCTTGATGCTTAACTTTAACTTGCTGGTAAGTTATACATCTAGATACATACTCCACCACTTGCTTCTTCATTCCGAGCTACCAGAAATGCTACTTCAGTATGTTATACATCTTAGTAGTACTAGGACGCATAGCATAGGCGGCCATATGAGCTTCCTCAAGAATCTTCTTCCTCAGATCATCCTCATTAGGCACACATAGGCTCTGTCTCAACCATAATGTCTCATCCCTCAATTCAAACTGAGAATCTAGATTCACCTTCACTTTCTCTATAAGTTTCACCCTATTGGGGTCTTTCCCCTGAATTTTTCTAATTATGTCATGTAGCATAGGTCTCAGCTTCAAAGTAGCAATCAGTGCCTCATCTTGCTCTAGATTCAACTCCACATTTAGAGCTCTTAAGTGAATCAAATTGTGTAACCTCGATAATTGAATCTGAGCTGCACTGGCATTAGACTTTCTGCTCAGAGCATTTGCCACCACATTAGCTTTCCCCAGGTGGTACTCAATAGTGCAGTCATAATCCTTCAGTAACTTAATCTATCTTCTCTGCCTCAAGTTCAACTCCTTCTGACTCAGCGGATATCTCAAACTCTTATAATCTATGTAAATCTAAAAGGTCTCCCCATATAAATAATGTCTCAAAATCTTTAAAGCAAAGGCAATTGCAGCTAACTCTAAGTCATGTATCAGATAATTAATCTCGTGAGACCTTAATTGTCTCAATGCATAGGCAATCACCTGGCCATACTGCATCAATACACATCTCAATCCTTGATGTGATGTATCACTATACACCACATATCCTCCAGTACCCGATGGTATAGTAAACACCGATGCTATAATCAACTGATGCTTCAACTCCTCAAAGCTCTTTTAACACTCCTCATTCCATATAAAAACTACATTCTTCCTTAAAAGTTTTGTCAGAGAGGCTGAGATCAGAGAAAACCCCTCGATGAACCTCCGGTAATATCCAGCCAATCCGAAGAAACTTCAAATTTTAGACATATTTCTCGGAGCTCCCCAATTTATCACTGTCTCTATCTTCTTTAGATCTACCTGTATGCCATGTCCATTCACTATATGTCCCAAAAACACTACTTGATCCAGCCAAAATTCACACTTACTAAATTTGGCATACAACTACTTTTCCCTCATAATCTATAAAATGACTCTCAGATGCTCAACATGTTCCTTTCTGCTTTTCAAATACACCAACATATCATTAATGAATACAATCATAAATCGGTCTAGGTAGGGCTGAAACATCTTATTCATCAAGGCCATAAAAGCTACCGAGGCATTAGTTAGACCAAACGACATAACTAAGAACTCGAAGTGCCCATACCTGCTCCTAAATGCACTCTTAGATACATCAACCTCTGCTATCTTCAATTGATAGTAACCTGATCTCAAATCTAGTTTAATGAATACCTAAGCTCCCTGCAGCTGATCAAGCAAATCATTAATTCTAGGTGGCAAGTACTTGCTCTTCACTGGTACCCGATTCAGCTGCCTATAGTTAATGCATAACCTCAAAGTTCAATCTTTCTTCTTCAAAAACAAGACTGGAGCTCCCCAAGGTGATACACTGGGTCTAATAAAACCCTTTTTCAGAAACTTCTGTAGTTAAGCCTTCAACTCCTTCAGTTCTATAGGTGCCATGTTAAATGGAGGAATAAATATAGGAGTAGTACCTGGAACAAGATCGATTGTGAATTCCGTTTCTCGATCTGGTGGTAAACTAGGTAGCTTATCGGGAAACACATCTAGGAACTCCCTAATCACGAAAATGTCCTGTACACTCTGCTCAGCTTTAGTATCAATGACGTGGGCCAGATAAGCCTCACATCCTCCCTGCATCAATCCCAGTGCACTCACGAAGGACTTCATCTAGACTAACACTACTTGATTAATTCCTCTAAATACTGCCCTCGACTGACCAGGAGATTCAAGTACTACTTCCTTAGTATAGCAGTTCATGATAGCCCTATGAGTAGTGAGCCAAGCCATACCTAGGATAATATCTATCTCTCTCAACTATAATACAATCAGATCTGTTTCCAACTTTGCTTGATCAATCTGAACCAAACACTCTTGCAGACGTCTCCTATAACTGTAGTACTACCTATTAGTGTACTCATCTCTAGACCATACTGTAGTATCTCCCTATCACAATGCAACCTAGATGCCAGATGTGGTGTGATGAATGAATGCGTAGATCCTGGATCTAGCAATGTAAATGCCTCATATTCATAAATAAAGAGCGCACCTGCAACAACATCTGGTGAGTCTTGAGCTTCCTGCCTGGTCATAGCATAGACCTGGGCCTGGGAGTCCGGTCGGTTGCTCTGCATCTCAGTCCTCTTAGAAGGACTCCCGGAGCTCACTCTACCTCTACCTCGGCCTCTCTATCTAGACCCACTACCTCTGCTCTGCTAGACCATAGCAGCACTCCTAGATCCCCCACTCCTACCAGACTGAGCTCCCAAAGTAGCAGGATAATCTCTAATCTGGTGATCAAAAGAGTCGCACTTCAGGCAAGCTCTAGTTAGTTTCTAACATTCACCTCTGTGCCTCTTCTCACAATGCTCACATGGAGGTATCTGACTCAGCATTGTACCTCTTCCACTGTCAGACTGTACAAAACCACCCCTCTGTCTGAATCTTGACTGCCTTGATCCAGCTGATGATCTAAAAGCTCTGTTTTGGGGCTTACTGAATCTTCTACTAGAACCACTCTGACTCTCACTAGGCCTTTTGCCTTTGGACCCTTGCTTAGTCTCAGTTTGTCTCTCCCTCAGTAGCTGCTCAATCCTGATAAAAGAAGCTCTCAACTTAGTAACTATTCAAGTCTGAAAGCACCAACCTTGTTCTGATCTCCATATTGTGCCCATCCTCAAACCTCCTACATTTGTCTTCTACTGTAGGGATCAAAGCAGTAACATAGCCCATCAACTCATTGAATCGAATCTCATATTTTGCCACCAACATCCTACCCTACTTCAAATATAGGAACTCCTTCATCTTCTTATTTAAATAGATCTTGGGCATGTAGTTTTCCCTAAAGACCCTCAGAAAGTCTTCCTGTAACATCCCGTTACTGTCAGCAAGGGCATTATGGCAATATTGGGACTGACTGATGGGCTTTACTGTATTTACTGACTGAACTCGTTACTGGCCTCTAATTATAGAGGAACAG
>JANVCQ010000006.1:16565942-16578574 GCA_025531925.1 Erythroxylum plowmanianum | reverse complement strand
TAATTATTATTATAAATTTTGTACTTATTATTATTCTTATTATTGTTATTATTATTATTATTAATTATTGTTATAATTTTCTACTTATTATTATTATTTTTATTATTAATAATATTATTTTTTTATTAATTTTATTATACGAAATTAATTATCTTATTATTATTATTATTATAAATTTTTATTATTAATTTTAGTTATATGAAATTAATTATCTTATTATTATTATTTTATTTTAATTTAATTTTATTATTAATTTTATTATACGAAATTAATTATATTATCATCATCATCATTATCATCATCATCATCATTCTTATTAATTTTGTCTTTAATAATTATTAATAATAATATAATAATAATAATAATTATTATATAAAATTAATTTTCTTATTATTATTTTTATTATCATTATTATACATAATTAATTTTTTAATTATTATTGTGATTATTAAATTTCTTATTATTATTAATTTTCTTCCTCTTCTTCTATTATTATTATTATTATTGATATTATACGAAATTAATTTCTTATTGTTATTGTTGTTATTATTATTATTTGTTAACTTTTTTACTAATAAAAATCATTTGTTTTAAAATAATCAATAAATTATATATTTTTAATTATATTATACTATACAGGTATTTTAGTCATTGACATTATTTTTTATGTTCCTTAAGACGAATACAATTTTATCTGTTTTGTCCATTGTTTGTAATTTTTGTTCTTTCATCTCTCTAAATTCTTGTCTTATTTTGTATCTGCATATACAATACAGTAACCATAGCATAAGAACGTGAAAGGCCTGAAGAGCCTACGTGACTATTCTTGAGTTCATTTCTTATTTGTTCTCTCTCGCTCTCCCCCTTTCTGGCAATCTGTAAAAATTTACGTACGAGTGCTCTAATTTTTAAACAATTAACCGTGACATGAAGCTCTTCGATGCGCACTGTCACCTCCAAGACCCAAGAATCCTCAGCAAGGCTCCTCACCTCATTGCCACCGCCCTTGAAACTGGCGTTCTCCGTTTCGCTGTTAATGGAGTCTCCGAGGTACTTGCTCCGGCTCCCATCTACTTTTCTTTTCTCTGGTAATAATTAATTCTAGATATTCACCTTTCCTAATCCTTGTTGCTTGCCTTCAAGTTTAGAAAGATTGGTGTTTGGTTAAAGAGATGGGTGAGCGCTACCCTTCTGTTATCCCCTGCTTTGGTCTACACCCATGGTAAGTGAATTCACGTACTACTCTTTTTCCATTTTGGCCTTTCCAACTTTTTACTGTGTTTTGGTGATTTTTGAGGTCGATTGTTTCTTGTTTGTTTCAATTGGTCTATTGGGTTCTCCTTTTGTTGACAGGTTTATTACAGAGAGGAGTCCTAACTGGTTTGTTACACTCAAAGAATATTTTGAGGCCACTCCCTCTGCTGCAGTTGGAGAGGTTAAAGTCTGGCACCTAGTTATTAGTCTTGTTGAACTTCGTTGTCCAGTTTCAGGCTTTGACATAATTGATTTTACATCCCTACTGCTCACCTACCTGGCGTCTCATCTAGATTAGTATGAATGTTTGCATGAAAGAAATTTCTGATTGCTATTGGTGAAGTTTCGAATGCTGGTCCATAGATCTGACAAAAGATGTGATTGTCAACCTTTCAGATTGGTTTAGACAAGGGTTCTCATGGAAAAACGATCGAATTCACAGAACAGGTTTGGCTATTTCTTTCTAAAGGTTAATGTAAAGCATTTCTCCAATGAGTGGCTTCATACTATTAAATTTCAGGTGGCTTTTGTCATTCCGAAAATGGAACTAGAACATTTGCTTCATTACTTCTTTTAATGCATTGAAGAAGACATCTAGCATCACAATTAGATCGATTTTATGAGACTTATCTAGTTGTTGTTTGGTCTACTCTTCAAATGGAATCCTAAGATTATGCTTCAATAATCACCAAATTTGGAGCAAACTAGGTCGTGTTCTTAAACTCCATTTAGGCGAAGTTAGTTTTGTTATTTGTATTAACTATATATTTTTTGTTTGGTGGCTTTTGGTAATCCTATTCCTTAGGGGCAAGCTAGGAATGTTAGTGGGGAGAAAATTATAAATTTTAAAACTTTTAATTTTAAAAATTAAAAGTTAATATATATTAATGATAAAATGTACTAAATTGAGAATTACTATGATTATCAGAAAACTAAAAAAATGAAAAGAGATAATATTAAACAATAATATTAGTTACTTAATTTTATCATTAAAATCGATAAATTTATGATTAATATTGATGTAGTTAGAATGACATAATTTTTTTAATTTATGATTAATATTTTTAAAATAAAATTTATTTACAAAATTATTAATTGAATACCTTTTAATTTTCAAAGTCTATTAAAATAGGGATGATAATTTTATTGCTTTAAATTTTCTTAAAAGACTAAATCATATAATTTTGTACATTAAAAAGTATTATGTATATAATAAATACAAAATCCCTCCAGATTTGATAAGAAATCATATAGAAGTAAAGTTTGTATAAAATAATAAAATTTATAATTATTTAGTGATTAAATTGATGTGTGAATAAATTAAAAGGAACGATTTTTGTTAAGGTAGTGCATTTATTTAAAAAATTTATTATAGATATATGTATTTTCAATTTACACTTTTAAGGAAATTGCTCTCAAAACAAAACTTAATGCTATTGAAATAGTAAAAAGATTTTTTTTACACTAACATATATGTTTATATTCACACACTCAGGGGCATTGGAAGTATTAGTAATATTTAGGAGGTACAAGATCTTATGTACATATTCCCTTATTCTTAATGTCCAACTCTCTTCAACCAAGTCTTGGACTATCAATAGTAACAATAATAGCCTTGTATCCATTCTTTTCTACTCTTTGGACGATATTTGGAGCTATATCTTGTCTTGTATGCACCTAAAGGACAAACTATTTACAATTTGCTATGTTAAGAGAATCCACCTAAAAAAGAATAAATGGAAGGAATCTTTATTTTAAAAAAAAGAATACATGGAAGGAGGTGATTATGATTAGAATTGATCAACATTGCAGTTAGCTGTAACCTCCTTTAAACTGTAGGTTGCTGTGAAGGAGCTTAGTATAAAAATACTAAAATCAATTGTTCAGTCACTAAAAGCAAGAATGGCCTTCAATAATCCTACCCATTTGATTAGATTCAAACTATTTTGTCTACATTTTTGATGGGAAGTTGTGAAATGAGAAGTTGATGCTTAGACTATGTTTAGAATGTTTTATAGGATCCCTCATATGTATTTGATATAGTATTAGCATTAATTTGGTGAAGAAATCATCATTTAATCCCTTTTAAATTTGGAGAGCAAAAACCACATGATTAAGGTATGTTGGTTTAAAAAATTGGGTTATTATACCCAAAGCATGAACTTAATGAAGTATCTTCAACACAAAATTATATTTTTAACTTGAAAATACACAAAATTTAAACCTTATGATAATCCGTGCTACCATCACCTCTCGTCCAACAGTGTTCTTTTGTTTTTTTGACGTTCCTCAATTATTGATACATAAGTAGGTACAAGATCATGAAACATGTAAAGTGAACTCTTGATTATATTTAATGACTACACCTTAGCATGTTAGATGAATTTCAAAATCCTTAACTTCCCTAAAAATCATGGACTAATTGGGTTTCTTGGTGAATTGGCTTTGAGCTATCTTTTCATTTTTTGATATTAAAACTTAATGCTAGTGACTTTATACGTTATGAAGATGGGTTGATTTGTTGAAAAGATATTTTGAGATAATTATGTTTGATACTTATCTCTTTTAAGGTATTATCTTTCTTATTGTTGCTTGAAGATTAGAATTTATGGCTATGGTCATGGTGATTTGCTTCTATAGTCTGTTCACTAGCTTCCAGCTCTACTATTGCGTATGTTGCTACCATGGTCATGGAATTTATTGGAAGGAAAGGTGTTTTTGGGTTGAACTCCAATTTTTCCATCTGTTTTACCCAAAGATTTCAGATTTGATAAAAGTTAATGGAAGCAAAAGGACAATGGAGAGAGCATTATGATAGAAAATACTTCTCTAAACTATCATCATTATCATCAACACCCAGTTGAAGTTCAGTTGAGTCGCGGAGTTTGAATAAGTCTGATAGTACGTAACCTTACCTGTACCTAGTAGAGAGGTACGCAACCTTACCCTTACTTAGTAGAGATGTTGTTTTCGAACTTCACTAAACTATATTTCTACTAATTCTAAAAGGATTGTTTATATAACCATATACAACCTAGATTAGTTCCTAGAGTTAAGTGTCTAATGAATACAATTGTCTAAATACAATACTAATTGAGAGAAAATGGAAGATTAAAATAATGTCTTTTTTATAATTGATTTTGAGTTACATGGTAATATGCATTTAGTGGAGGAGAAAAATAGGAAACAATCTCCTAGGATCCCACAATCTTTTAGGCTAGGAAACAATTTCCAAAGATCCCAAAATCTTTGAAATATCAAGAAATTTACTATCCTATAACTTATATACCCTAGGTGTAATTCCTAGTTTCATGCTCTTCATTGTTCATGTTTCTCACTAAATTCTAGCAAACTTATCCTAAAATTCCAGCCATATTAAATTCTAAAATCCTAGTTTAACATTTCCAACAAGAAACCCTAAAATCCCAGCTGTACCTAATATGAAATATTAGTATTCAAAGCTAAAATCTAGACCTGAAACTTGATATTCCATAGCTTAATATCAGCCATGTTTCCCAAGTTTGTGGTTTTTAGCTATTGGTTGATACTTCTTCTATTTGTCCTACATCAAATGGTCATTTGTTGACCATTAGAAGGACACTCCTTTTTCATAAAAATGTTCCCAAAAACTTTTTGTGGGGGGTTATGCCTACTATATAATAGGTTGCCAACTAGAGTTCTTATTTTTCAATCACTTCTTAAACAATTCTATTCTAATCTAAGCTTCTCTAGTAATGTTGTTCCTACAATTTTTGGAAGTATAACCTATGTTCATGTTCACTCTAAAAATAGAGGGAAACTTGTTCCTCGTGTTCAGAAATATGTTTTTGTTGGCTACTCTTCTACCCAAAAAGGGATACAAATGTTTCCACCCCCCAAACTCACAAACATTTGTGTCAGCTGATATTACTTTTAGTGAAACAACACCTTTCTTTACTCAACCTTATCTTTAGAGGGAGAATTTGGATGAAGATAGGACAAAGTATTTACTTTTTCCTGATTTTTCTACTCAAACAGAATCTTAATTACATTTCCCAAATGAGTCTGTTGAACCTAAAGAAGTTAAGGAAGCTCTAAGAGAAGAAAAACAGGGTAAGACCCTCAGGAATTGTTGGTTTATACTAGGAAGAGACCTATTTCTCTCCCAAAGCATGTCTAAACCCCACACAAGCTACTGTTGCAGCATTCCAT
Source organism: Erythroxylum plowmanianum (assembly GCA_025531925.1). Taxonomy (NCBI): domain Eukaryota; kingdom Viridiplantae; phylum Streptophyta; class Magnoliopsida; order Malpighiales; family Erythroxylaceae; genus Erythroxylum; species Erythroxylum plowmanianum. The sequence goes on along the minus strand of JANVCQ010000006.1, from coordinate 16,573,129 downwards.
ACAATTCTAGAACCAACCGCACAAGCTACTGTTTCAGCATTCCAAATAGATTTATAATCAATTGAACCTACTACGAGCTCATCCGAACCCGATCGACAAATTGATAGCGATCCTAACCTTGACCCACAAATTGGACCCATTGATTTAAGACCTACCCATTGCCCTAGGAAAGGTACTAGAATATGCACACAACACCCATTATATGTGTTCATGACATATCAAAACTTGTTTGAAAAACACCTAACCTTACCATTCGCATTCCAAAAAATCTGACAAAGACAATAGGAGATGAGAGGAGAAGTTCCATGAAAGTGAGATGGATGCACTAGAAAAAAATAAAACTTGAGAGTTGTTAGAATTGCCCAAGGATAAAAAATTGGTTGGATGTAGGTGGGTATTGACAATGAAGTACAAATCTAATAGTACTGTTGAAAGATACAAGGCTATGTTGGTTGCTAAAGGTTATACCCGAACCTACAAACATAGATTACCTAGAAACATTTGTATCATTAGCAAAAATGAATTCTGTTAGGATTTTATTTTCAGTAGCTGCCAACTTTGGTTGGAACCTACAACAATATGATGTTAAAAATGCCTTTCTTTGTGGAAAATTGGAAGAAGAAATATGCATGAAAGTTCCACCAACTTTGAATCTCAAAAGGGATTGGTGTGCGAAGTAGAGAAGGCCCTTTATGGACTAAAATAGTCACCAAGAGCTTGGTTTGGAAGATTCATGAAGGCTATGATAAGATTCGAGTTTAAGCAAAGCCATGGAGACCATATCTTGTTTATTAATCACTTAAAGACAAGGGGAGTAACAGTGCTATTGGTGTATGTAGATGAAATTGTAGGCACCAGAAATGATGAAGAAGAGATGGTGGTGTTGAAAAAAAATATATTAGAATTTGATATTAAGTAGCTTGGCAAGTTGAACTATTTTCTAGGAATTGGGGTTGCACATTCAAGGCAAGACATTCATTTCACAACAAAGATATGTGATGGATTTGTTAAAAGAGATGGGAAGGTTGGGATGCAAGATCAAAGGACCAAATAGTTGGTGTTTTGACAAAAGTTCAGTACAACCTTTGAAGACTTTGTTAGCATGTTGGGAATGAAAGACATTCATTTAGAGGCCTGGCCTGGCCAGGCTCGGGCTTGACGCAATGATCGGCTTAGGCATGCTTGGACATGGCCTGGCCCATTACCATCCTGATATATATTTCCTTTTAACTTATTTAAGAACTACTCAATAGAATTATTCAACTTTTAACATAATTATGAAGATGAATGGACGCATTGATTTCTCTTCCACGATGACATTATTCTCTAAGAAGATGAGTGTTAAGGGACGACAAATAAGATCTCATTATAGGTTGTTAGCAGGAAAGTCTTCTTGCTTTCCATTGCTTTTCTTGTTCTTCGAGGACCTATTTTGAAAGCTTCAATGGTGATTTGTAAGTGATCACCAACTCTCCTCTACGCCTTTTTTGAGTGAAAATATTGATGATCTTTTTGACTGTGATCCTCCCCTTTAAATGGATTAGGATCCCAACTACAAAAGGTTAAGAATCCTTATTTAGGAAAACTTCCTAGCAAAAGGTTCATATTTAAATAGGAAATAATGATGTTACTTCCTAATTAATAAAAAAACATTAAAATAGAACTCCTAGTGTTTAGCTAAGAAACATGAATGCTAAAATCATTTAACTATGGCTTCATACACTGCTCTTGTTTGTGGCTGTATTTCTTTCCAATAAAAGCGTCCAAAACAATGAGCAATTATGCCATTGTCAAAATTTTCTTTATACTATGTTTTCTTTATTAGATAGCAGTTAAAAATAAGCTATTTTTATTGTCCTAATTTGTTTAGGATAAATCTATTTAGAATAAAGAATCTTTGTCAGAGTAGGATCTAGTTCTATTATGAACATCTTAGATGGAATTCCTGTATTGTTAAAGTTAGAGTTCCTAAATTTTTTGTTATATATATGTATTCAACATTTCAATGAGTAATGCTAAATTAATCTACAGTATTGAGTTCTGAAATTGGAAACTTTGATGTTTTCTCTTAAGAGTGCTTGTTAGGTTCATAATTCATGGCGTCTTACAACTGTCTATCATTGTGTTTTCATTACTTACCTTAACCTGATACTTCAAACCCAAAATTCGAACTCCTTCAAACCTAAAAGTTTTCAGCACCCCAGTTTTTGGCATTTGCATGAGTTTTATTGGTTAACTGAGATATCTTATATCTGTCCTACCTCAATAGCATACCACATAAATAGTTTAGTATACTCTTTTCAATCGTCAAGGTTCTCATGTAATTACAATCTAGCTTAAGTTTTCTTAAAGCATGGACCATGCCTTTCCTTTTATTTCATAATCCTAATGATTTTGACACTATAGCTGTGTGCAACTTATCAGAGTAGTTATCCTTTTACTATGTCATGTTCAAAAGTATCTTGCTGTAATCTAATAGATACCATTACTTATTGCCACAACTTCTGGTTGCAACTTCTTTCACTTCATTTAAAATCATTTCAAGTTTTCATTTCATTTGTAAATACTTCTCTTGGAGTTTTCCTGATGCATGAAGTTTCCTTTGTAGGTTGAAGTATTCCAAAAACAACTTGAACTTGCGAAAGAGTTGAATCGACCAGCCTCTGTTCACTGTGTTCGTGCTTTCGGTTATCTTCTTGAGATAATGAAGTAGGGACACATTCTTATTTCTATTTCACATAAGATTATTACCTTGAGTTATTTACGAATGGATAAATAGAAATGTTTTTAGTATTTTCTTTCCAAAGAGGCATCCCCAAGATCTGATTCTGAATTCTAATGCATTCTGTCATCTCTTAATTTCATACCTTATACATAGACTCTAGACTTTAAAAGGCATCACTCCGCATTTGAAATGTACAATAGCATTGCATAGAATGATGTATCCTTCGCTATAATATGTGTTAACAGTTGCCTAGTTCATCTTTTCTGATGGTACTGCTGAACATTTTACTGTAAGAATCATGAAAAGGGTTAGATTGAAACTTTTAATAACATTTAAGCTTGTGAAGTTCTAATTGATAGGTTAGGGGTGCATTTGAAATTCAAGTAAAGTTCAGGGGAATCTTGTATTTAGCCCTAACTTTACTTCTGAGTTGCTTTGAAGTATCCCAAAAAACATCTTCATACTCAAGTTAGATGAAAGTCATTGTCAATCTTGCCTCAAAAGAATTCTGGTGGTTCTTGAATAGCTTTTCTATTGGACCTTTAAAGTTAGAAAGAGAAAGAGAGAGGTTTACTCTTTTTGAAGTTTTAATTTCAACTAAAAGTTGAGATGATGCATTTCATATTTGAAATCCTAACTTGGCCTCTAGGTTATTGTAGAACATGGTGAACATCTTCCAACTGTATAGTTTGGATATTAATCATTTTCTCAACTCTCCTTTAAAGCAAATTCAATGGCTGCTTGATGTTTCAGCTAGCTTATGCTTCATCACATATTGTTCAACATAAGCTTTGGTATGCACTATATTCTTATACCTTCTAATCTTTGTCACTGTCTTTAATATACATATGTGTAAACTTCAGAAACACAGGACCTTTCCCAGCTGGTGTTATTCTCCATTCGTATCTAGGTTCACCCGATATGGTTCCTGAATTCACCAAACTTGGCGCTTACTTTTCATTTTCTGGTTTTCTTATGTCTATCAAAGAGCAAAAGGCAAAGCAAATGCTAAAGGCGGTTAGTTCACTATTAGCATCAGCATCTCTATTCCTATATTTTTCAGAATTCAATATGCTAATGACAAAAGAATTTCAGGTATCTCTTGATAGAATTTTGCTAGAGACAGATGCACCTGATGCCCTACCAAGTAAAGAATTAGATTCTCTGTCTTTGGTTGCTGGAGATGATTTTGTAACAGAACGGATTCATTCTGAAGGGGAAAGTTCTGCTTCAAGTACTGACAGTCTACTTGCTACATCTGATTCAGGAAATCAGTCAACATCAAAAGAAACATTTAATCATCCAGCAAACATTCATCTTGTATGTACCCCATCCCCCTTCTCTGTCATTATTGGTGATGATTATATGATAAGGTTTTGTGCTATCTTAGTCATCATTTATGCTAATATGGATCATGAACAAAAGTGTGAATTCTTTAATGGATTGTGTAATTTTTTTAGTTGGTAGATGGTTTTAAAGGAGGTACAAGGGTTATGCATAAAGAATTCCTATTAAAGAATTCTTAGAACTCATTTCTTAAGGTTTAGGAATCATTCCTAAGTAACTATGAATCACTCTTGGAGAGAACAATTTCCAACTTGAAAAATAAGTTCTTAAGTTTATATATGTAACAAGGAAACTTTAAATAATTGTTATGGCAACTAGAAGTCATCACAGTAGCTATGTTGTGGGCTAATTATTGTATTCAATATATTAGGGAGCTCATTATCCAAATTGTCAAGTTACCATTGTAACTGACTATGTTGGAATATAAATTTCTATTTTGGAAAGTAATTAGTTACGAAGTTGTTCCACAATGTCATCTCTATCTTATTTCGTTGATTCTCCTTTCTTTGTTGCTTTTTCTTCCTTTCATCTTTTTCCCCAACTTATTATCCACCTTCTTATCACTAAAGTAAATTGTCAAATATTTGTTGGTAACAATTGGTATTAGAGATCTTCTTAGATACCTTTTAACGATGGCATAGGACACTTGTAAGTTTTTGATTTTTACTCCAAATTGATTTTTCATCATTTGGAAAATTTTCCCAACTTCAGATTTGTTTTCGTTAAATATACCTAGGTTACTCTTATACAATCACCTATAAAGCTAACAATCACCTGTAAGTTCTAGAAGGACGCCATATATCATAGTGGATTAGTGAAAAAGGAACCATGCTTCTAGTATTACTAAATGGATAAGAAACGCGCTCGTATTTAGCAAGTTCAGTCACATCATAATGCAAACTACTCATTTGGGAACATAGTTTTGAGAAAATTAAATTCTGGATGACCAAGACGATTATGGTGGAGCCAAGTGTCTTCTTTTTTGATAGAATAGCTAGATAGATAAGATTTTGAAAGGGAGCAGTTTTTGTCTTCCTTAGTATCAAGGATGCAGAAACCATTCCTTTCCTTAGCAAGCCCAATCGTCTTCCTCGAGACTAGATCCTTCAAAGTACAATGTGAGATAGAAAATCGCTTTGCAATTCAAGTCACATGTAATTTGTTTTATGGACAAAAGATTGACAGCTAATTTAGGAACATGTAGGACATCTTTTAACATAACTGTGAAACCAAGGAAAATAGTTCCCTGACCTGCAATAGTAGTATAAGTTCCATCTGCAATTTTGATTTTTTTGTTGCTATGACAAAGGTTTGTATGAGGTAAAAGGCTAATATGAGAAAAGCATATCGTCGGTAGCACTCGAGTCTATGATCCAAGTACTATTTTGGACAGGAAAAGAGGCACTAAGAGCATAAGAATTAGGCCATGTTTGGCAACAGCGGATTGTATTAGCTGTTAGCTGATTCTATCAGCGATTAACTAATAGCTGATTATATTAGTTGATTTGACCAGCGGATAATATCAGTTGTTTATTAAAGATGTTTGGTAAAATTAACTGTTTAGTATTAGTTGTTGATGCGTAAAATGACTTATGAGGGCATGAATATTATGTCTTAGAATTTCATTGAATATTCTTATAAGAATGTAGATTTTAGATATTTAATTTTACAAAAATTAAGTTGATATCTTTAACAAAACAACAACAACAACAACAATAATAATAATAATCCAACGTTAAATTCTTTATTAATATGAATGATGCAGCGAGCTACATATTATTATTTTTTCATATAATATGTATGAATTTTATTATTTAATAAATTAAAATATCTATAATTATAGTATAACACAGATATGATATATGGTAGTTATATACTAAAAATATTAATTTGATGTGACTCTTTATGTTCAAAAACTTAATATTATGGTATTTTTAAATGTAAACTAATATTATAAAATTATATAAAGATTAATTCTTCCTAACTTCACAACATAATTGTACGATAAAAAAAAGTTAACTTTGAAAACACATAGGGCAAAAGAGTAAGTGGAGGATAACATTGTCATTAGGCAAATAACTAACTCCAAAAGCTACACTTAAGGAGCTTTTAAAAAATTAGCTGGTTGGGTTGAATCAGCCAACCTATCCAGCTTATGACCAAACAAATAAATAGCTTTTTAACATGAGTCAAATAGTTAATTTGGGTCAAACAGCTATAAGCTCTTTACCAAACATGCCCTTAGAGGATTTACCTGAGTGAGCCAATGAGCTTAGGTTTCTCAGCTAATTTCTACTTGGATTTCAACTTTTCTACCTCATCCCTAAGAGTTTGCAAATGTAAATCATCTTGATTTGGCTGTTCATTAGGAACAAGTTCAACATTTGTCATGTGCGCTTGTCCTCTAGGTTGTATTGCGATTACATCCCTTCCCCCCAACATTGGAAAGCTTTCCATGGAGTTTCCAGCAAGTATCCTTGGTGTTAGTTGGCCTCAGTATTGTAACCTGTTAACAGATTAGGAATGTGTATAATTAAGATTCTTCCGTTATTATTCTTCCTTAATTAGTTCTTCCTTAATTAGGATAGTTTTTTCCTATATATTCATGTGTATATACCTTGTAAATAATCAATATAGAATGGAAAAATCCTTCATGGTATCAGAGCTGGATGCCCATACTGGAGATTGAGTTTTCTCTCTCCTGCATCTACGATTTTTCATTTCTGTCCTACTAAGGGGTTGAGTTTTCTCCTCCTCTCTCAACACCACCCACACCCGAAGATCGGCAGGGTCAAGTTCGGCCAGCCACAAAAATTTCGCGGCCATCCAAAGTCGTGCGTGGTATCATGCGCCGCCTGAAGCTCCGGTGACACTGTTCACGTGCTAGCGCGCCACCATCTCCGACCACCATCCGACTCGATTTTTCACCCAGATCTGATCTCCGACCTTCTGCGACTCCGATTAGCCCATCTCCGGTCACTTCTGACAATGTGTTTTTTTTTTCTGGTTTTTCTAAACTGGTTCTGAATTTATCTCTACCTATTCTTCAGTCATTCTATCATCATGTCAGACGTTAAGAAAGGAACTGAAGTAGATAAACCTCACGCCTTTAGTG
>JANVCQ010000006.1:16467171-16542296 GCA_025531925.1 Erythroxylum plowmanianum | reverse complement strand
TGAATATTCTGACATAACTCTTTCTTCTAGAAAAGTGTTCTCCCTTGTCTTAAGTTTTCAATGACACCAAAATCAATTCATTTGGTTCAGTGATTCGAAAGATACACTTCAAACATTTTTGGACTACTCTTATCCAGGTCAGTATATACTATGCACAACTTCTATCTGAAATTTAAACATCTTAAAAACTGAATTAGATTTCCACTTCTTCATATCATTTGTAGCTCCATGTCTCTAGTTTATCTTGAAACAAGAATCATCTTATTCGGAGCTCTACTGATCTAGTAATCATCAAAATACTGAAGCATGTTCAATAAAATATCTAACTCCTACTCTTCCAACAGATACCCTTATTTTGATTCGATCCATCTTTTTCACATCAATACCAAAATATATAACCTTTCATGGAGATGTAAAAAGAAAAGTGTTAGGAATCTAAGGGGGTCAAGAATCATTTCATTTGGAGGTCGGATAGCAAAATTATGGCCAAAAGAATCAAACAAGATTTGGTCCGCAATCATATCAAACTTGTCTCGGTACAAATGGCATAACTTTCACTAGAGATGTTGGATTAAGATTATCTTGGGATGATTTCAAAGAGAACTTTGAGATCTACAACTTTGAAGAGACCTTGAGGTCAGATTTTATCATCTAAAGGATCAAAACGGACCAGAAGATAGATCAGACGAAAAAGCAATAAGCAAAAAGCAAAAGAAGTAAAACACAGAAGAAGCAAAAGGCAGAAAATCGCAAAATACAGAAGAAACGAAAATCAGAAGAAGCAAAAGGCAGAAGATCGAAAAACACAGAAGAAATGAAAATCAAAAGAAACAAAAGACAGAAGATAGGACAACACAAAAGAAATGAAAGTCAAAAGCAACAAAAGGCAAAAGATAGCAAAACACAGAAGAAACGAAAGATAGAAGGAACAAAACACAGAAGAAGACACGTCAGTAAAACACAGAAGAAAACGCGTCAGCAAAACACAGAAGAAGCAAAAGACATAAAAAGCAAAACACAGAAGAAGACGCGTCAGCAAAACACAGAAGAAGATGCATCAACAAAACACAGAAGAAACAAAACACAGAAGGAACAAAACTAAAAAGAAGCAAAACTCAGAAGGGCCAAAACAAAAAAGAAGCGAAATTAAGATGGAACAAAACATAGAAGGAACAAAACTAAGAAAAAGCGAAACTCAGAAGGAACAAAACACAAAAGGAATAAAACTAAGAAGAAACGAAACTCAGAAGGAACAAAATACAGAAGATGTTTTACAATTAGCATAACTTTCTCTACAAAAATCAGATTTAGTTGTTCTTTGGATGGTTTGAGAGAGGACTTGAAGAGCTACAACTTTCATGAAGACCTCGAAGACAAATTATATCTTCTGAAGGATCAAAAATGGAACATAAAATATAAGATGAACAGTAACACAGAAGAACCAAAAACACAGAAGAACCAAAAGACAGAAGAAGATGACGTCATCAAAGAAAAATACAGAAGGAGATGACATCATCAAAGAAGAAGCAAAACATAGAAGAAGCGAAAAGACATAAGATACATCTTCCATTATAAGGACTGTAACTTTCAATCTAGAAGTCCAAAAATTTCATACTTTGTATCATTGAAAAGCTAAAAGAAAGACTTAAAATTTTTTAAAAGACACACTTTCTCTAATCTAGCCTAGATCGATCCAGAATTTTCCCTGAATTCAGAATATGTACTTTACATTCATCCAAAGTATTGCACCCAATTCCCAACTTCATGACAAATTTTGAGATTCTTAAAGATAGAATTTTAAATTCGATGTCTTCATAAGAAAATGTAGCCATATGTTTCTAGTTTAATCCAAATCAAGAATCATCTCGTGTACATTTTCTCGATCAACCACCCATTTTGTTTCATAATCTTTCCTTAACACAAATCATACTAAGATCACCTGTTCTACTTCATTTACTCCTCATTCTCAACTCTATCTCAAATCAATATCATCCATAAAGAAATTATTGTCCATGATTAATCATGAACTCCAATGACAGAACATACACATATGTACATATTTTTCATCAACTTACTACACCTATGCAACTTCACTTTTGGCTTTCATTCTATTTTTAACTTTCAGCCTAATGCTTCTCATTTCAAAATCTCTTATCCACCAGAAACACCAAAGCAGAACATGGACTTATCCACATTTCTCATTTATTAGTTTACTCTTGTCTATCGTTTCTGATTCAAGAATCTTCACTCATATGTTCTTTACTCATAACTATTCTCCAAAATTTCCCATTCAAATAGTTCTAACTTCTATTAAACGTTCGGGGTCCAACACTTACACAAGCAATATACACGATCGTGGCCGTGTTTCTTCAAGTTGCTTCAAATCTTCGTTCCATATCATGATTTCATCCAAATTCTCCTCCTTTTGGTCCGAAAAAGTAATTATTACCTATAATTGCACATAAAGTGAATTAATTACTAAAAATACAACAAAACTATGAAATATCAAGTAAATCACATTAAATATGGATATATAAATATAGTCAAACGATCATTTATCGTTTCCTTATTAAATTTTTTCATAAGTAGAGTAGAAAGATAAGCACACATTATATTTCTTCATTATATATGAACTAATCAGTCTTATAAACTAAATTATGGAAATACTTAAATAAATGTATGAATTTTTTATAGAAAATTTTACTGAATTAACCTAACATGAGAACTTCATATAGAAAAACTCACTATGATAATTGTATAAATTATCTTTTCACTTTGAATTTTCATAAATATCTCATATATGAATTATTATATTTTCATAACATTTAAGACCTATCTTAGTCATGAGTAGTTTGATTAATAGCTATCGGATATTATATGAAGTATATAAAGGTAGCTGAATGATCAATATTAGATTTATTATCCTAAAGTAATTATAAAGAATATTTCACAATTCTCAATTAGTATTGATTATTTGAAAATTATTATTAAAAGAATTAATTATTATTAATGGAGAACTAACATTATTAGACTCAACTGATAGATATTAGTTTCATATTTTATGTTTAATCATGATACTATATATAATGAAAGGATTAATTATACGAAAAAATTACTAACAAAAAGATTAGTCAAAACTACTTTGATATTCTTAAAATTATTAATTCTTAGTTTAATTTATCTAACTCAAATTATAGTTTTAGACTATAATCTATATCAATTGCAAATAATTTAGAAATTTAATGGATCACACATAATACATTGTTGAAGAGAGAAAAACAACTTAATAAAATTAGATTTGATATAAAGTTTGAAAAACCTTAAGATTAAATATAAGATATTTCATAAATAAAAATCAATATAAATATAGGATCTTTTTTAATATAATTGTTATTTAATTAGAATTAATTATAATTTTAACAAGTTTAATTGAGACTATAACCATAATTTAATTAAATTGTTAAAGAGTTCAAGCCTTATTATTAATAAGTATAGTACTCTTGGCTTAGTCTTCTATTCTATTTAGAGTTCTGTCAACTTGTTGACTTAAATATTGTCAAAGGTTATACATTCATAAGGTAATAGTAATCTTCGTATAACCTATGAATTTGATAAGAGCTACAGGAAAGAAAATAATCATAATAAAAATATATATATAAATAAATAAATAAGAAAATAAAAGGAATGGATACAAATAAAAATAAATTAAAATATAAAATAAGTAATAAAATAAATAATAGAATAAAGATAATAAAAAATATAAGGCAAAATAAGTAAATAAATAAATAATCATAAAAGATAAATAAATAAATAAAACAAGTAATTGAAAAAAATTTGAGGGAAATATTACAAATAAAATATTAAGGTTAAATCGAAAGAAAAGATTTAAAGACTTATAAAAAAAAGAGGCTTTTTACCTACATTTTATTTTGCCAAAATTTCTTATTAGGGGTCAAATCTTTTATAAGCTCTAACAAAACCATATAATTGTTGATCACTTGCTCCAATTTTTCTTAGATCTTTCTCTTTTTCTCTTAAAATCTGTAAGTACAATATTCTTGCATTTTTTCAATAGTGTGTAGAACATCCCCTCTTTATATGTCTGAATCACATAAATCTTATCTCCCTTAATTTTTCACCAATGTTAACTATCCTTAATTTGTCTCTTATCACAATATTTCTAACCTTTTTTCTAGTAAGATTATACATTCAACGAAGCATCTTCATCTCTGCCACTAAATAGTATAATACAAGTATAAACAATATTCCATTTAATAAAAGTCATCCAAACTCTTTTTTGTAAAATTCGAGAAATCAGGTAACTAAGGTGTTAATAGGGTAACTAATGGCACATAGATCCTATACTAAGATTACAGGGAAGGAATAAACAAAAAGGTAACAAGTCTCTTGGTACTAAAGATGTCATTGAGTGCTTGAGCCACCAGCCGCACTATTGAGACAAACCTGGAGCTGGACGCACCTTGGACTCTGTATGATAAGAGGATTATACGTGTAATAACCAAATGGAAATAAAAAGCTCTGCAAATGTTGCAGCAAATGGACTAGTCTCTTCTTGAATGGTATACTTCTTCAAATTATCATACATTGAATAAATTGCAGCCTTACTGTCCAGTTGATGCTTCATTTGATGATTGAATAAAGCCTACCATAAATAAACGTTATCAAATGCTTTCAAATCATTTCAGCTTATTAATTTCATAAATTCATAGCAGAGACAGAAGATATTACCCCAACTGACATTCATTCATTTTGCAAAGTTTCTTGCACCAACCAGTTAAATGATGATGGCTGCCATAGCATCTCGACAATACTGAGGCCATTTTGTCCTTGATCAAAGTAACCTCAAGATCATTTAGTCACATGTGATGACAATGATGCACAAAATGTAAGACTTCCATGATTAAGAAATTGTCATTGTCCGGGCAGAAACTCCAAATCAGCACTGAAAATGCCCCACGCAAAAATGGATCTCCCTTGTGAACTTCAAAATTTTCAACACAATTGATTACTGTTGATGACGTAACTATGATTATTCCTCCTAACTTCCAGGGTCAACAGCTATGCAGTGCAAATAATCGTCCCTGCAACCAACGAAAACCTTACCACCAATCATCACAGGTGAAGAAAAAATGTCTCCTGCAAGCTTCGTGCTAGCAAATTCATGGACCATATATTTGCTTGGTTGATTTGCCTCTGCCACAACATTAACTGTGACACGAAGCAAATGTATGCTTCCAGAACTTCCACATACGCAAACTAACCTGGAAATTTATGAAAACATAAATCACAGTTTACGTATTTGTATAGATAAGTTTGAGGACGTTACCTCTGTAAGAAATGTGAAGAATCAGATATCAGCTGTAAGTGTTCATCAACATAAGCAGAGGCAGTGACCGGATCTCCAACATTGTATTCCCAGAGTAGATCTCCCTTTTCCTGATATGAACCCCAAAATTAAAATGTCCAAACATATTAGGGGAAAGATGATAAAATAGTGCATTCCCTTTTATGTAATGTCCCAAAGCTGTAATCCCTTCCAACTGCACATAGGATTTACCCATTTCTCGCCATTCAACATCTAGCTTTGCTTTGGGAGTTTACAAATTTACGACAATAATAATTATAGTTTACCTTATTATGTGACCAGTCCATAAATGAATTGGTATATTTCACATAACAATTTTAGCAGGTTTTGTATTTTCCTAGAGAGGAAAATATTAAAGGAACTGAGAATAATCAGAATGGTATATTATTGTATTAGTTTATTTTCAAAGATCTCATCGTTTGTTACCAAACATAGTCCTGCATTCAATATTCAAAATCTGGGAAAATATGACAATAGTTCCTTCTTAATTTTTATTTGAGAACTTCTCAATTCCATCAGATGTGAAAAGGATGAAGACTTTTTCTTAGAACTACAAAGATATAAGCTGAGAGCCAAGTAACTCAAAGAAGGAATATAATCCAAGGAATAAATTTTGTTTAATTGTAGAACGATCAGAGACAGTTCCGGTCCAACTGTTCCTAATTCACCAGCATTTTACGAGCCAGATTTACTGTGGCTAACAGACTCACAGTTGGACCCATTCATTCACAGGTTCTACCAGTTGAAGTCATAATGGTTAAAACTATTTAAGACTACAATGAACCAAGTATTAATGAATCAGATATATGTGGCCAACTAACAAGATAGTAATTAGCTATACTAATATTTGAAAGCAATTTGGTTTTCTGTTATATGCCAAGTTTGTCAACATAACCAGGCCTACAATAGCCTAAGGATTTAAGTGTCCTATCAACCAGTTGACGTTCCAAACATCCCTAATTAAAAATAATCCACAAATTATGCCATCCCTGGGTTGATAACTGCAGTAATGAGGAGTGTTCAAGAAATAAGAACTATTAGCATTCTCATTTAAAGCACCACATAACAAAAAGGAAGCAATGTATTTAGTCTAAGATAATGGACATTATACTCATTACAATGATTTAAGCTTCAGGAACAAGAAGATTTTATTGCATGGGTGCACATCAATTTACCAATTATGATGCAAAGAATAGCTGGTCAAAATTTTTGCTAACAAATAATACTGACTCACCATTTCAAATGAATAAACACTTCCATTCCTCGAACAGATCACAATCTGAAGGGAAACAAGTGAACATGGAAACATTAGCAATCAGCACCTAATCTGTCCATAGTCCATGCTACTAAATTTTGTTGGCAAGGTCAAGTCATCAACTGATTTACTAGGTAGAGAAGAAAATTTACAAGATGGATATGGGAATAAAGGACTTCAGACTTGACTCTTTCTACATATGAAGAACCTAATGGACGTTGTGAAATTCGTTGATTTCTAATGAATCTGTCTTTCTACACTAGACCCACGTAGATAAAGAAATTAAAGTCAACTGGCTGACGATATCTGCATGGATAGTTTACTGTGCTAGGTCATATCAAAAAAGTTAAGTGTGCTAGATCATATAAAAAAAGTTTAAGTGTGCTAGGTCTCAAAAAAGATAAGTGTCCTAGGTTATATCAAAAGCCCCTAACAATCAATTTCAACAATTCAAAGTATTTAGAAGGTTTTTTGCAGTCTTCAAAATTCAAATCCCATGAAAATTCTGTTCCTTTGTGCCATGCATCAGCCTCCAGGTGTACTAGTGAAACTAGAATTACACCCTTCAATTATACTCAAAATGGTTGGGTTCAAAGCTTGAGAACTTGCTACAAAGAAGATGAAGGAAATGCTTCACCTGAGAAGGAAGCATTTTCGATATACAGGCTCCTGCAAATAGAGGACCTCCAGTTCCAGACTGAAACAGAAAAACCAGTCAACAATATGGATTAACTTATCAGCAATAAGAGCAATATGCTTGCAAGTACAGTCGTATATGATTAAACCTAATATGAAAGGTTGGAGAACAACAAAATTCTCATTGCTGCATATGTAATTCAGGACAATACATGATCACAGTGAAAAACACTCTTAACTGTCTAGATTGCAAAGAAAAACAAAAACCGAATTAAAACTTCCATTCAGTATCTATTTTAATATGATTGATCATACAAGTGCATGTGCCTAAATTTAACTGATCATAATTCTCTGTGTTTTAATCCTTCTCTGTAAGAAAAAAAGTCCCATTCCATCAAGAGTAGTAATTGCTCACTGTACATAAAGATTAGAGTAACGAATATAAAAATTGCAACACTGCAATCTTGCTCCCACAATGAATTCAAACACACAAATGGAGCATAAGATCCACATAAGTAAACTGGGGCCTTCAATGCAGCTTAAACCTTTTCATGAAAGCCAAACAATGACCCTTCCAATGACACCCACCCCTACCCTCGGACGACCCTTCGACAACTTCCAACCACTATTCCACTCTTCGTCAACACCCAACCCTTCGAGAAAACCCAACCCTCCCGACCCTTCTAACGCCACCCATCCCCTCTGACTCTCAACCTCTGACCTTAGTCGACACCCACATTTCCAATGAGAGCCTTCTCGCATTAATTGAATCCACCCCCCTCCCCTTTCCCAACAACCTTTGACACCCAACCAACCTACGACACCTACCAGCCTGTGATCCTTCACATTCTTCTCATCCATCCGACAGCCTCAAACTCACCCTTCTCCTTCCATGCCATACTAGTTCTCTACTACTATTGATTGAACTTTACCTCACACAATATGGAAATGGGAACTCCCGTCTCTACCTAATCCATTCCCCAAGCTGATTCGGGAACCCCAGCCTTCACTGTAGCAGACTTCCCAACGGTAGGAACTAGTGTCAAAAGGAAGCAATAGGAGCCAAAGAAGGTGAAGTCTACGTGGCGATCCATTTTAGGGGATTCTGGTAACTTAGGCAGACTTAGACATGTGGAGTCCGATGGAGACAAACCGATCCAAGCTCCGATTGAAGTCTTACAGCAAGGTACTAAGAAGTGGAGTACAACTCTTGTGGGTTTCTTTCTAGAGAAGAGGTTAACTTTTCTAGTTGTTAGCAAGAGGACGAATGCTGCATAGAGAAACAAGGGGATGGTGAATATAATGGTAAACGAAGACGAACTCTTTGTATTCAAATTCAACACCGAAGAAAATACACAGAAGGTGCTGGAAGCTGGACCTTGGCACATAATGGGGCATCCAATTCTTATTAAGAAGTGACAGCCTGAAGTTCCCTTCGATAGGAGCAAGCTTCAATCCATTCCTTTATGGGTGAACTTCCACAAGGTTCCCTTGGAGTGTTGGTCTATAGAGGGTATAAGCTATATTGCCAGTAAGATTGGAAAACCCTTAGGGTTAGATGAGAAAGTTGCCTTAATGAGAAGGATTGGGTTTGTTAGAGTTTGCGTTGATGTTGATATATCAAGGAAGCTTCTGAATTCCCTCAGAATCATGAGGTTGGATGAGCAAGGAGAACTTTTAGAAGATTCAGTAGGAGTTACACACATGTGGTGGCAAAAGATGAAGGAAGAGAAGCAGGTTTGGAAAAGAAAAGAGAAGCAAGAGGAGAAGCCGATAAATGACGGATGTCCGAGTCAAGAGAAGGATACCCTAGTAGAGGGAGAGGCATCACTTGGAGAGCAGAAGTCCCAAAACATGAATCAGGAGAAGATTCAAGTGGTAGGGAATGGGAAACAAGAAAAGAATCAAGTGGAGAGTACTATGACAAGGCTTGTAACACAAACAAAGGGGGATAATCAAGGGTCAAGCAATGGGGAACTGTTCATGAATTTGGCAAGAACTAGTTTGACCGAGAAGGTAACACAAAATATGGGGGATAAGGGAGTAGGACAGGAGACAGAGACATTTGGCACTCCAGTGATGGAAAGGGGTGAAACTTCTGGATCCAAAAATGATAGAACATCCATAACTGTAGGTTTGAATAGGAAGTATAAGAGGAGAAGTACAGGTAAAAAGAAGAAATGATAAAGATAGCAACATGGAACATTAGAGACCTAAATAACCTGAATAAACAACTTGTAGTTAAGGAGTTTAATAAGAACAAGTTTGATTTTGTTGGTTTATTGGAAACCAAAATAAAGATGGAGCAATTGGAGAAGAGTTTATGGTTCCTAGATAAAGGATGAAGGGTACTGAGCAATCATGATCAGCATTTCAATGGGAGAGTGATAATCGGCTTCAATCCTCAAAATGTGGAAGTTGTAAAGCAACTTGAAAATGACCAATTGATACATTGTGGTGTTTTAATCCAGGCTACTGGGATAATGATTTCAATTACTGTAATGTATGCAGCAAACCACAAATTTCAGAGACAACATGCATGGAATGAACTGTAGATTACAAGTAGTTCAATGAGATATCCATGGACGGTCTTCAGAGACTATAATTGCACTCTAAAAGTAGAAGAATCAAGGGCAGGGAGAAGATGGAATCAAGTAGACTGTCGAGAACTCCAGAAAATGGTAGAGAGTACAGGTTTGGTTGATCTAAAATGGTATGGTAACTATTATACCTAGAACAATAAGCAATCGAGGGAATGGTTTTTGTTGAGAAAGTTGGCCAGATGTATGGTGAATGATAAATGGATAGAAAAATACCCTACAAGTAATGCTATGCTTGATGATCCAACTATATCAGATCATAGTCTGATAATAGTGGTATTGTCAACAGATGACAGGAAGAGGAAGGCCCCATTTAGGATATTCAATCACTTGATGGATAACCCAGAATTTAGAAATATACTCAACGTGGAGATGTAGCAGGTGGTTTCAGGATCAAAGGGTTACCAGCTTACATGACGTTGAAACCCTTGAAAACCATATTCAAATTGCTCAACAGAAAAACAGTGCAACTGGCGTTCAAAGCTAAAGTTGCTGCTTTGGAGGAGCTAAAGAAATGTCAAAACCGACAATTGGGTAGACCAGATGATCTGCAAATGAGAAACGAGGAATTTGCACTTGTGGAAAAGTATAACCAAATGTTGCTCAGTACCAATACTAAGGGCAGAAATCTAGAATGATCTGTATGAAGGAGGGGAGAGATGTACCAAGGATTTTATGAGTTCAATCTCAGCCAGGAGAAACATGAATTCTATCATAATGCTAGAAGATGAAGCTACACAGATCTATGAGGACCTCGAAAGTGAGAAGAGGGTTGCCTTAAGAGTATTTTACTAGGCAATATGGGATTGCAATGACAACAAGGGCCATTCCTGTGGAGATCCTGGCAAGTCTTAAAAAGCTTAACGAAGAGGATAAGTTGGAGTTGGTTAGGGAAATAACGGAAGAAATAAAAAAATGTTGCTTTCTCAATGAACCCTGATAAAGCCCCAGGAACGGATGGATACAGTGCGATATTTTTTTCAAAAACATTGGGATATTGTAGGCGATGAAGTAGTAGAAGCAGTGGGAGAGTTCTTTGAGAGAGGAACACTTCTCAAGTAATGGAATAAAACGTTTAACTTCCTTGTTCCTAAACACAATAATGCAAGGAAGCTAGAACAATTCTAGCCAATTGCCTACTGTAACTTCCTATACAAAATTATCACAAAGATATTAGCCAATAGACTAAGAGCAAGCTTGGGAAAGTTAATCAGCTCAGAACAAAATGCAATCATTAAGGGGAGATTAGTGGGAATCAATATCCTACTCTGTCAGGAATCATTAGAGGGGTATAATGCTAAGAGAAGAATGAGGAATTGCACCATAAGGATGGATCTTGCCAAGGCCTATGACTCAATCAACTAGAGTTTCCTATTTAATACATTGGAAGCAATAGTTTATCCTCCCAAGTTCAAAAAATGGGTAGAAGAATGGGTAACCACTACTTCTATGGCAATCCTAGTGGATGGGAAAACTACAAACCTAATTAAAGTAAGGAGGGGCTTAAGGCAAGGGGACCCTTTATCCCCTTACCTATTTGTAATTTGCACGGAGGTTTTGTCAACTCTCCTCGCGAGCAATATCCGAAGACACTCAAAATTTTAGTTCCATAGCAGATGTCAAGGTATGAAGATCACACACCTAGCTTTTGTAGATGACTTGCTATTGTTTTGCAGAGCGGAGAAAAACTCAATAGATCTAATCTTACGGGTGATGAAGGAGTTCCAAGAGTCTCAGGCCTTCAATACAACCCACTGAAGAGTTGTTTCTACTTATCATGTAACTCAAGTAGAGAGGTAGCTTCGATGTAATTAAAACAAGGGAACCTATCCTTTAAATACTTGAGGGATACCTATATCTCAAAGAAGAGTTAGTGCAGCCAATTGCAAACCTTTGTTGGACTCAATCCATGGAAGAATCAACCAATGGAGTAATAGATTCCTTGGTTATGGAGGCATGCTAAAGCTTATTCAAACAATACTGAGCAACCTTACTAATTATCGGATTAACCATCTGGCCGATCCCAAAAGTATACTCAAGGAAATTGATAAGAGACTTAGAGAATTCCTATGGAATGGCTCAAATCAAGGTAGAAGCAAAGCAAAGATTGATTGGAGCAAAATTTGCAGACCTAAGCAACAGGGGGCATAGGCATCCATTCTGCACAGATGATTCACAAGGTGAGTAGAGGACGAAATTTGTGGTGATTGTGTTATGTAAAAGTTAGAGAAAGAGCGAAAACCCTAGAAGGAAAAATATTGTTCTATATTATATTACTAGGGCTCATAGTACAATATATATATATACAGCAACTATATGGGCCATGGGCCCTAACAAACTAAAACCTAGTGTTAAACCTAACTAATACAAAGTGAGCTATATATACAATTCAACGCTCCCCCTCAAGCTGGAGCATATAAGTCATATGCACTAAGCTTGTTACAAATAAATCCAATACGAGGACCACGTAAAGACTTGGTGAAAATATCTGCTAGCTGGTCATTCGAGTTGACATAACTAGTAGCAATACAACCCGATAAAACCTCTCGTATAAAATGACAGTCAATTTAAATGTGTTTGGTCCTCTCATGAAATACTGTGTTGGAGGCAATATGAAGTGCAGCTTGATTATCGCAAAGAAGTTTCATTTGTGACACTTCTGCAAATTTTAACTCATGAATCAACTGTTTCAACCATAGGAGTTCACAAGTTACCAAAGTCATAGCACGATATTCTACTTCTGCACTTTATCTAGCCACAACTACTTGTTTCTTGCTCTTCCAAGACACTAGATTACCTCCAACAAAGATGCAATATCTTGAAGGTCTCTATCAAATGGGGATCCTGCCCAATCAGCATCAGCATGTCCAATCACCTGTGTATTACCCCTATTCTCATACAATAGTCCTTTGCCTGGTGCCCCATTGATATATCTTAAAATACGAACAACTGCATCCCAATGACTATTACAAGGAGACTGCAAGAACTAACTGACAACACTAACTACAAAGGAGATATCAAGCCGAGTAATAATAAGATAATTGAGTTTACCAACTAGTCTCCGATACCTCCCTAGATCTGGAAGAGGCTCCCCCTGTTCCGGTAAAAGTTTTAAATTAGGATCCATAGGAGAGTCTATAGGTCTGCAATCTAATATGTCAGCTTCTTCCAGGATAGCCAATGCATACTTTCTCTGAAAAATAACAACACCAGAGCTACAATGTGCAACTTCTTAACCAAGAAAGTACTTGAGTAATCTTCTATACCATTGATAACAATATCATCAACGTAGACAACAAGATAGATGCACTCCCCCTATGACGAATGTTTGTAGAAAACAAATAATTGGACTCAGTTTGAATCATACCTTAATCTTGCAAGATAGTATTGAAGCGATCAAACCAAGCCCGCGGAGATTGTTTCAGACAATATAGTGAGCGGTAGAGTTCACATACCAAACCAAACTCCCCTTGAGCAACAAAGCCACGTGGTTGCTCCATATAAATTTCTTCCTCAAGCTTACCATATAAAAAGGCACTCCTAATGTCCAACTGATGTAAAGGCCAGTGTCGCATAGCATTCATAGATAAAAATAGTCGAACAAAAGACAACAATTTGACAACAGGAGAAAATGTATCAGCACAGTCCAACCTATAAATTTGAGTATATCCCTTTGCTACTAAACGGGTCTTGTAACGATCAACTGTACCATCCGGACCAACCTTAATAGTATAAGCCCAATGACATCCGACAGTAGAATGACCAGGAGGCAAAGGAACCAAATCCCAATTACCATTATCATATAAAGTAGTCATCTCTTCTACCTTAGCTTGTTGCCACCTAAAATCTGAAAATGCCTCACCAACAATTTTAGGAATAGAAACAAAAGATAAAGAAGACACAAAAGCAAGATAAGGTGAAGACAAGCGATGATAACTAAGAAAAGTGTAAATGGGATGACGGTTACGAGTAGACCGTGTACCTTTTCGAACAACAATAGGAAACTGATCAACAACAAGTAGGGCCTCGACCAATTGAGATGCTGAGGCAGGATGTGAGTGAGAGATGTCATCCGGTGCAGGAGCAATGTCAGAAGTAGTATCTAGATCCAGAGTAGGAGAATGAGTTGATATCTACAGGAGTTTGAGATGGAGGACGACGATGATACACTTGCGGTGGTGCAGAAGGTAGAATAGTTTCATGTGATTGAATAGGCACAAGTGGATGAACAGGAAGAATTTCAGACGAGTGACTCTCAAAAGAACGAGAAGAAAAGAATGGAGACGTCTCAAAGAATGTAACATCAGCAGAAATGAAGTAACATTGAGTAGCTAGAGAATAACACTTATAACCTTTTTGAAGACGAGAGTAACCATGGAAAATGCACTTGGTGAAATATGCAAAGAGTTTATCCAACCAAGGACAAAGTTATTTACAAAACAGGTGCAACCAAAAACTCGAAGAGGAAGAAGATATAACGGTTGATCAAGAAACAGGATAGAATAAGGAATCTTGGGTTGTAAAACAAAAGAAGCCATCTGGTTCATCAACTAACATGCAGTGAGAACGGCATTAACCTAAAAACGAAAGTTAACCTGATGATGTAAGAGAAGGGTGCGGGCAGTTTCAACAAGATGTCTATTTTTTCGCTCAGCAACCCCATTCTGTTGTGGGGTATAAGCACATGAGGATTGATGTAGAGTTCCTTTTGAAGACATAAAAGTATTAAAGGAGGCAAGTATTCTCGAGCATTATCACTACGTAGAACATGGATAGATGTATTAAATTGGGTCTGAATTTTAGCACAGAAAGATTCAAAGATAGAAAACAATTCTGAATGACTTTTCATTAAAAACAACCAAGTGCAACGAGAGTAATCATCAATAGAGGTTACAAAATATTGAAAGGCTAAAACTAAGTTAACACGACAAGGACCCAAATATCATAATGAACTAACTCAAATGGGGATGCAGCCCGATTATTGATCAGCTTTGGAAATGAGGTTCGAGACTATTTTCCAAGCTGACAGGACCCACAGTTAAAAGATAAAAAAATTAGATAGACTAGGAGCAAGCTTCTGAAGCTTCACCAAACTTGGATGACCCAAAAAGTTGTGAAGGAGAGCTAGAGACTCGACAACAGTGCAAGCAACTAAAGGACTGATGTGATAAAGGCCCTGTAGCTCATGCCCTGCGCCAATCATTTGTTCCGTACCTCGGTCAAAGATAATAGAACAATTCAAGGCACGTGTAAGTTTGCTAACAGAAACCAAATTAAATGGGCAGTGAGGAATATAAAGGATAGACTCTAAAGGCAACGAGGGAAGAGGATGAGCAAGACCTACAGCTTTAGCAACCATTTTGGATCCATTAGCTAAAGTAACAAAAGGTAAAAAAGTGGCAGTCGCAAATTGTTAAAACATATGGGGGTTACCAAAAATATGGTCTGAAGCACCTGAACCAAGGACACAAGGTCCTAAGGAAGATGCTGAGAAAGGCACACAACCGAATTACTAATGTTGCAACAGTGACTGAAGAGGCTGCAGATGAAGAGGATTGCTTGAATTTGAGGTGCTCTTCATAATCAGCAGCAGTAAGAGTTAAGGATGGTGATGACTAGACATCAGAATGAGAATCTTCAAAATGAGCAACATTGGTCGGAGGAGAACAGCCATGTAGCATGTAACACTTCTTCGTATGCCCCCAGTTATAACAATAATTACACTAGGGGCAATCACTCCAATTACCCCCATGATCATCCTTTTGTTTACCCCGACCACTATCTTGAGCTTGAGAAGCTAAGACTGAATTCTCACCAGTAGAACCACTCGTTATTGGAGGAATCAAGGAAACACAAAGAAGGCAAGCAAAAGCATCATTCATAATGGGCACAAAAAGACTAGCAAAAACCTGGTCACAAATCGGAGCAAGTTCAGGACCTAGAGTGGCAAGGGTACAAATCATATAAGAACTTATCCCTTTGAGCTAGATCCTCCGATGCAGTCTGACCCACAGGTAAATGAGAATTATACTCAGCTTTGATAGACACCATCCGACCAAGAAATTCTAGAAGTGCCATACCCTGTTGCCACAAATTAACCAATTCAGACAAAACAGAATATAGGCGTTAGATGTCGTTAGCATAAAGAGTTTTCGCTTGATTCCAAAAGTCATAGCAATTTGTATAATTAGTATAAATTGGGCGAAGAGAAGGGGTCAACCGATTGCCATAAGAGACTACACAACAAGGCAACAGCTCTCAGCCATGCTTCTCTGTCTGTTTTCACATCTTCAGCCTTGGTGGTCAGATGATCTTTCAAGCCTTGACCCACATACCATAATTCAACGCTCTTTGACCAAGAGACATAATTAGAGCTTCCCATCAACTTATCTGTAGCAATTGTCAGAGACGAAGGGAACATGCACCAAAAAGACTCGACTTGTTTGATGAATCAGCACCTGACATGTTTGGATCAAAGGCAGCTCCAAGAAGGATCCAAAGTAAGTGAAGAGTGTAGAAAATGGCACAAAATAGGTGCAAAAACTGACTGGAATGAGCACGGCAGCACGTGCGGCGACAGACCGCAACCGTAATTTAGGGATAGGTCGGCCATGACCTCATAACTCAATGGTGTGGTCGGTGACTTCAACCGATCACCGGTTTGGCAAGATCAAGCTCCGAAAGGCAAGATAGCAGTAGTGGACTCCGGTGGCGCGTGGCAACGATTCTAACAACGACACTCTGAGGTTAGATTGACGGAAGGATCTCGAACACGATGGTGTGGTCAAATTTTCCAACAACCACCGGAGAAAAGGGAACGGACCTAAGACAGTGTCAAAGGAGGAGAGAAAAAAAAAGGAGGTTTTTCGGCCGTCGGTGAGAGACTTTTAGGGTTTTCTCAACCTAGCTCTGATACCATGTAAAAGTTAAAGAAAGAGAGAAAACCCTAGAAGGAAAAATATTGTTCTATATTATATTACTAGGCTCATAGTACAATATATATATACAACAACTATATGGGCCATAGGGCCTGACAAACTATAACCTAGTGTTAAACCTAACTAATACAAAATAAGCTATATACAATTCAACATGTTACAAAAGGGAGGATCTATGGGTGAAATGGATACACAATGTTTTCGTAAAGAATAAGAGTATTTGAATATTAAAGCCAAGGTAGTAAATGTCAGAGAACCGAAATGAAATCCTAGCAACAAGGTCATGGATGCAACAACAGGTATTCCATAGGATTGGGAATGGAAAAAGTACATCTCTTTGGTATGATAATTGGCATTGTAAAGGCCACCTATATCAAGTAGAAGAGGTACATCTTTTTGGTATGATAATCGGCATTGTAAAGGTCACCTATATCAGGTAGAAGAGGTTCAACCCTTGAAATTGTTATTGAGACCAGAAACTAAAGTGAGCGTTTTAATTACAAATAATCAATGGATATGGCCATTCCATAACAATAGAAGTGTCAACCTCAATAATGGAAGAATTGCCTAGATGCCAGGAGGGAGAACAAGATGAAATTCAGTGGCTACACGATAAATCAAGGCAGTTCAGTACAAAAGCATGCAAAATACCTTTGCAGAATCCGTAGAACACAAGGTTGGAGTGGACAGAGCTAGTATGGGACAATGACATCCATCCAGCTCATTCATTTATCTTATGGATGGGAATCAATGGAGGGTTGCTTACGAGGGATAGGATCAAGTTCTCCATAAACACAATGCACTATGAGTATGAAAAATCTAACAGCAGTTATACCAAGCAAGTATAGGAGCGGATGTAGATTAATCTCAACTTAGACAGACCAGTGGACTCTTGGAGTGAAACTATTAATTGGTTGGGGAACCTTAGAGTGCATAATGCAGCTAGTCTTAAAGCAATTAAGTTGGGCAGTTTTGGTGTACTACATTTGGAAGGAGCATGATTGTAGAATTTTTGGACAACAAAGCCGAAGCATTGAAATGGTTTTTCAGGACATTTTCCTCCATTGTAGATTGGCCATGTTAGCAAGAGGAATAGTTATTAATCTGTCAAGTAGTATGAAGAGATGATGGGGCTTAGAGTAATACTGGTTTATGTGGTCCCAAAAGTACCCCTCAGATAACAAGATGTAGACGATTACTAGGAACCACTACTCTTTGTAATCTAGACTTTTTGGATTATCCTTAACCTTTTGTATTCTAGCTGTAATTATCTTTAATCAATGAAATCTTTAATTTTCAAAAAAAAAAAGAATGGAGTAAAAACTCTGTTGCAAAATTTAGTAGTCCTACATGCTAAAATCTTTTCATTATTTTTGCTTGCATAAATGTGTATAGGAAAGATGGAAATTAAATAGAATGAAAGAGACAAATAGATAAACCATACATTTATATTCATTTGCAAAATATTTATTTTTTACTCTTAAACAATGCATGAGAATATATTTATCCTTATAACTAACAAAGGATATATATTCCACTGAATAACTACATGTATAAAAACTCCTATCTAGGCTTGAGGATATTATCTTGTACAGATAAACCAATAATTTTATCTGAAATTTAAATATCAGAAATATTTATTTATTCCTTTGTAACATATGTTGTGCTACTTCTAAATCAATATGAAATATTACAGACTCTAACCTAGCTTAT
This sequence comes from Erythroxylum plowmanianum, assembly GCA_025531925.1. Lineage (NCBI taxonomy): Eukaryota > Viridiplantae > Streptophyta > Magnoliopsida > Malpighiales > Erythroxylaceae > Erythroxylum > Erythroxylum plowmanianum. Next base: position 16,523,768 of record JANVCQ010000006.1, on the reverse strand, counting down.
GAATATTAATTTCAGAAGCGCTAAAACATTCTAGGATTTTCTACATAAAGCAAACCAAGTGCTAGATAGAAAGGTAAAAGATAAATGTCCATAAATATAAGAAAGGCATACCTTCCATAAGATAGATCCACTCATATCCAACATGACAACATTACCATCTACCAAACAACAAACAACTGTCGAATGAAGAAGAAAAGAAAATAAAGATATATTGGTGATTACTCAGAGATCCCATTCAAAGGTTCAACCAAATGAAACTCTACAAATCACATACCATTCCCATATGGAGACAATGAAAGAGACCCAAACACCGGTACCCCTAGCTCATGCTTCCATAGAGTACAAAATGGTCGATCCTACATTTTTTAAAAGACAATATTTAGAAGAGCACTTAATCTATAGAAACATAACAAGGAGAAGGAAAATGATGTGTGAATTGTACAAGTGTGTGTTGATTTATTTTCGCTCACAAGCATCTAAATTACTACCTGTTTTTGTCAAGACACCATAAAACTCAAAAAGTTAATCTATTAGGTGAGGCCCAAGAATGGATCATCTATTACTTGAAGTATAGATAAATATGACAAATCACATCCGTAAGAAACAACAGTAGCGCAACTTGAACTCAAGACCTTTAATAACAGTAGAATCTGATAGCATGCCAAGAAGCCACTCAACCCAAAAGATTAAGATGTTACGTGAAGTTAAAGAATGGATCATATATAGTGTGGAAACCACAAAAAGGCAGCACCATAAAAGGTTTCCTTTAGAGGATTGGAGATTTAGCATACCTTGAAGAAAGATTCACAAAAGAAACTTTGAAGACAATCAAACTAGGAAATCATGCACAATGACACTCATGACTTAAAGGGCACCATCACCAAAGCAAAGAGCGTGTTACTTAAGTAATAAGGGAAAGAGCTCCTAGATTGGTGTATTAACTATTGTTCCAAGACAAGATATTTTGTTAGTTTCCAGTATTGGACATAAAATAGACATAATAACATTCTCCAAAATTAATTATGAAAAGGCAATTGAGAGAGAGGTTTACAACCAATCTGGAAACGGGGACCAAAGAGAGCATCATTTTCAGAATAAAACAGAAATAACACTTCCCATTTGATGAAACAAACAGATAAGTGAAACTGATTGCGGGAATTGGTCCACAGACCAACTCTAAAGAAGGCATCTCATTTTTTCTCTTTTGCGATGTTTATGCTTCATGAATAGTTTGGGCTGCTTAACACCAGTGTAGATTTATGTTAAACTGTCTTCTTTGGCAGTAGACTCTGTGCTAACCAATAGCACCAACTGTCATAATCATCCAAGAAAAGCAAATTGTTTTCTTGTTTTTATTTTTTCCAATTTCTTAGAGCAATAACAGTCCTTCCTCCAAAGAAAGAACTGTCTTATCTAACAATGTATCAGAAATTGCTAAACTTTCAGTAAGCATGGACACTATACAATAGTTGTGGATGTAGAATTTGGTCTAAGATTCAGATACCTTTATTAAAACAGCCGTCACACGACCACTAGTAGAAGCCACATAAAGTACATCATGCACCTAGATAAAGGGATTTAAACATCAAATAAGTGAAAAAGATCGTGAAGCAATTTCAATACTTAAGTAGCCACCACGTGAATTTAAACCCTTAACTGAATTTCATTCAACAGATTTTAACATTAACGCTAGCAATTACACAATAAGCAAAGTGACATTAATAATGAAAAATTCCATATAATTTGTTGAAAGCAAGAACAATTGTATAAACTCAATACAATATTTATGAAAAGTGGTCCATCCTAAAATCTAGTAATCCATTATGATGAATTTATCTTCTATATTAGACTTTCATTCTGTTATATGTTCTTCACGATACTACTGACTGTCAAGAGTAATGTAGAAGTATAAAAATCAAAGAAAGTATACATTTGATGCAAGGGGAAAAAAGAGCACAAAGTAACCAATAATGTGTATGAGGAAAATATTCATCAATTGCTAAATATGCACAAATTTAAAGGACGTGAGATTTACCAAAAACAATGCACCCACAATAAGATAATGAAAAACAATGCAACCACAATAAGATAATGTAGACAAATTTTAACAATATGCCAAATGATATGCAAAAACAATCTTCAATTTACTTTTCAGAAAAACAATCGTCAATTTATAGCATAGTGAGATGGCAGATCTTTTCATAGAAGCAACTGCCAAGACTAAATTAGACTAAACAAGGACAAAACATGACACCAAGCAATATATAACACATTCTAACAAGGAAAACTGAGTCATGTATTTAGGCGTTCAACATTTACCTCATCAACTGCTGGTGATCCATATACACTGCCACCACAGGGAAGCTTCTGAATACATAAATGGTTTTCATAATCAAGGGCATATAGATTATGATCATGTGAACCACACCTACAATGATTTTTATTGAAGATCAATTCTCTGTTCAGAAGTGCAATGATAAGAAGTTACAAACATTACTGAACAAATTCCACTTCATTCACTACCACACAGAATTCCTCAAAGAACTATTGGTATTTTTTCAGATTCTTCTAGCTAAGACGTTTCTTCAAAAGTATCTGGACCATTTGCTCAAGGTACAGAACTACAAATGGAAATACATCCTTCACTAAGATTCTGTTAATAGTTGTAAGAAAGTTATAGAAAAAAAACAGCTAGAACATTGAGTTTCTGTGAACCAGCGATGTGCCAATCTCACTTCTTAAAAATTCAGGAAATAGGAACACTAAGGCAGGATTTGTTTCGATCACAGGGAAAGGAACCTAGGCCTGCAGGAAGGGAGAGGGCTGGATCATACCCTGCTCCTTAACATAGATGGTTTTGAATCTGTATTTCATGTTTCTTGATCATCTGGAAAGAAGTTTTAGTAAGCAAGGGTCTCGCTCTGGATTTCATTTGATTGAATCAGTTCTCACATGATCAAACTCAATTATTTGTATATTTAGATCTAAACTAGAACTCAGAAGTCTTAAGTTCTTGCAATAAACATAATGAGGGTACTATTGCTGACACTCGTCCACCGGAGAGGCTTCAAAGTGCTAACAGCAGAGTCACTTATAAATCAACAGTTCATCTTGTTAAGAATTTTCAATTTCTGCCTGCAAAAACTCTATCAATTTACCAAGTACACTAATAAGGAAGTATACTTCATGGGTTTTATGTCTTAAATTCATAGTTGAAGCCAAAAACAAAAAGAACACCAGTATATATTAGAAAGATATACAAGAACTCAGTATAATGCTCACAACAGAAAATAATCCGGGCATTGCTGACAAAAAATAAAATGCCAAATTATTACCAGATCAACTTCCTGCATAAATCCACATGCGGCTGGGACTTTACCTTCAATTTTGGGAAAGACAAAGATATTTAGACACAAGACAGAAATACTTGAAAATGAGCATTATACTGCACAAACACAAACACTGCAAGGATACTAAGATGCATTGTTCACTAGGTTTAGTTTTGTAACATCAGTAGTAGTAGAACAGCTAGCAACTTCAGTGCTCGGGAGCTAAGGAGCTAAGGCACTTGAAAGACATTAGTAATTGGACCGAGGACATATAAATGTTTGTATATAGTTGTAAATAATAGTTGTAGATATTAGCAGAAACACAAACAGTATTATTTGTCAATTATGGAAAAGGAATTAGCTGTAATTATGGTTCTAAATTATACACCTCTGTCAAAAGCTGATTTTATGCAACCCTGTCAAAGGCTGATTCCATGCCTCATCAAAGCGAAGATGTTGCCTTTTGGACAGCTACGGATTTCAAAATATTTCCTTAAAAGGATATGTTACTGACGATACTACTTTTAAGGGTCAAATTCAGGTTGCACTTCGTATATGATGAGAATTATCCATTGAGAGAGCACAAATTCTGGCCAAAAGTTGTCCAAGTTGTCAAGGAAAACTTCGAAAAGTCGGTTAAGGTTTTAGTTAGAGTTATAGCATTGTTGTATACCTGTCTTTGTTGCATTATGTATAAAACCAATAAACAGTTATAGCTTGGTTAACTGTCACAAAAGTACATAAAACAGAAAGCTTCTTCAAGCATCGATGGAGAAGTTTGTGGCATTTGTATCCTGTGATTATTCAGGCTGTCAGAGTTAGTTTGCACGTTGAAACGGAATATGGCGATAGAGATTGCTACTGAGTGATGGAAGCTTCGAATAGAGAGTTGAAACTGTTGCAAGCAGTGGGAGGTTAAAAGCAGTTGGCAAGAAAACTATGAAGATTCATCACACTTGCAAAGCTCAGATCATCAAGATATGATCTTAGCTACTGGTCCTCTAAATGGAGGAACAAACTATTGATCATGGAGTAAAGCTAATATGATTTCTCTAGGAGTAAACTCCAAGATAGGTTTCGTTGACAGAAAAATTGAAGTAACAGAAGTTAGTAATGATAAGTTTGAGCAATGGAAACAGACAATGTACGAGGTGACCTCTTAAACTTTGACAAAGGTGCTTGTAGTAGAGGCCTTTAAGTATACTACTTTGTCAAAGAATTTATGGAATGAAATCCAAGAGCAATTTGGGAGCAATGCTCTCATTTATCTTCAAGTATTTTGGGTTACTATACCAGGTTACGGAAGCTTTGCGGTATTGACTAGTCTTGATGAACTATTACTGTGTGCTTGTGGTGTTGTGAAACTAATGAAGTGAACATAAATAGGTTGATGCAACTCTTTGATGAGATTGCGTGAAGGACATGAACGTGCAAAGAATCAGTTTTGCAAGACCCATTACCTACAGTTAATAAGGCATATTCATTGAATTGATGGACTGTCAGATGAGGAATCACATACTAAAAGAGATTGTATTCTTCTCCTATTTAGTGATATGCAAGGTGCATTCTTAGGAAAGAAACATACAAGAAGATTATCTTGTTTAGGAAGTAATCGCAGTAGTTATCTTATTTAGGAAAAAGTCATCAGTCTATTTTAGTAGGAGAATAAGTTAGCATATTTCTATTTTATTTTACTTCCTAAAAACTCTATGTACTAAGCCTATTTAAAGGGTATTACGATGAATAAGAAAGCAATCAACATTTTCGGTAAAAATAGTTAAAGTTTGTAATCAGAAAAGAACTCTAGTAAGGGAAAAGAGGATTTCCTTATGAGTCATCTCGTGACTAGATCCTACATAGAAAAAACATATCAATTTGTTATCAAAGCCCAACGTTATAGACAATTAATGTAGGACAAATAGAAGAAATATCACCTAGTAGTTAAAACACACCGAAACTAGGAAATATAGGTTGTTGAGTGTTGATAGGATACTGAAAAATCAGATTTCATGTTTGAATTTTAGCTTAGGTTGGAATTTCAAGTTTGGGTTAATTGAAATTTTAAGGTGTAATGTGTGGAAATTTTAAGTTAGAATTTTAGGATTTTTATACAGCTGGAGTTTAGGGTTTTGATTGTTGAAAATTCAGGTTAAAATTGCTGGAATTCAGGAAGATAACAAGTAATGGAGAGTGGGGAACTAAGAATCACTCTTAGAAGAAAGTATCAGACCTAATTGAAAACACTTGCTTATAGAAAAAATTTCAAGATATATTATTATTGAATGGCTGAGTATGCACGTGTTTATAGAAAATTTCTTAGAACCCTTATTCTAGTAGGAAAGTGATTCCTAACTAAAATATCCAAAACAAAATTAAATCATATTGTAACTAGAATTCTATATCTTAAATAAGTTTTAAGTCCTAAACACCTAGGATAAGATAATTACGCCTACGATAACATATCTTACTACTACTTCCTATCTAACAAGGAATCCTAGCATGAACTAAATTTCAGGCCTTGATGTCCTAGGTATTGTTCCGCTCTTAAAGCCAAGTGATATGCATCTTTAAAGCTGTAAATCCTTTGCATTATTAGCTCCTAATGAATTTCTACCCTTGAGCCATTTTTGTAGAGAGACATAAGTTGTTCCAACACCACTCGTTCACATTGGATATAAAGTTCATCAAAAAATTTTGTGTACTTCGTTACAAATATAATCCTTTGCCTAAATGTTGTGAGTTGATCCTGGACATCTTCTTGATAACAAAATGGTAAGTATTTTTCCGATAACTTTACCTTCATCTTTTTCCAATTAACAATTGGTGGATGGCCTGATTTTCGAAGTCTATAGTCGGTTGATCTCCACCAAATTTTAGCATGCCCAACTAGCTTCATCTTTGCAAATCAGACTTTTTGATCTTCTGACCTGTTGTACCAGTCAAAGAAGTCCTCCATTTCTGTTATCTAGTCCAATAACAGGTTTGGATCCATCTTTCCTACAAAATTAGGGACTTCAACACGAAGTTTCTTAATAATATCATCAAGTATATTATGTGTTTCAGCTCTATCATGGCCTTTGAACTCTCGCAGATGTTGTCGAAGTGCTATTGGTTGGTTCCTTTGGCTTAGTTCTCTCAGTAGGCATGGATTCCCTAACCCCACTCGTTTTTTATTATTTTCAGCCTCTTCATCTTGGTTTTTACTTTCTCCACCCTCATTATCAAGTGTAATTTGCTAGTCAGTGTTGTTTTCTAGACTAGTTCTTGGACCACCTTGTGATCTAGGGTGATTAAGGTCCAATTTTCCCTTAATTTTCAAAAGGACTCCATCTCACTCTAGGTTGCAAATTATTCTTCTATGTGCCCTTCCACTAAGTATCATCACTGTGAACTAAAACTTTGATGCCAAATTGATGTAAAACAAATAGAACAATTTCAACTAATAGCTAAAACTCAAAAACTAGGACATATGGGCTGTTGAGTGTTATTAGACTGCTGACATATCAGATTTCAGCTTTGAACTTCAACTTAGGTTGTTGGAATTTCGAGTTTGGATTAGCTGGAGTTTTAGGGTTTGATTGATGAAATTGTGGGCTAGAATTTTAGAGTTTTGATAGCTGGAAATCCAGGTTGAAATTGTTGAAATTCAGTGAAGTAAACAAGCAATGAAGGGTAGGGAACTAAGGATCGCTCCTATAGTCTAAGAACAACTCTTATAAGAAATCATCACACTTTTTAATTGAAAACTCAAGTTTCTTAAAAAAAACAGGATGCTATTATTGAAAGTCTGAGTACACGCATATTTAAGAATAAATTCTTATAACCCTAATTTTAGTAGGAAAGAGTTCCTAATAAATTTAAATCTTATTCTAAAAAGACTATATAAGTTAACAAAAATACAATTGGGATAACATATCTAACTTATTACTACTTCCAATCTAATAAGGAATCCTAGCATGAACTAAATTCGGCCTTTGTTGTCTTTGTTGTCACCTTAATTCTCGCCCTTCATCCCACCAAATTAAAGCTTGTAGTTAACTAATTTGCCCTCTTTTATTCCTTCTATAAACTCTAACCTCTTTTGTCTTCATTCACAATGTGAATAATTGGGACTTAATTCTTTCTCTTGACAGAATTTGTATATAACAGTTCTTAAATATGTCAACTGGTAAAAGTCCTTTTGAGATAGTTTTGAGAGTTTAACCAAGAAAGCTTGTTGATCTAGTTTCTTTATCATAAACAGCACATGTTCGTGTGAAAGCTGAAGGTTTTGCACAACAAAGAGGAGCACATTTGACGAGAAATAGCAAAAAAATAACAAGTAGCTACATGACTTATAAAGAACATGTTGATCAATATCATCAATTAATGGAATTCAATGAAGGGGATATGATGATGGTAAGCATTCGTCCAAAGCGTTTCCAAAAGGAAAATATAGGAAACTTCGTCACAGAGTTTTGAATCTTATAAGATTCTCAAGAAGATAAGTGCTAAACTCATGTTTTGAAATTATCAAGTGACATAGGAATCAGTCTTATCTTTAATATTGCAAACATAAATATTTATCATGCACTTGACATACAATCTCCTAGGTATGAGAATTCTAGTCATTCCTCATCTTAAAGAGGAGATAGAGGAAGTTCTTGATGTAGAAATTGTAGCCACAAGAGCTATGGATATTGATAATTTCCTATAAAATGGAAAGGAAGATCAGTTTCTGAAAGCACTGGGATTTTAGAATATGAATTTCAAAACTAAAATCTAGACTTATATGATTAGTATTTGTCATATTTTACATCAAAAACAACTTCAGACAAGCCACTGAGAATTTATGCCAAAAAGCTTAAAGCTTATAGAAGAAATAAAAAGAAGGTAAATTAGTCAACCAAGAGCATTAATTTGGTGGAATAAAGAGTGGGAATTAATGTGATAGCAAAGACAATAAGGGCTGAAATTTAGTTTATGCTAGGGTTCCTGATTAGAAAGCATTGATATAATAGAAATAATCAACTAATTATCTCTAGAGATAATTAGATGATTCTTTATAAATAATTAGTTGATATTTTATTAAGTAGTTGAAATTCTATTACTTAAAGAATAAACAAATTCTTCTTAATTTAAGGAGTGAGTTAGGACTATATTGTCCTATATATTTCTTGTACTATTTACAAAAAAATTAAGGAAGAATAACTACCTTCTTTTTCATGGTATCAAAGTCACGACTCTCCTACAATATTTTTTTCCTTTCTTTGCTCAAATCAGTCCTAAATGGACTATTGCTTAGCAATGACTAGCCAACGGAGAAACTCCTCATCCTCCAACGATGATTTCTACTCCTCATCCTCCAATGATGATTTCAACAACTCGAGTGTGACTAATCCCAATGTAATGACGAGAAATATACTATGTAACTGTGATCTTCTTGGCTCAAATTTGCATTTTCAATTGGCAAATCACAGGTTGAATGGTTAGAATTACTTGGCCATTGACGGTAGAGGAAAACTCAGGGATTTGACTGGAAAGACAACAAGGCCGACTTTGGATGATCCAATTACGGCAATATGGAGATCCGAAAATTCTTTAATCACAACTTTGTTGATTAATTCCATGGAACCTACAACCGGAAAACCTCATATGTTTTTACCAACAACTAAAGATGTATGGAGATCCGAAAATTCTTGGATCACAACTTTGCTGATTAATTCCATGGAACCCACAACCGGAAAACCTCATATGTTCCTACCAAAAACTAAAGATGTATGGGATGCGATTCAAGAGATGTATTCTAATATTGAAAATTCTTCTCAAAATTTTCAAACTAAAAATGAAGCTATGGAAGGCCAAGCAAGGAGACCGAGATGTTACATTACTAAAGGGACGATGTTGGTGGAGAGAATGACCAATGGTGCTAGAGAGAGGATGACTACCTAGAGATGGAGTAGAAAATGGATTCACTAAAACAAGAATAAGTAGGGAAAATTAAAAAGAAAAGGTTAAATTAGGAAAGATAAGAATAGAGACAGAGGTGCTCTCGATGGGTGACAAAAAAGACATAATGAAGGTAATGGCGCATTCAATGGAATGCCAGAAGGAAAGAATAAAGGTAAAAGCGTTCTCAAACGGCTGGTAAAAGGAAAGGAAAAAAGGGAGATATGACACTCAATAGATTGCAAGAAGGAAAGATTAAAAGAAGGCTAGTTGTGCTACAAATGGACTGAAAAAAGGAAAGGAAAAAGAAAGGTAACAACACTCCAGAAGGAAAGATGAAATAAGGTCAATCACGCTCTCAATGGAGTACTAGAAGGAAAGACGAAAAACAAGTAATGACACTCTTAATAGATTGCCAAGGAGCTCACTAAAAAAGGAGAGACATTGGCAGCCAACAGAGGAATAAAGGATTTGAAGAAGAAGAAAACAAAGTTTTTTAAGGATTTGTGCTCTGAAAGAGAATGGAGGATAAGCTTTCATAATCAAAACTTGGTTTTGATATCATGTTAAATTAGCTTTTGATATTATGTGGAAAACAGAATAACATATCACATTGGTCTAACATGTGAAGCTTACTTATCACATTGGTCTAACGTGTGAAGCTTACTTTCACAAGCACAAAGACCACAAAGGTACTAAAGCGTATTTTCATTTAGTTTCACCCATCTGTTTATAGAAAAAGGGCAGCAGATACTCTATTATGAAGTAATACATATTCCGATAATACCTAAAATATTCTATTATGGGATATACAAAATATCTCCTACATTGGATATATAATTATATTCCTATACTAAATAGTACACCTTTATAAGCTGAAATGAATGATTCAATAATTCACTTTTATTTCAAAACTAATACAACAATGCTACTTACAGGAGATACTAAGTATAAGCCTAGGAACTAAACAATCCCTAAACTAATTCTTAATAAACAATTTACTTTTTTTTATCATTGACTAAAAATCAATCAAGAGGATTTCAGCAACTTCCAAGACAGAAATTCTTACTTTCAACAAGCTCCATGATCTTTCAACATTTTGCAACAATTTAAAGACTCAGACCATATGAATGGACAAACTCTTCATCAAGATCAAGTCCTTTGACCATAACCATATATTTGTTAATTCACAAAAAAATTTTAAACCTCCATGACCTCTTCTTTAGAGAGCTTAGTTTTTGTTTTAAATGTAGACGGGTGGTAGCCTTTTTTGTAGTAACATTTTCTAGTGAATTACTAAAGTCAATTAATATAAGTAAAATTATTAATAGCAGAATAGGTATTACTAACACCAACACTTTTTATTTCCCTCCAATTGCATACTAGTTATATAAGTGCTGAAGATAGTATTTGATCTTGCTTGTTCATTTTATATTGTGACTCTGTGATTGTTGCCACCTATTGCCACAGTAAATAAAACCAGCTAGGTAATGGTCCAATATTAGAAAGATATTCTCTTTGCTCAACATAACCAAGGAGCAACAATTTGTAACTCCACCATTGCTGCCACCTATTGCTACAATGAACCAAAACAGCTAGGTCATGGTCCAATAATAGGAAGGTATTATCTCAGGTCAATACGACAAAGGAGAAACAATAATGGTACATGATTTTTTTACTCCAAACCCCTCCCAAAGTTCTTTCCTTGTATGTATTTGTTAAAGCCCTTAACAATACAAAGATTATGGTAAAATTATCCAGCACTACCATGCAACTTAGCCCAGGCTAATTGATGCAAAAGAGCTTAGAGTTCATAAAAGAAATAAAAGAGAAGAGATGTTCAACTACAAGCTTTAATTTGGTAGGACAAAGTGGAAGTTGAGATGACAACAAAGACAATAAGGGCTGAAAATGACTTTATAGTAGGTTTCCTTATTAGATATGAAGTAATAATAAGTTAGATATATTATCCTAATTGTTTAAGTTTTTTTTTCCAAAAATTAATAGATTTCATTATAAAAATATATATACAATCTAGAGGACAAAAAAACTAGTATAATCCAAAATATCTAGATTACAAAGATTTGTGGCTCCTAGTAATCGTCTACATCTTGAAATCGAAGGGCAATGCGTGAGACCACTTAGACCAGTATTACTCCAATCTCCATCTGCTCTTCATGCTAATTGTCAGATTTGCAGCTATTCCTCTGGCTAACATGATCAATCTGCAGTGTAGGAAAATGGCCTGAAAAACCATCTCACTGCTTCTACTTTCTTGTTTGAATACTCTGCAATTACACTCTTTCCATATGTAGTACACCAAGGCTGCCCAACTTAACCTAATGGCTTTGAGATCAGCCGCACTATGCACTCTAAGTTTCCCCAGCCAAGCAATAGTTTCACTCCAAGAATCCAGTGTTTAAGATTTAAACTTAAGTATAATCATATTAGAGTAGGATTCAATATTATTTTAGATGTTTTTGTCAAGAATCTCTTTACTATTAGAATAAGAGTTCCAAGGACTTTTCTACATATATGTGTATTCAGCGCTTCAATAAAAAAAATCTTTAATATTTTTCTATAAACTTGAGTTTTGAATTAGAAGGTGTGATGATATCTTCCAAAAGTGATTCTTAGACTCTATGAGTGATTCCTAATTCCCTACCCTCCATCATTTGTTTACCTAACTAAAATTCCAACCCTTCTTACTTAAATTCACAGTTACCAACCTCCAAAATTTCCAACTATTCCAAACCTGAAATTCCAACAACCTAAGCTAAAATCTCAAACCTAAAACTCAAATTCTAGGTGCCAATTTTGTCTCTGGATTCTAGCTACTAGTGTGTTATATCTTCTACTCTTCCTAATTTTCAGTAGAACAAGATAACTCATATAACTGTTATGAGCTTAACACAGATAACTATTGTGAGCTAACATAACACCACCATGTTTTTGGAAAACCAAGAGAAAGTTGACACATTTTAAGAGTTCTACACAACATATGCTTACTTGCCAGTGTTCACATACAAGTGCATGTGTGTGAGTGTGAGAGAGAAAAAAACTTCAGGCTAAACATGGACAGTATGAAGCCCATGTGAAATTGTACTTCTGAAGGACAAGGAAGCTAACACAAGTTATCCATACAACTAAGCATATAAGACGAGTAATTAGCTTCCAAAATGACACTTGAGAAATAAAATGTACAACAACTATATTGCAACATTACTTAAGACATCAAAAGAACAGCAGGTAAATGTATTTGGAGCATGGTCTACAACTCAAGAACTGACCTTTCAAATAATAAAACAGAAGGAACAAGGATATCGAGTGCCATACCTGACCAGATGTTTCAAAAATCCAACAGACATTGCCACTGAAAAAATCTAGAAAATAAATTTTCCCTCTGTAGCATCCAACTACAACCTGACAGATTATCACATAGCGAAAAGATCAAAACAGGTCTAATGGCGACGAAAAACATGCAAATTGACATGATACCTTAAACTTAACAAGAACAACCTGAGAAAAGTCACCAGCAATTGCTGCTGAACATTCAATTCTTCCTTCTAGTTTGGCTTCCCATTTGACAGACCCACTACAGAAAATTGTATTTAGGAACAGCACCTTAATTAAAAAATCAAAATTTCACCCTAACAAGAAATTACCAAAGCTTTTTCTTCATACATCAAAAGTATTCACAAGATAGGTAAAAGCATCCTTGTCAACTTCAGTATTAAGATGCTACCAACAAGAAGCATCTGAAGTACAATGACTTGGTGGCTCACGAAGCAGAAAAATCTCAAAGTCCAAAACATGCCAAGTCCGCAGGCAGAATGAAAAGCAATGGGTTCAAACGTTATGAGAGTTGATGGGAACATAAATCCCCTTTTCATTTTTTTATGCCGAGTCCACTAGAGATCTACTATGATCTTTACTTTTAAGTGTAATATCATAACTAGCAGTTACTAATATTTCCATCAAGCTGGTGAATAAATACTTCCCATTTCTATTTTTATATTGCACGTAAATTCTCTGAACTATGTCAATAGGAGAAGCAAAAACAATCAAACTAGAATCATAGAAAGACCACTCGACCATATTTTATTGTTTGTCCCCTATTCCTTTTTTTTACTTCTCTTTATTAAATTAATAGTAGGAACTCATAATAGTTTAGGGAAACAGTAACATGATACAAACTGCAGACCAACAATGGCTAGCGAAGAAAAATGATGATGAGCAAACAAAATTTAACGGTGAAGAGTGAGTAAAGATAGATTAAGACAGAAACTGAGAGCAAATAACAGACTAATGGCATTAAGTGCAATTCACTGGAGGAGAAGCACCACTTAATATTATTCTTGAACAGTGGTGGCGATACTTGACCTACCGAAAACTAGAAAAGAAGAAATATTGAAGTAATTGATATTCCATTATAACTTTTTAAAATTCTTTAATTCCATTATAACTATTTTATACAGACCCTTGTTTGTCTGGAAGATGGTACGAGAGCAGTTATGGAGTATGTGGAGTGGATAGTCAGAGCAAGGGTGATGGAAAGCTGTGTGTTTCTGGCACAGGGTTTATCAGTGGGCAGTCTAGTTGGGTGGTCCAAACCATCGGAGGACTGAGTCAAACTTAACACGAATGGAGCAGTTAAACAAGGGTCGTCCATCACTACAGCTGGGGGTTAATTCGGGACTGGTACGGCCAGTGGTGCAGTGGGTTTATAAAGCACATCGGACAAGGATCACCGCTAGTTGCCGAACTCTGGGGAATCCACTTGGTCCTCACCTTGGCTTGGTCACTTAGGTAGCATTGAGTCATTATCGAAGTGGATTCCTTAGAAGTCATCAATATTCTATCCTCTTTAAGTATTGAGTTTTATGAGAATTTTGTTTTGTTGATAGGTACCCGTGGGCTAATCCAATGAGATTGAGAGGTACAAATTCAGCATGTGTATCGTGAAGGGAACCAGTGCGCGGATAACCTGGCCGCTCTCGCAGTCCTTGCCAGCTCAGGCATGCATTACCTTCAGGAGCCACCGATGTTAGTAGTGGAGCTCATCCACCGAGACCAGCAAGGCGTTTTGTACCACAAAACAATGCGATAGTTTATTTTATTTTGATTTTTTGAGTTTTCCACTGTACCAAAAAAAAATCTCCTATAGCATGATTTGGACGGTTTAGTTCAATTGTGAATAAATTTGGTCTCAAGCAATGTGGAGTAGACCATTTGGTGTTCTATGAACACATAAGATTAGGTAAAATTCTATTGATCGTATACGTTGATGATATTGTTATTATTGGTGATGATCAAAATGGAATTCATAGATTAAAGGAATTCTTTCAACAACAATTCAAAACAAAAGATCATGGTTTATTGAAGTATTTTTTAGGAATCCAAGTTGCAAAATCTGAAGATGTATTTGTCTCTCCTAACACAAGTGCGTTCTAGGCCTTCTAGAAGAAGCTGGCTTGTTGGGATGCAAACTGCTGGATTCTCCAATGAATCCCAACTCAAACTTGATGCAAACCAAGGAGAACTCTTAAAAGATCCAAGAAATTATAGGAGACTGATTGGGCAATTAAACTATCTTACAGTTACTAGGCCTGACATCTCATTTAGTACAAGTGTGGTGAGTCAATTTATGAATCCCCTCGAACTAGCCATTGGAATGCAACTATTTGAATCTTGAAATACCTCAAGCACAATCATGGCAAAGGACGTTTATATAAGAACCACGGTCATTGTCCAATTCAGGCCTATAGTGATGTTGATTAGGCTGGTTCTAGGACTGACGGACTATCTTCTACAGTATATTACATGTTTGTTGGTGCCAATCTGATTTCATGGAAAAGCAAGAAGAAACAATTGTTTGTTGTTTAAATGCAAAAATAGAATATATAGTCATCACATATATGATCCGAGAACTTGTCTGGGTAAAATATATGTTGCAGACACTTGGATTTCAACAAATTCAACCTATAGAGCTAACATGTGATAATCGAGCAACCATTTACACAGCTTCTAATCTAATTTTTCACGAACGGATAAACCATATTGAGATAGACTATAACGTTTTCAAAGATAAGGTGCAACAAAATGTAACAACAACCATTCAAGTGAAGCCTGGGGACCAGTTGGCTGATCAATTTACCAACTCCTTGATTGGAAGTTGTGTAACAAGACTATGTAACAAGCTTGGAGCTTATGATATATATGCTCCAACTTGAGAGGGAGTGTTAGAGATTATGATTTGATTAAGAGGACTTTTGGGGATTACAATTGTGATTTGATTTAGAGAATTTTTAGGGATTATAATTGTAATTTACCATATATGAATAAGATAATTTAGTATATAAAGAGAGGGGAAGCTACTGATTTCTAAAAACTCTCCCTATCCCTCTTCTCAATTTCTCTCAATTCCTTATTCATATCATATATAAATATGGAGTAAAGGACGTTTTTGAAGGAGAATAAAAGGAAGTACCAATTTCTAAAGATGAGATTAATACAAGTAACCCTCAAAGAGAGAAATGTATGACAACAACTAATCATACAGGTCAACTTTCATCAATTTGAGAAGCCTAATGAAGAATAAGATTAACTTTAAGCATTCATGTGTTATAGTAGTTAATCACTTAATTATTTTTTTAATAGTTTAAAGGTTTATTTTCCTTAATAGTAAGTTTTAGACTATTTTGTGTATCCATCAATTCTTTGATAAAGAGCTCAATTAGTATTAGGGTTACTTTTTAATTTTGCTCAATTAGGATAGTATTAATAGCTCTTAAAAGAATAAAGTTATCTCCACATTATCAAACCAAACTCTAGCAACAGTGATGAAACAGAGAGAGACGATGAGACATAAGTAGTGATTTCAATAGCAATCTTTGTCAATGATTGATTACAACAGTTGTGGGGATTTTTTAGCTTCACCCAACTCTAATATCATGTGAAAGTGATATAAAGGAGAAAGGGTAAAGAAGAGCAACACAAAATTTATTCCCACATATGAATAGATTGTGTTATTAATTAGGTTTATCCCATCTATATACTAATACAAGCATTTTTAAATAGCCTATCTAAACTATTCTATTATATGATACACATTATATTTGTAAGTACATAATGATAATACTAAAAATTAATTTCTGAGATCAACAATTTCAAACTTAAAGGGCGATTCCTAATTTCTTTTGACAAATGATAAGGTTGAATCCTAAATCTATCCATTTGTTTTAACTCCTTATTTATGCCAAACCAACATTCTAAATTCTAGTTTAACTAAAATTTTTCAGTAGTCCTAGAATTACAATTTATACTTGTTATTAACAAAGCACTAGCATATTCTTTTTCCTTCCTACATCAACTTGATGATGTTTACCATCAAATCAATCGTAATCACTACAAGCCTGCATCAGGCATTTGCTACAACCCAAACAAAAGTCCTCTCATATTGTGTTAATTAAAGCATACGCCTTACAATTTAAATACCCCAAAAAAGTTCCAACAATTTGATCTAACTTAAAAATCTGAAATATTTGTTATGTAGTGGCCATTCAAACAATTAACATGATATGAGTACGATTTGCAATATAGTGATGAATGATAGACAAATGGATAGGAGTAATGACTATATTCAATACTCTATAGAATAGGCATTCTTTCTTGCACAAAATGAAGTTTACCTTTTGACATTTATACAAACAAACTTTTGTGCATGGGATCCAACAAACAGATAGGCATCCTGGTCTTTTAAGACCACAAGTGGAGATGCATCAACGCAAGACTCCATGTCAACTTTCCACAATTCTCGCATGCAAGGGTCTGTTCTACTTTTTGAATATTCTGTTAATCTAATTACTTGACATTCATTGCCCAATCTACTCTTTCCACCATATAAAACCTTATTGCACCGACTGAAAGAACATGACATTGGAACTGAAACAGGCCAAGTACATCCATTCATAGTAGCAACACATTTTGAAGGGTTGTGTTTCTCCGTATCACCCTTAAATCGTTTGGAATGTATAGCATGTTCCTCACTATTCTCATGAGATTTCTTTAAATTCCACTTGTGTGATTCGAGACTAAGAAGATTAGGACTCATAGAACTCACTGCCTCTAGCATATCCCTACTATCTGCTTTCAGATCCGATTTCAAAGTACCATTAGTGTTGATATCAGTTCTGTAAGACTCCTTTTGATTAGTAAGAGCAATGTGAAGTTTGGTGGGAGTATGAAAGTTGTAAATCATTCTCATATCAATTCCAAGATTATAACATAAATGAGCTGCAGAAATGGAATCTCCTCCCATGATAAAGAAATCCGTGTCATCAGAAACCTCTTGAACCAGCAAAGTGTCACAAAATGCCTGTCCAAAAATCATAAAATAAATATAACTTTGTTGATATGGCTTGAAGTCAGGAAGATATTAATTAAAGGGTTATTCGTCCTCTAACTCAATAGGATCATTAACGGAAACCAAAATGTCTAATGAGGAGAATCAATGCATGTAAAGCCATTACTTTCAAGTATAATACATGAAGGCTCCCAAAAAGCATGTGGGCAAGTTGGCCTTGAAAAGTGGTCATTATCAGTTCCATCAAATAGGGCATCCTTTTTCTTAATGCTCCCAGGACTAAGAAACCAAAAGTAAGAGCACTAGCTGTAAAATATTTACAATACATCATTGGTAATAAGAAACAACTAAACATCTACAGCATAAACAAGCAAAATTAATAGTTGTATACTAAGAAAATTTACTTAAACACGGGGACAACCAAAAAATGGTCTTACTTGTGGTGTAATCCATGAATGTTATGTGTTGAATTGGAATATAATTGGATTCCAAATAGGAATCATCCTCATTCATGGATAATCACCAACAACAGTAAATAGCTAAGTGAAAATGAAAATGGTGTACCATATTCTCCTTGAGTATAATTCCACCAATAAGTATAACCTCACTTTCACAACCAATGCAAGTCATTCTTTTCTAGACTATCATTGGGTCTTTATTCATATAATAAAAGACACTGGGCAGAAAAGATACCACTTCATAGGGATGAATGATTACCTTTTTGATAGTTTGCAATAGATCACTAGTCATGGTGTCACTAGTTTTATCTTCAACCAACGATGAACTTGCCAAGAAAGCATAATCAATTTTTCCACTTGGAGATATAGGCAATGATTCTACCAACACAAATCTACTAGGAATCATGGCTAAAGGAACTTTGCTCATCAACCAAGAACGAATTGAAGATCTAGCAAAATCCCCAAAATTTCTTTTATCCTTTACCACCAAAAATGCTTCCAAGAGTGAAATTTCCTCAGGACTTTTATGGTAAACTACAGCAGCGTCCATAACTCCTGGATGTCCATCAAGGGCATTTTCAATCTCATCTAAAGATAAACGTTGCCCATTAACCTTAACGATCCGATCTGCTCTACCCAAAAATAAAAAGTTACCACAAGGTAGTCTCCGTGCAAAATCACCTGTTCTATGATACACTTGACTTCCACAGTCACCAACCAAACAGTTACAAATTTTGAGATTTTTATGCATTTTTACAAAGCCATGATCCATCCCATCAGACTCATAAATATGAGCATTTGAAACACAGGGACCACTAACATGCATTTCTCCTTGAGTATCACTTTCACCAACAAGTATTACCTCACAATTAGTTATAGGTACACCAATTGGTACACTTGTTAGTTCTTGGACCTCCAAAATCATAGGCAGCATTTTGCAATCAAAGTATGTGCAATCACCAGATACCTTAATTAAAACATCCATATGTCAGTCCTAAAAAAAAAAAATCAAAGAACAGTAACTGGTAGTATAACTAGAAGCCTATTACAACTATAAATGTAGCAACACAATCAACGAACAGCCAAATTAAGTGCATCAACACTATATGGAATATTTAATCCTCAAATTAAGATTACTTAATTTAAACAATAAAAGACAACTAGAGAAAGGACCACCTTAAAGAAGCACCATCGATAGCATGATTTATAATTTAATACAAGGATACAATTGAAGGAAACAGGTAAGATATGAATACAAATGAAGATCATAAACAATATGATAAATGGAAGGATTAGAAATGTCTAACCTCTGTACTGCCATATAAATTCAAGATAGAGGTCCTCGGTAGTAAATTTGAAAGAAGATGCCACAAGGATAAAGGAAAAACTTCACCACTTAGCACTAACACTTTCAAAGAATATGGAATTTGTGTTTCATGTTTACTTTCCAAAGTAGGAAGGATCATTCTCATTAATGAAGGAACCGTAATGAACCTATTAATAGAATAGGCCTGATGAAGCAATTTGAAAATTTGTCAGTGATTAAAACCAGGAAACAATTAAAAAATAAAATTAGCAAACATTAAAAGAAAAGTTGTACATTAATCATATAAAGAGTTGAGAATAAAAATTGCAAGCACGAAGATTGCACCATCAAAAGAAAAGTTGTACACCAATCATATAAAGAGTTAAAAATGCAGATTGTGCGTTCAATATGTTACTGGAGAAGAAAATCCAATCAATCTCCCAGCAATTAATATTTCTGTACTCTTTCTAATAAGAAATACTTGACTGATCTTTTAGCATGGAACTACTAATAGGTGTAAAAAAATTTATGGACACAAGGGTAGGGAATATAAATACACCAAAAGATGTCACAAAAATCAAAGACAAACATTTGCACGTGCCATAAATTCAGCACACTCAACTTAAATTACAGTAACCAAGTAAGAAAACCTTTCTTCGCTATATTATTTCAAACAAATTCAAAAATATCTAAAATGTAAACATATTCACACAAAATAGAAGGGAAAAAGATTTGCCTTCTTAATGATTTACGATTCCACGTTTATATACACCTTAAAGTAGAAGGAAAAATAACATACAATCTCTAAGAATAGGAATCAATTTCCTAAGATTCCACACTCTCCTAGGAAAAGAGAATAGTATCTAGGATTCTACACTCTCCTAGGAAAAAACAATAGGTTAAGATCATAATCGTTGGGATATCAAGAAAATGACTTTTCTAAAACGATATATAACAAATATACAACTGGACACTCCCCCTCAAGCTAAGGAATAGATGTCCCCCATCCCTAGATTGGAAATAATATCATGAAAATTTGAACTGTTCAACCCCTTTGTTAGAACATCAACTAGTTGGCTTCCCGATGGAACATATGATGTGCATACAAGCCCTTCCTCCAATTTCTCCACGATGAGATGTCTATAAATCCAATGTGCTTTTTCTTATTATGTTGAATACTGTTAAGAATGATATTGATGGTTGATTTGTTGTCACAATAGAGCTTCATAGGTTCTTCCTACTTAACTTTCCTTTCAAATCATCTAGAATAATCTTCAACCTTGAACAATTGCTCTAAACATTTTCCAAAAGTAAAAGCTTAACGCATACAACCCAACAAGAAATGAGAGTTCAGGCATGGTAACAATACAAATAAAAACACAAATTGTAAAATTAAATT
The DNA here is from genome assembly GCA_025531925.1 of Erythroxylum plowmanianum. Taxonomy (NCBI): domain Eukaryota; kingdom Viridiplantae; phylum Streptophyta; class Magnoliopsida; order Malpighiales; family Erythroxylaceae; genus Erythroxylum; species Erythroxylum plowmanianum. Next base: position 16,502,983 of record JANVCQ010000006.1, on the reverse strand, counting down.
CAATCCCAACAACTTAATTCCACAAAACAAGCAATAATGTAGACTCATCAAAGAAAAAGAAATTGAAAAATAGAAACTAAAGTATATAAAAAGGTCAATAAACGTCTGTACCTCTAGAAAATTAATGATAGAAAATGGGTGCACCCTTAATTCATTGAAGGGGGGTATGACCAACGAACATGGAGTAAGCATAGCACCAAGAAATTCTTGGAGGTGGTCAACAAAGCTTATAGATGTTTTGAACAATAAAACTTCCTCTACATGAAAAGGATAAAATTCATGCATCCATTGAAAGCGATTTAAAAGGCCTGAGAAGAAAAGAAAGGATATAAAACCATAATGCTTGTTTCACAAACAAAAACTAGATAACTAAATTATGACAACAAAAATGCTAAAGAGACAGAGCTCATATTTGCACTTTTCTAATTTAGATGCATATTATGCAGCCATCATCAAAACACAAAATTTGGCGACTTGGCCCCTTACACTTGTATGTTATGCTAATACTTTCAAATGACAGAAGAATTTATAGGAAATATCTTAGGATCATAGAAATCCTGGAACTAAATATGTTTTGATGCAGAAGAATGACTATTGTAAGTGAAATGAAATTAATCAAAAACAAAAAGGACTCCAACAAGTTGAAAAGTAATTCTAAAAATCAAGTACATAAAAGGAGACAAAATGCAAAAGGAATGGCATGCCACTGGATCATATATGGTTAATATGTGGACTTGATCACTTTTCTCCTTTAGAACAGAATCAAATAAGTAGGTTAGAAACACAAGAGCTTCTAAGAAGATCTTACATTGAAAAGCTATTTATTTCTGAATAAAAAAGTTTCCTACACCACGACACCTAACATTACAGAAGTTAGTCGTGCAATAATAAACTGGAAAATCCAACACAATACCTTGCTCAGTGCCGCATACGCCTTTGGGCTTTCCTGTTGACCCAGATGTGTATATTATATAACAGAAAATTCTTTTCTTCACTTTCTCACAGGGCCAAACTAGGTCTAGCGGACCAGTACAATGTTGAAAACTATCTTGTATTGAAAAGTTTAAGACAGGACAATAATCGAATTGATCAAGCCCTTTTGATATGCTAACAGCATCATAACCTCCTCGGACAAATGATAACTCACAAGTGATAACAAGATGAGCATCTGAGGAGGAAAGAATGGACAAGATTCTGTCTTTGGGCCAAGAAGGATCGAGAGGCAAGAAAGCCTCTCCACACCTCAAAACTGAAAGCACGGCAATAATGTATTCTACTGAAGGTGGCATATAGATTCCTACAATTCTGGGTTTACTAAGAGACTGCCCCAAACCTTGCTTATAGTATACGGAAGACTTGAGATCAGTTTTCCCTGCAGCAAACCAGCCACAGTTAGAAGATCATTCAAAAAAATGAACGTAGAGAAGGGAAGAGAATCCCAACGAACCTGATATGGATTGTGGTGTGAGAAGAAAAGGGTCATTAGAAGCAGCACCATCGAGGATGGAACGGAGGCGAGTCGTGAGGGAATCGACACACTTCAAGACTTCACTGAAAGTGAAGCATTCATCTCCCTCGTAAACAGCAGGACCATTAACACCATCACCGTGGGTAGTGTTGGTTAGTTTTCTTGGGGTCACAACGGCAGGTGTTGATGGTGATGGATGTATAACGGCGATTTTGCGAGGATTATCGGTTGCTGCCTGGAAGAAGAGGTGGGATATGCAGCAGTGCTGTCGCTTGGAACTCATTTGTTCCTATTTTTCAATTCCTTACTTTGGCGTTTTAATTGATGAATATGTAGTCTTCCTGGTACCTTAATATTGATTTTAGTTTTGCTTCGGTGTTGTTTTAGAATTATAAAATAAATTTAGTACTTCAATTTCATAAAATTAATTAATAATTCCTTAATATATTATAATATAATTTTAACTTTAGTTTACTACATTACTGATATTAATAAGATTGAAAAGATAATAGTAGGCATCACACAATTTTATTATGAGCAATCTCCACGTCTATTGAAGCTCACATCTAGTACTACCAAAAGAGACATTCGTATCTATAGAAAAATTTTAAGGAATTTTATTCTGAGTAATCTGCATATCTACTGAAGCTCACATCTAGTACTACCAAAAGAGAATCATATCTATAGATAAATTTTAAAGAAATTTTCTACAGTTTGGCATGGAAAATAAATCATTAGGTGCAAAAGTGTAGTTAAATTTTTAATATACATTTTAACAAAATGATATACCATGTTGAATTATAATTATTTGTGAAATTTTAGTCCATATTATTGTATATAATATTTATATGTTTTTGTTGTTAATTTATTATAAAAATTATACAAAAGCAATTGATAATTTGAAGCATTATATATAAAAATAAAATATTATTAATTTTGTTCTTGTACAAGATTTTAATTAGAAGTTTAAAAAATATTTATATACACAATAATAAATATAGAGATTAATTTAATCACTTAGCCTCATTTTCATCTTCACTGTTTATATAATTGAGGCCAAGTAATTTTTTGAGGTACTTTTCATACATGGCCAACTTTTTTTAAGTGACTTGTTTTCCTTTTCAAGATGTTGAACATGTAATGGTCTTGATGATGATGAAATAGTTGACTTCCAAATCTAAGACCATACATATATTCGAATCGTGCACCTAGCATCTTGTTGCAAATGTCATCTACATTTGCCTCATTTACTCAAATATTTATGTTTGCAGCAACTCTTGCATATTATTCTAAAATTAAAAAACAAAACTAATATTTAATGCAAATATTATTAGTTAGTACTTCAAAAATAAATAAACTTAAATTTTAAACAAAAATTTATACTTACATAATTATTTTGCATTCCTTCAAACATCCACCCTTGACCTTCCTTATAGTGGGTGAGTTTGTCAAGTGTAATCTTATCGCACTCTTGTCCTTTTAGTTCCTTTTCACTCTGTTTTACAAAACAAAATATAATGCACAATAAATAATATAATGTTTGTTGATATAATTATAGCTTGTAAACAAATATCTTACATATTCATTTCAAACAACAGCAAATGATTTAGAGCCTTAATTGTGAGAATTTTTCATTTGTCCTCTTTTCACCTTGACCTTCTCACATTTTCCTAAATAAAGAAAAAGATAGTCATTAAATCATCAAACAAGATTAATGGAAACAATTGTGAAAGGAAAGAAAACAAACCTGAACATTAGGAGAGACCCAACAATCACACGAATTATTCCAATTTTCTAGAGACATTCGTTCTGGAACATGTCTCCTTACCTTTGTATTAGAAGAAAAAGATTTGTAATATTGACGTAGCCTATAATGACGATCCCGAGTCCTTTATTTCAATAATGAAGTGATATAGTTTGAAACATTAGGGTTATCAACATCGATGATATTCAATTTCATTTGTAAATAATAAGTAAAAATTGTAATTAATCTTAAAATAAGTGAAACAATATTAATATTGTTAAATAAATTGAAAATTTACTAAAATTTTATCCAAAACATTATCGAGCACTTTATCTTCCTTCAACTCCTAAGCATGCTTTATGCAAGGTAGTTATGTTCTGGCAGTTATCCCTAACTCACTAGACAATTTTGTCAATTGATTCTTACTTAGAGGATGACTTTGCGAAGAATAAATATGTACTAATAACTTGTTGTTTATTGCAATATTATACCTCTAATTATACCTCTACCTCTTTTTCTAATGTTGGTATTGGAAACTAACAACAAATGAATAATGATAACAAAATGCGCATTAAACATGTAAATATATATTTGAACATAACTTTATTTATAGTTGTTAAAGATTAGCAAACCTACAGATCCCTTTATACTGGTTGAGGTAGATGGAGGTTGTTGGTGACTTGTTTCATTGGTGGGTGAAGTCAATTGTTGTTGTTGGGTAGGAATTGATTGATCTGGTTGTTGTTAGGTAGGAACAATTTTGATATATGCCACTTTATTCCCATTGTTTCTACCAGGTGCTATTATATTGGATGTATGTAACTCAAACATCAACAATCTACATTAACATAACTCTATCATTAACAATCTGTATTAACATAACTCAAACATCAATAGTACACATTAACGTAACTCAATCATCAACAATCCTAGGCTCACGGAAAATTTCACTGATAAGCCTCAACAGAGTTACATCATAGGCTTCTAGTCTATATACCATCCAAGTGTTTTATAAAACTTATCATCCATAATTATATATGGATTTCTTATGTTTTTTGTACAAAATTATGAATTATAGTTTTCAATTTGTCACCATAACGTCACCAAGGTATGTAGAATTGTTAGACCATATGAATCAAGAAAGGCTCTTCTCACTATGACTCCTAGGCTCATGGAATATTTCATTGATATGTCTCAACAGAGTTGCATCATATGTTTCCAGCTTATATACCATCTAAGTGTTTTATAAAACATATTATCTATAATTATATATGGATTCCTTATGTTTTATATTCAAAATTATGAATTATAGTTTTCAATTTTTCACTATAACATCACCAATGTATGTGATCTTGTTAGACCACATGAATCAAGAAAGGCTTTTCTCGTTGTGACTCTTAAGCTTATGCAATATTTCACTGTTAAGCCTCAATAGAGTTAAATCATGGATTTCCATCCTATATATCATCCAAATGTTCATAAAGCACATTCCACATGCAGTAAATACTTATGTAATTCATATGTCTACTCATTAATGATAATAATAATATTCCAAACAACAACATACAAAACTAAGACACTCCTTCCATTCACATAAAACCTAAACATAGATACTCATACTATTAAAGCAGAACATAAAAACTGAACAAAAGTTGAACGACTTAATCAGATAGACAGCTAGAGATTACAAATGAGGAACAACAAACTACGAAGCTAGAAGATTATTGAATTCCTTCAACATACAAAACTGAGACCCTCCTTCGATTCTCACAAAACCTAAAAACAAATACTCAAAGTATTAATGCAACACATAAAAAGAAAACTTCTTTTAAGACTTTCATAACAAGCATATCAAAGAAGTCTTAACAAAGAATCAATTAAAAATAAGTATTAAGCTTGAAGAAGGCAATATTCTTATAGAGGCTAAAGTCATAATCTCATACAAATTGTTGGACCTCATTTTCGGAGTCCAACTATCGCTATAATACCTTAAATGTTGGACACCCTGCCCTCGCAAGACTCGCGCCCGACATCCTAAATGACATCTAGATGCGCATCCCACAAGGGGAAGCCCACATTAGTTAGACATCAAAATTTCAAAATAACTTCCCAAGAGCAATTGTAGCTCCATGTCTCTATTTTATTTTGCAATAAGAATTATCTCATTCGGAGCTCTAGAGCTCAAGATATGATCAAAAAGCCAAAGTTTGTTCATAACTAATTCATGCTCTTCCAACTCATTCCTTCACTTTCTTTCTATCAATCTTTCTTAAATCAACTCCAAAGGCTATCAATTTTTATAGAGAGATAGAGGAATGTGTTAGGAATATAATGCTTCAAGAATCAGTCATTTTGAGGTCAGATGTTATAGCTAGCTTGAGTGTGATTACACTAGTAAGGTGTTGTTCTTCCTTCAATCCGTAGCTTCTGTCGCGCTCGCACCTTGTTCCTTACGATCACACCCTATACATATTTATGCATAACTTCCATTCTAGAGGTCAGATTAAGGTCATTCTTAGACCGTTTCAAAGAAGACTTCTAGACCTACAACTTCCATGAAGAAGAAAGTTTTTGCCTCTAAAAGGGTCAAATTTTTAGTTTAATGTAGCTGTCCCGTATGTATATCCCAGGTAGCATTACTAACTTATAATGATTATATCTCTCAACTTCGATATCCAAAAATTAAAAACTTTATATCATTGGAAAGCTAGAAAGATAATCTAAAACTTCCAAGAAGAAACTTTGTCTAATTCAACTTAGATCAATACAGTTCTTTCCCTGAAATTAGAACACACATTTTACCCTTATAAAAGCTTGAAAATTGCAATATACAAACTTTGAGAATCATGAGCAAAACACAATCATATTTCATTATCATCATAACAAAAGAACTTCTTCAATACTCAATCTCACAGCTAAAACAAAATAGTTTTTGAACATAGCTTTAGTTACAAATCAACATTTACATCAATGACTTAACACAAATTACCAAAACACATTGGATGCTTATGTTTGATATGCTGCTAAAGCTACTCAAAGTTATGAAACTAACTTAATCACTAAATGTAGCTATCTCGGAGTTTCCAAATGCCTTACAAGGATCAATGATTTTCTCATTCTGCACTTTAGGAGAAAATAGTGGGTTGAGTTACAAAGCTTAGTAGCTAATATATTTATAGCCATTGACAGCAAGCCACATAGTCAAACATATATACATATTTTTATCCATATACATCTATATCTCATTTTGGCTAGCAAATCCATCATTCACAATTCTAATTCACAACTCATAGTTCAAAATGACATCACATAGAACATATCATAATCATCAAAGCATGACACTTGATCTTGCATCATAATATGACAAATCAAAATGTAAATGCACAAACAAATGGCTCGAGAGTTCCGCAGAACAAAATGAAGAAACTGAAATTTTCACCTTGAACAAAATGAGTCCATTCTTTGGATCTCATTTGCCACAAATGGGTAGCTGGGAGAAGGCTTTAGGTCAACGTGCATGTGACTAACGAAACGGTTTCTCTCTTGCGTAAATATAAGTAATTCTATGCTCAATTCAATCAATCACATATTCATATTCTCATGCTTCTTATAATCTTTCTTCTTTCAATTATATCAAAATGTCATCCATTTTTCAAGGCATGACATAAAACATATCATAATGCATTTTCCACATTCACCACAATTTAAATCCAATCAATTAAGCATATACACACACATATAAGAAAATTGTCCATTTACACAATAACCATAAACACACCACCTAATTAGCTTGCAAAATCCAAGTTCAATTGTGCCTTTCCTCTTCCCCTTGGATAAGGTTTTCTTGATTTCCTAAAACAAACCAAGTTCTCATTCAAAACAATATTCCATAAAATTTATAAAGCTTCAACAATCACAAAAATCATAAAATCAAGCTTAAACTAACCTACCCATAGCTTGTCTAGGTTAGAAAGACCAAAACTTAGTTTAGAAACCCTAGAAATCAAATGAGTCTCTTGAATCGTCTTCTTTTTCCCTTCATTCCTAACACAAAACCCATTCTCTTCCTAACTCCTTTTGTTTTTCCAACAAGGCAAGAAGAAAAATGAAGCTTACCTTGAACAAATCTTCTTTCTTCTTCCTTCCCTAGCTTCCACGATTATCTTCTCTTCTTTCTCTTCTTCCACGATGTTCTTATCTTCTTCTTTTAATTCAAGACAACAGTTTTGTTGTCTTTCCAATCTTATCCCTCATCAATTAATGAAATGCCCATTTGTCCCTTCTTTTGTCTTTATCTACGAACTCCTTTAGTCTTATTAAACACCATACCATACTTTAATTTAATCATAATATTTCCATTCTAATTTCTAATTTCAACTTACACTCACTAATTGATGGACTCATTTCTAAGAAAATAAATAAATAAACAAACAAATCAAAAATAAATAATTAAACAATTAATAAATAATTTAAAAAATTCAGGGTCCAACAGAAATGAACACCTTTTTTCAAGACTTTCATAAAAGAAGATAATATAAAACCAATGGAGAAGGATTTAGGAACAAGGGTACATAACGTCTTTACTCATGCAAGAAATGGTCTTATAATAGCTATATGAATTGTTAAGTTTCTTTCAATAAATTCTTCTATTTAAGTTCAATATTAGCTTATGATATCTTCTTACAAATTGTAGACATTTATTTTAAACTTCTTAAACCACCTCAATTCTATTTTTTAATAAAAAGATATACTTAAAAATATCATATAGTTTTTAGTTTTGATTGCTTATTGGACTAAAAAGTATCACTATATCATAGCTCTCTATCAAGAACAAAACATTAAACTTTCATCATATTATAGGTATCAAACAATTTCTCCAAATTTCAAATTATATTAAAACTTTTAAAAGATAAATTGTTTATAATCCTAGCTTTGTTTGAACCACAATGTGTTTGGTTTCATTTTATTAGGAGGTTTAAGTTGGAGATCAATTCATAAACTAAATTTATTATTTTTTATATATCAATGTTTGTGAGATTAGATTTATAATCCCTTGGATATTAAGTAATAGGGTACAAAAACTTTTAATAGGATCAAATTTTATTAATTTTCTTGATTAGTTCATCAATTATATATTATGATTTTTATTTAAATGTAACATTTTTAGTTACAATTTAATCTTTTAAAATAATTTAAAATTATCTTAAAATTTTCAAATGAATTATAATATTTTAAAATCCTTCTTATACCTATTACATTATTTTGATTATCTTTTACTCTTGTATAGAATAGTTAATTACCTATTAAAAGAGATGAACTATTCAATGTAAATAATGCTTATTTGTTTTTTTTTCTTGGAGATTCCTATTACAAGTAATGCAATGTTTTGTAAGGTAATAGATGGTAAGGTAAGAAGATAAATATGTATACATTAAACAACTCAAATGAATCACAATTGCTCAAATATGCATTCCTTTCATCAAGAATGTCTCTAACAAACATTTCATCGCTCAGTTGATAGGCTGTCCTCAAACAAGCATCCAAGGTGGTAAAAAAATAAAATGCCATTCTATACCAAAACAAAAACACAAATCACTATCTTCCCAACTACATAATGAAGAAAAACAGAAACAAAAACCTATACAATCAAAGTATTACATAAAACTCAGTAGAGAACAAAATGCAAATATAAAATGTCACCATCACGAGAAAAACTAGATGGACGACTTACCTCCACCGACAATTGAACAGAGACAATAATGAAGATGAAGAAATGAAGAAGATGATGACAATGACACGCAATGGAAGAAGCCGAACGTAGAGGAGGGAAGACGACAATGAAAATAACAAGGGAGGCTTCATTTTTGTGTTTAAAATGACACAAAAATAATGTCGTTTATTGTGGAACAAATGATGTCATTTTCGTGTTATATTTTAGAATGTTGCAACATTTGGCAACAATTTCATAAAACATTGCCAAATGATGACATTTGGCCACAATTTTTGGTAAACGTAGCCAATGTCTACTGCCTTTTAGCAATGATCTCATGGAATCGTCACTAAAGGTAGACCGTTGGTGACAAATTAACAAAAATGTCAACAAACGATTGTCCTTTGGCGATAATTTAATAAAATTGTTGCCAAAGCGCTAATCTTTGGGTGACATTTTCTGAGAAGCATCGTTAAAGCAAGTATTTGGTGATGATTTATAAATTATCGCCAATTCATTTCATATATATTTATATTTAACAATTTTTTGTAATATATGAGTTCTATAAATACTATAGAATTTATATATAATAAACAGAGTTTTGTGATACCACATATAATTGTCAAATCATAAATTTTAAAAGAGATTAATAAAAAGCATAATTTATTTAATATAAATTAATTTTGTGTTTTTAATTTTATAAATTTTTTAAATGACATTATTGATAGGTAAATTTTTTTAGACTTACAATCATTGTCAACAATATTAAATTTGATTTTTAAGAATATGATATTAATATTTAATATTGTTTTCTATTTTTTATTATATTGCAATTATTTTAATTATATTACAATAAATATAATTATATATGGTAATTAATACAATGCTATATGAATGTATAGATAATAATTGTAATTAGTAGAATGATTTATGAATGTATAGATAACAGCTAAATTTTTTCATATCTTACTTATGTAATATATTAGTCTATTTAATCATAATTCTCTATTTATTATATATAAATTTGTTACTTTTACATAAAATTTACATATTATATAAAATTTCTATAATATATAGAGTGTAATATATATGAATAGGGTTTGGTAATAAATTATAAAAATTATCATAAAAGTTTCACATTTTCGTCGCCAAAGGTCAGGCCAAATGGTAATGGGCCTACATTTGGCAATGGTTTTCTAAATCGTAGTCAAATGGTATATTTCTTCTGAATTAATCGAAAATGACGTCATTTTGTTTAATAATAAATGGCATCTTTTTCGATCACCTATTAACATCAAAACAAAGCTCTCTTCATTTTTGTGTTAGTTGTCGTATTTTCTCTTAGTTCACCATCTAAGAAGCATTGCCTCCTATATTATGATCATCATTGTTGAAGAAGCGTCATCTCCTGTGTTTTTTTTTTTGTTTTCAAGAATCCTCCTTGTTGTGTTCTATTTTGTTTGCTACGTTTTGGAGTTTATGTGGGTTTTGTGTTCTGCTTCTATTACATGGGTTTTTGATGGTATTTGTGTTTGGAAGATGATGAATTGTGTTTCTGTGTTGGTTGTGTATTTTTCCACCTTCCATGCTTGTTTTAGGAAAGGCTGCTAACTATTTGATGAAAGATCTGTTAGAGTATTTAACTTCAGACCATGTTCATCAATACTTTTGAGGCATAGTAGAGCTTAAGAAACTCTATATATGAACTTCTCGATTATTAGATCATCATCATCATTCATTTTTTTACAATGAGAGCCTTAAGCTAAATTTATTACTGTTATCCTATAATAGTAATAAATTACACATTTTTGGTTTGGTTATTGAAGTAACCACATGGTTAATTCCTTTAAAGAAGCTAACCTTAATTTAAACTTGAGTTCCAAAAGAAACAAAGGTAAGGGTAGGGGAATAAATAATATGGTATGATATGATATATATATATATATATATATTGCTACCTATATATATCTTTTTTTTTCTACCCAAAACTCGAGTTGAAGGTAGGGCGAAACTAAATTACTTAAATCCACTACGCATCCGCTGAGACAACCCGGTTCGTTACACTGGGAATCGAACACACGACGTGGGGCTAAGCCTCAGGCTCATTCCTGAGCTCTGATACCACTTTGCTACCCAAAACTCAAATTGAAGGTAGGGTGTTAAAAACGTAAAAAAGAACAACAATATAGTTATCAATGGGAAAATGCAGTCGAAATATATAATCTAAATAGATCAGGTTATTATCAAAAAGGAAGCAAGATAAAAAAATTTCCTTCTGAATATACACCAAAACATGTAACATTAGGTCCAGATGCAGTACTTAATCTAGATTGTGTATTAGCACCAGAAAAATTATTACGAGAATGGGCAAATAAATTACAAGTAATAATTCAAATTGAAAAACCATTTAATAGTTTAGAGGATAAAACATTATGGAATTATGTTACATATAAAACATCTGGAGTTGTATTAGACTTCCTTTTAGATTATGAAGAAAGAATAAAAAATTTCCTTGATTATCAAACCACTGCAAATAATGTACGCACTTTTGAAGTAATACTCCAAGCAATTTATAAAGAGTTTATAGGTAAAGATGTCGCTTCATATCAACAAGAAATTGAAAATGCAGAAAGACAAACAACCTTATGGCATTTAAATAATATACGAATTTATGATATTTGTTATTTAGAAGAATATATTTGTGAATTTAAAAAATATTATTACAAGCTAACAAGACCAGAACAAGAAATGTATGTCCAAATATTTGTTCAAAAATTACCTTATCCTTTAAATCAAGCTATAGAAAAAAAAATTCCAAGATCAAATTAGAAAAAATATAGTTGCTTATAATCTAGGAGGAGCTATTCTGACCACTAAGGAAGCCTTAGCACAAAAATCTTTAAAACCCAGATTACATAAAAAATTAAAACACAAAGAGAGTCAACTTTGTTGTTCTAAATATGCAGAAGTACTACCAAAACGATATGGTTGTGATTTCTCAACTTATAAACACCCTAGAAGAAAACATCCACAATTTAAACATCGAAAATATAGATGGAAAAATATCCCAAATATTATAAGCAGTACAAGCAGTATAGGGAACAACCACCTTATAGAAAATTTTTTAGACGCAAAAATTATAGGCAATATAAACCTAAACAAAAATATTGTCCTCAAGGAAAAAAGACATGTAAATGTTGGTTATGTCAAGAAGAAGGACATTATGCTAATAATTGTCCAAAGAAAACTCAAAATAAATATAAAGAGAAAATCAATATATTAAATTCAACCTTTCAAAAAGACTTAGAACCAATTGAATTTGATTATGAAACAAATTCAACGATCTCATCTCTTTATCTTTGTGAATCCCAAAACTTAGAATCATCAATTGAATCTGAACACAACCTTTATTCAAGTGATTATTTAGAATAAGAAAATAAATGCATATATAGACACAAGAGCTACTATCTGTATAGCTTCTAAACAATTACTAACTACATGGAAAAAATTAGTCAAACCAATTCAAATAAGAATAGCCGATGGAAGTATAAAATCAATTTGGTATGTAAGTTACTATAACAATATCCTAATTGAAAATTATACATTTATAGTCCCATCTATTTATCAACAGGAGTCAGGATTACCATTAATATTAGGAAATAATTTCTTAAAATCATATAATCCTTTTTGTCAATATTTACACTAATAACTTTAAAAACACCTATAATAAAATCATTAAACTAAAAAGCAATTATCCTTAAAATCCCTATATATCATACGACTTATTATCAGAAACTAACACTTTTAACTGACAAATTAGATCACTTACAATTCTATCTTCTCCACAATATGTCTATTCAAACCAAAATAGAAACATTATTAGAAATTGTTTGTAGCGAAAATCCCTTAGATCCAATTAAAAATAATAATTCTCAACTTATTGAAATAAAATTAAAAGATCCCTCTCAAGAAATCAACATTCGAAACAGTATTCCTTATACAGTATTCCTTATACTCAACAAGATGTTCAAGGATTTATTACTGAATTTATCAAACTCTTAGATAAAAAATTAATCTCCCCAAGTACTAGTAAACATTCAGCTCCTGCTTTTTACATAAACAATCATTTTGAACAAAAAAGAGGAAAACGAAGAATGGTAATTAATTATAAAAAATTAAATGAAGCAACTATAGGTGATGTATATAAATTACCTCAAAAAGATGATATCATTAATAAATTAAAAGGACATGGTTGGTTTACTACTTTAGATGCCAAATCAGGATATTGGCAATTAAGATTACATGAAAAATACTAAACCACTCACTGCTTTTACTTGTCCATCTCAAAAACACTTTCAATGGAATGTATTACCCTTTGGACTTAAACAAGCTCCTAGCATTTATCAAAGATTTATGGATAACAATCTTGAAGGATTAGAAGAATTTACTCTAGCTTATGTTGATGATATTATAATTTTCTCTAATACAGATAAAGATGATCATTTAAAAAAGGTAAAATTAGTTCTTCAAAGATGTCAAGAGAAAGGATTAATCTTAAGTAAAAAGAAAAAAAATTGGCTCAACAAAATATTGAATATTTAGGAATCGAATTTCATAATGGTTTCCTAAAGTTACAACCAAACATTTTAAACAAAATTCAACAATTCCCAGATATACTAAAAAATAGAACTCATGTTCAATAATTTTTAGGTATACTTAATTATATACTAGACCAAGGTTTCTTTAAAAATCTTGCCAAGGAAAGCAAACGATTACAACTAAAATGCAACACCAAATCTTAATGAACTTGGACAACTGAAGATACATCAGCGGTAAGACATTTAAAAGAACTCTACAAGGATTTACTTGTTTTATATAATTATCTTCCTAAGGATACACTCCTGGTATAAATTCTCAATCTTATCATATAAAGTAGTCTCAGTTAATTGATCACAAAATTAACATTGATAGAATGTTGGAACATTCAAATAAGAAGTCTTCTATTCTTCAAGATGTCAAATATCTTATTAATCTATTCCATCTACTTTGGGTTTTATTTATATTTAATGATGACTGACAAATATAAAATGTGCTTGAACAGGGGAATTTTAAATGGTTAAAAAATTAAGTTATGGTGATCTTTGTTTCTTTTGTGAATATTTTGATAATTGTATATAACTTCGTATAATTTTTCATTTTCTTATTAAATTGTACACTTTGCTTCTATATTGATTATATTTATGACTTGTATTGCTTTTTCTTGACTTTTTAGAATAAAATTGTTAACATAAATTCCTCGTAGAATGTCGATATGACGACTAGTTTTTATGGTAGAAATGAGCTCCAATAGGAGGAATATAGCAAAATTCTTCCAAATGAAGAACAAATCGATAAACAACAAATCTCCTCATTAAAGTCTAATCACCCTTTGCCTTTAATGGTCGATCTTCTTTTTCAAGGTTTTTAGTATCATTCGAATTAGTTCTCTTTGTTTACTATCTATGTCTCATTTTCTGTTAGGAAGCTATTAGATGAATGTCTGATTGTATATAGTATGTGTTCTGTAAATCTACCTTGAATCTTCAAGTGAACATAAATGGAAATGGAGGTAGTGGGGATGACGGAGTCGTTAAATTGGGAATGAATTTGTTCGAATATAGGTTCCTTATACCATTTGATTTAACTTTTTTAGTTTTTAGGAATAAAATTTTCAAAGGATTGTGAAGAAATTAACTTGATTGTTTTATACCGTTTGTTTCTTAGGTGAAACACATGATACATGTAGTTCATCTAATTCAGTGATCTATAATGCATCTAGGAAAGTGTTAACTATATCTTCTGCTAATTTAGTTAAAGTCAAGAAGTTGTTGGTAGACGGTGTCAATAACCAACTCCTGGGAAAAGATCTTTGTCTATTTCATTTGATACCTTCAAATATGCAAGGAGTCTTCTTGGGAATCTAGACATAGAGAACTTTTTTTACCATATCTACCAAGTCTCGTGTTACTTGGAATAAAAAAATAATAGAATAGGCATGAAACTTTATTTATTGTTTTGTCTGTAAATTTTTTTAAACTATTGATTAAAATCTTGTATCACTTACCACATATCATTAATTTTTTTTGTAAGAATCATATTTCATTATATGATTTATTCTTTATGTTAAAATTATTTGAAAATTTTGTAACACCATATCAAAAATCATATAATTTAAAAGAGAAAAAACAAAACTATAAATATATGTAATATTAATTAATTTTGAGTTTATAGTTTTATTAATTATTGAAATGATTTGACTATTTTTAGCTAATTTTTTTATACTTAGAATCATTGTCAATAATATTAAATTAGAATTTTCTCAATATGATGTTCAATTACAAAATGATCAAGTCAAAGTTAGTGAATTCATAATTATAAATAAGAGAGTTATTTTGTTATTTAAGCATTTGATGATGATGTCAAAATCGTTGCGAAAGGTGATGACTTTGGTGACGATTTATTGAAATCATTGAAAAAAATTACGCCTTTGTGATGATTTTAAAAATCATGGCCAAAAGTTCACGCCTTTTGTGACGATTTAAATAAAGTGTCACCAAAGGTTTACCATTTCACGACGATGTTAGTGAATCCTCACCAAGAGTTTGCAATTTAGCGACGATTTTATAAAACGTCACAAATGGCCTGACCTTTGGCTACAATTTCATAAAATGTCATCAAAAGCTTAATTTTTGCTACGATTTTGAAATCTTTGCACAAAGAAAAACCGTAATCAAATGTTCTTTTTGCTATAGTGGGCATATGTTATGACCTCTTTATAAGATGCAAGAATCTAAGTCTCTCGAGGCTAGTATACTAGAGAACTCTATGGTTGATGTTATAATTGACGGGGACAAATGGAGTTGGCTTATTCATGCTTTTAGGGGATTTTACATTAATAAAAGAAACACTTCAAAACTAAAGAGTTATTGGATGGATAAAGTAAACTATTTTTACTAGAATCGTTTTAAGATTGAGCTTTAGCCGTGTTTATAATTGAAACTTAAGCTAATATTTCATATTCACTCCTAACTATAGGTTTTATATTAGCTCACTAATTCATGTTCTCTATCAACCATAAATAGATGTAGCTTAACATTAGATGCCTAAGAATTTAGTAGCATTGTATTTCTTTTTCCTCATTTCTTTGTTCTTATACTAGATTGTATTATTAGTGCGACTCTATGATTTGAGTTGTTTTATCTTCCCTTTGAAGGGTATTAATATAGTTATTTACCTTCCGAAGAATAAATAAATATAAAAATTGATAAAGTTAAACATAAACACTAAAATAAAGATAAACTTGCATCAATAGTGCTTATTTTATTTTTCGTTTTATAACTTAACTTTTAATATTATTTGTAACTATCGTGGACTGCACTCATTTGCGTCATTTAATGTTTTTCTATATAATAGCAAATATATCCACCTTTTGTTATTACCATCATATTACTATCATAAAAGAATTTCATTAGAGATGTCAATTTTGGCCGTGGTTGACTGAGTCACAAGTGGACCACGGGCCAAAATTGTTCGACCCAACCCGTGACCCAATTGGAATGACAAAAATGATATCATTTTGTATTTTTTTAAAGAAAAAAGTAAGGCCCAGCCCACTAACATCCATAAATTTCATCCTAACCATATAAAATGATGTTAATTTAAAATTTTGTTTCACATTTTTGTTTTTGCAATCTGCTAAAATATTAAGGAAAATAAAATTTATGTTTTACTTTTTTCTTAATCCTTTTTAAGGATCAATATGTATAGGTATCTTTTACAAAACTATCCACGCGTAGAAGCAAGTGGAAAGATATTGACGGAGAAAAGAGCTGTAAGCAAGTTGTATGAAAAATGAATGTGAAACTAATTGGAATTAAGTATAATGTATTTGTCAAAATTATTATGAAAAAATAAAAATTCTTAGTTTATGAAATAATATAATGAAGATTAAAGAATCAGGCAGCACTATTAGTCTATTACATGTAAGAAAGACCTCTTTTTCAAATTGGGGTTAAAAATATGGAAATCTGGTTACGAGCGAAGGCCAATGTCTAGAGAGCCCAAACTAGATTCACCCTTTCCCGAAAACGCAAAGCGTGAGGAAACCCTGCAAAGTTCATTTTTTTCTCCTTTTATTTTGTTTTTAGTTAGAGATCGGCATTAACTATTCTCCTTTTCAATTCCAATTTCCAAGTGCTGCTCTTGCTTTCAAAACAAAAGCCGTCGTTGTATTGTTCGGACATTTGTCCATGACAGCGCTAAGTTACTGCTTGACCGCTCAGTATCATCGTCCTCTTCATCTTCATGAATGGAAGATCACTTACATTATTAAAAATGAGATTGTTGGCGGCCATTGTTGCTCGAGGTGAGTCTTTGTACCTCCACTCCCTTCTTCATCGCCACCACCGCAACAGACCCATCACCACCCCATCCACGGCTGCCCTTCCCTCGACGGACTTCGACCAGACTGATGTTCCCTCTCTCCTCGTTTCAATCCTATCCAACCAAAACTGGCAGAAACACCCTGCCCTCCGCATGGTTATGCCCATTATATCTTCATCTCACGTGTCCTCTCTGTTCAGCAACAATCCCAATCTTGATCCCCAGATCGCTCTCAACTTCTTCCATTTTGTTGGCCGGAGACCCGGATTCAAACACAGTGTGCAGTCTCATTTTCTCCTTCTAAAAATTTTAATTCCTCATAACTTTGTTGGGATTGCTGAGAAAATGAGGATTTTTATGATTAAGGGCTGCGCTTCTGTCGATGATGTTTGTTTTGTTTTGGAATGTGTGAGAGAATTGAATAAAGATGATCATCCTTTTAAGTTTAAGCTGACGCTGAGGTCCTACAACGAGTTGCTTATGATGTTGTCAAGGTTTTCAATGATTGCTGAAATGAAGAGCGTTTATGCAGAGATGTTGACTGACATGATCTCACCAAATATATATACATTAAATACGATGGTTAATGCATATTGTAAGACGGGTGATGTGGTTGAGGCTACTGTATATGTGAGAAAGATTTTGCAGGCAGGTTTGAAGCCGGACACGTTTACTTATACTTCTTTGATATTGGGTCATTGTCGGAACAAAGATGTAAATAGTGCCTATAAGGTTTTCAAAATGATGCCTACAAAGGGTTGTCGAAGAAATGAGGTTTCATACACAAATCTTATACATGGTCTCTGTGAAGCTGGGACAGTAGATGAAGGCATTAATTTGTTTAGGAAGATGGGGGAGGATGATTGTTATCCAACAGTACGTACTTATACAGTGATTATTGATGCATTGCTTAAAAGTAGTAGGGAAACAGATGCAATGAATTTGTTTAATGAGATGAAAGAGAGAGGGTGTGAGCCAAATTGTCATACTTTCACAGTGATGATTGATGCAATGTGTAAAGAAAATAGGTTGGATTACAGTAGGAAAATGTTAGATGAGATGGTGGAGAAAGGATTAGTTCCTACTGTGGCTACTTATAATGCTTTGATCGATGGGTATTGCAAGGGTGGGAAAATAAAGGCTGCAGAAGAAATCTTTGATTTGATCGAGTTAAACAATTGCAAACCAAACGAGCGGACATACAATATAATGATATGTGGGTTTTGTAGACAGAAAAATGTGCACAAGGCGATGGCATTACTTAGCAGAATGCATGAGCAGAAGTTGACCCCTAGCTTGGTAACCTATAATTCCTTAATTCATGGGCAATGTAGAGTAGGCAATATAAATGATGCTTATAGATTGCTTGATTTGGTTGAGGAAGACGGTTTGGTTCCTGACAAGTGGACTTATAGTGTTCTTGTAGACATGCTTTGTAAACATAAAAGAGTGGAAGAAGCACATGCTGTATTTGATTCTCTGAAAGAGAAAGGCATAAAGGCTAATGAAATAATGTACACTGCTTTGATTGATGGTTACTGCAAATATGGTAAAATAGATGATGCTAATGCTTTGCTAGATTGTATGCTTGCTAGTGATTGTTTTCCAAACTCTTGCACTTATAATGTCTTGATAGATGGGTTGTGCAAAGAGGGAAAAGTAAAAGAAGCTCTAACAATGGTGCAGAACATGGATACGATGGGTGTGAAGCCCACAGTTGCTACTTATACAATTATAATAGCAAAAATGCTTAAAGAAGGTGATTTTGACCATGCCCATAGGATTTTTGATCACATGATATCTACAGGATGTAAAGCTGATGCATACCCTTATACTGCATTCATTCATATGTATTGCAGCATAGGAAACTTAGAGGAGGCAGAGAATATGATAACTAGGATGATTGAAGCAGGAGTAATGCCTGATTCACTGACTTATTCTTTTTTAATTGATGCTTATGGAAAATTGGGTTTGAAAAATTGTGCATTTAATGTGCTGAAGCGTATGTTTGATGCTGGTTGTGATCCTTCTTACCTTACCTATTCTATTGTAATCAAGCATCTGTCACGGGAAAACCTGATAAAGGAGAACAGCAGCGAAGTAGGACCTTCTTTGGTTCCAAATATCTCATTTTCTGATGTTGGTAATGTGTGGAAGTTGCTGGAATTTGATACTGCTCGGGAACTTCTTGATAAAATGGTGACACATGGTTGTCCACCTAATGTTAATACTTATGCCAAATTCATCACAGGCTTTTGCAAAGTGGGACATCTGGGAGTGGCCTGGAGGTTGTTTGATCATATGAAAGAAAAAGGAATGTCACCTTGTGAGGAAATCTATAACTCTCTTCTTGCCTGTTGCTGTGAATTGGGAATGTATTCAGACGGAATAAGGTTGTTGGATGATATGATGGAGCACAAACATTTACCACTTCTAGATTCTTTGAAGATGCTTGTCTGTGGGCTATATGATGAGGGAAAAAAAGATAAGGCAATAGATGTATTTTGTAAGTTGCTTTCTTTTGGTTACAATAATGATGAGGTAGCTTGGAATATTCTCATTGATGGCTTACTGAAGAGTGGCTTTACCGATAGATGCTCTGAACTACTGGACATCATGGAAAAAAGAGGTCGCCAGATTCATCCACAGACATATAAACTGTTAATCGAAGGAGTTCACTGACATAATTCTTGGTTTTAAAGGGAAATTGCTTTGATGGGGAAAAATGGTTTTCCCATTTGTTTCTTGTTATCATCTGGAGGCAAATGCAAGATGGAAAACTGTAAATTTTGGCATGCAATCTTGATAACAGCTACTTAAGGGTCAAATTTTGAACGACAAGATTGGGCCTAAAGATATCATCGCTAGTTGCTGCAGAAGGTTTGTTACTTTATTGGTGGATAATGTGCGGGGTTGTGGAGTTCTACAATCACTGAGGTTATAAAGCCTGTAAGATCTTTAATGCTAGAACTTTTTCCTCTTTATAGCTAAACATGCTGTTTGTCTTTCAATGTAGTTCATCTTATTAAATAAGCTAATACAAGTGATTGTTTCTTGTTTCTTTCACAACCTATTGAGAGGTCATAGATGCAGTTATTGCTGCCAAGAAAGTTTTTCCATCATGGAAAAGCACTGCTGTTGCCACTCATCAACCATCTTGTATAAACTACAATAACTTATTTGTAGGGATATGGTTGGAATACTTAATTGTTTTTTTAGTTATATTTTCTCGTGAATTCTTGGCTGTGAACAAAATTTACTTTCAGGATAAGCTAGCCATGATATTACTGAGCATAGCACGTGGCAAGGTGACAGGCTTCATGGTTCAATCTAGAGTGCTTTCTTATTTCTTTTTTTTTTTACTAAAAGAATGCTTTCTGATTTCAACTTCTATTATTTGAGAATATTGGCTGCAACTTCATTCCTATTGATCAAAAGAACCTCATTTGCTTCCTGTAATCTATGTATAGTTAATGCATGCTTGTGGAATTGCGGTTCAGATTGGTGAGTTTGTTCCACGTGCACCCAATGGAGTGGATGCGTTTTGCCTCAGATAAACTGTCAGTGGGTGTGCTTTGTTGCTCCCCCGTAAGTTTGAAGCAATAATTCTAACCTTGTTATGTGCTATACTTCCTGTATCTTTCCCTTGGTTACTTGCCTCTTTCTTTCGCTCTCTCGCATATTCCCTCATCTGGAGTTTAACAATGATATGGATTTTTCGATCTTGTGATTCATCATGAACTTTTAATGCTTAGGATACGAGGAGAAAATATTAGATGACTGACGTGATTATCCCAAGTTCCTGATGGTGAATTTTGTCAATTTAGTTTACATAGGTATTCTTGATCATGTTATTGACAATGTGGGTTGTTTTATAGAACCCATACCATCATCAAGCCAAAAGGGGTAGCAAAAGGATTTTTCTCCTCTCTAGAAGTGGCTTATTTATTTTGTTCACATGTCACCGATTGCAATAACATAAAACATTGTGCTTTTCCCATGTGAGGATCCTAGGTTATACTTCTCATTTGATGCTTGTTACACTTCTGTAATACATTTTACTGCATAAACAAATTCATAACTCATAAGCTTGCTTTGAGTGCAGTTTATTTGGTAGTAGGATTACATATTTTGCTATAACTAATGTGAAATCCCCTGCCTAGATTGCTTTGGTAATGTAAAGCAAGACATGCTGATTAACTTCTTGGTTTGAAAACTAGGAGCTGAGCGATAACTTGCACCATGTGACTGTTCTAGCTCATGTCTGCGCTGTAGTAACATGAATCAAGTTTGAGTTTTGAAATAAATTCGATGGAAAGTTTCAATGTAGAGTTTTAATTCATGCAACTGCTTGGAAAAATTCCATAGTTTCTACGATTTATCATATAACTAATTATGCGTTTGCACATCATACTTCCATTTATGCTTGGGTTCAGTATGTATGGTCTCTTGATATGTTGAAATTATGAATCTGTTTGGTGTCTTCTGGTTTTACATTGTTCTTAGATGCTTTCATCATTAATGTACCCTGCAATCAATACATTCACATGGAGTCTATCTAGTTAGAAATGTCACTGGTTTGCCTGGTATAACTTGCAGAATGACTGAGGAGGAGGCTGGTCTGCCGGACTGACTAATTGACATAGAGAGTTAATGGGTACTTTGAAGAAAAGGCACTTGTGCAAAAGCACTTGAAAGTTAAAAGCAGCTACTGACCCCCAGAGCAGACCTTGGTTCAGTGATTAGGAAAAAGGTATAGACATATGTGAAGTATAAAGGTATCTTGAGCTGTAACTAAGGAACGGAACATGTAAATGTCTATGCCTCTGTTGTACAGTTTCTACAAGGTTTCTTAACTTGTATGTAGCGACTTAAGCTCTTAATTGTATATTACGCTAGCTTTCTTTTTCTTTTGTTCTGTATGTTTTTCCATATGACTGTTATACGCCTTAACTCTCTCTTAACCAGTATACTATTTTTTAGTTCATGGTGAGTGAAATAATCGTTGAGCCCTTGTATAAATTGTTAATGGGCATGTTAAACTAACAGGCGAAGGATAGGACTGAATAAATAGATTAGTGGAGTGTTACCGATAGTGGTGCACGGCTTGGTTTTGGTGGAAACTTTTCGTGTTAACAAATCCAGTTACGTCGCCATTCTCCTGATCCAATGATCCAAAGGCATCTTTTGCAGGTAATCTTAACTTCTTCTGGTGTATCTTCTTCTCACATTACAAAATTAAACCCTGTTGTCCAAGGAAAAGAATAAAAAAAAAGATGAAAGAAAAAGATCAAGGGAGTTGCACTATTGGACCATTTTTGTAGAGTACCAAGACTCCGTCAGCGCTTTCCCTTCTGCTCATATTATCAATGCTTACGCCATTTGATATGGGAACACCAAACACACCAAACCTACCGGTTTCTTCAGCAGATATTCACCTAATGGAAGTGTGTCACCAGCAGCCACGCTCCTACCATCAAAGAGGATTTCCATGGCAAAGTTCATGATGATTGTAGGTAATTATTTTTTTTTTAATTTTGGAAAATCAGATAATATTATCAATAGAAATGTGTTTTTTTTCTTCTTCTAAAGTTTGATGTTTGCATTTTATTTGGCATTGTTTTGTGTCTTAATAATAATAAATTTTTCCACAAAATAAGTTGATTTATTTAGTCTTTTTCCTATTTTAGGAAAAAAATGAGTTAAAAGATGAAAAGAAATTGCATACCGACTAGTTTGTAAAGGGGGAACCAAAATGTAAGGTAGATAGACTTTTCTTGTGAATAAATGACATTAGCTTGGATTAGTTTAGGTGTAGACAGCTTAACAAAAAAAACAGACATTAGCTTGACACTCGAAAAGATGTTTGCAGGATTCCTTTAAGGTTTGACAAATTATCATAATGGTCATTTTTTTGAAAATTATTGTAAATCTTTCCGTGGTTTCGACACCAATTCCTCCTAATGTCAAATGTCCATTAAAAATCCTAATTACCCACGCAAAACGACGTTTGTCTTTAAACGTGACAATATAGGTGACATACTGTGCCATATAACTAATGATGTTTAGATTGAATAATCGACAAGATGTTTTGCTTCTTGCTGCATCCTTTACCATATCACACAACATCAAATGAAGCAAAAGGCTAAGACAATCTTTTTCTCCAAAATAGAAGCAATACGGACGAAGTCGGGGCAGACGTCAATTCTGAGGCTAGGGTTCGTTGACTGTAAAATTTCAAAAGGAAAAATCTTCAATTGCCTTTGGCAAAAAGCTGGCATCATTTGTTGTTTGGTTCCCGTTACAAATGCTTGATTTCTATTTTGTAAAGTTTAAGGCTTTTGAAATTTGTGATACCTTTGCATAATTTGGTACTTAGAGTTTTGAAATTTTTGAATCATTTTGAAATATGTGTTTATTGTCTAAGACAGAATTGTACCATGTTGTGTTAGAATAATAATGAAAAGTGTTGATTGCATATCTTGCAATGTCTTTGAGGCCCCAACATATACCCTGGAAGTATTATAGCATGTCTAGGGTATATTAAGAAGTGAATATAACAAATTAAGTACATCTAAGTATAGTAAGAGATATAATGGTACTTAATATAACAGACCTATAAATAGATAATTTGTTTGTTTTGACGTAGACATACATACTTAAACGTGAAATATATATAATAATTTTTGACATGTTTACTTGGATTTATGAACGTGACATGAAGGGAATTGATAGAAGAAGTATGCCATTTGCTTATGGAATGTTGGTTAAATTAGATGTATTTTTGTGTTGCTCTGGCATGACAAGATCATAGGTTCCATTGAACAGACTTCTATAATTTGGCCATATCTTGGCTTGTAGACCTCCAAATTGAATAATTCCAATTGGAGATCAAACTACAGACATAGGTCTAAAACTTTGATTAGGGAACTGAAATTTGAATTTTTCTCTAAGATTTTTGATTTCTGGTTTGAAGTTGAGTTTTGGCTGTTGTCTTTATTTTTGAATAGCCTATAGTTTTGGGGATATAACTCCCAATACAATTAACCAAATTGTATAAAATTTATGCCATTAGAAAATTAAGACATAGGGGAATGAAATTAATTGATAATATCATAGTTCAATGTGGGAACTAAAGGGAGAAGAAGAACTAATATGTAAATTTCCTAAAGTTAACATTGAACCAATTAGATTAAAGCATGTGTGATCAATAATATTAAACCTTGTGTGTTTTCAATAGAATTGTAACACATGGTCCAATAAGATTGTAACACATTGTCCAATAGGATTGTAACATATGGTCTAATGGGATTGAAATATATGTCTAAGACTATAAAATTTAAGAAAAGGCATATGGAAAGGGGAGATGGACGTTACTTTGATGGCTTAACAGATTTTTCTCTTCACCATTTCACCTTATCCATCCCATCATTTTTCAATTGGTGATCAAGTAAAGCCAAAGAGGAAGGGAAGGAAAAATTTAGAAGAATGGCTTTGCCAATTTTAAAGTTTGGGATTACACTTAGTCTAATTTCTGTTTGTGTGTATGTTTGAATGGATACAGAGATTCATTTGGATGTGGAATAATTGTTGGGATGATGTTTTGGTGTTATCTTGCATATAATTGGTTGAATATGACAAGAGAGGATCTTGTAATAGAATTATGTCTAGGGTTTGTTGAACCAATCATATTGTTTGGGTCATAACTTAACCTATAGACTTGTAAATTGGGTGATTTCAGTGGCATATAAAAACTACACATAAATAAAATCTTTAGAAGAGACTTTGATTAATTCTAGCTTTGTGATATTGGAATTTGAGATAAAAAATGGTTACTTGATGCTACCCTTGTTTTGGAGAAGCTTGTGATATTTGGTCTGTATCTTATGACTTGGAAGTTCAAATGGTTTGATTGTTAATGATATGGAAACTAGAAACATATGGGAACAAATTTATAGAGGACCTCAGATCCTAATTCAAATGTTTTCCATATGCATATTAAGGAACAACTGAAGTCCATCACGTGATTTGGTTCTAGACTAATTGTTTGCCTATTTTTAGACCACCGTGGGCTTAGCCCAAATTGCACTCCGAATCATATCCAAACCTTTTTAAATGTATATGAAACTTTTCAAACACCTAGAAATAAATGAAATAGAACTTACCATATGTGAATTGGATGATTGAATATTAGAATTTAAGGTTGAGCATAATGCATTCCAAAGAAAACTTACATGTGAATAAATGCTTTGTTTGCATATTTTTTGCTCATAAGTGTACAGTATGATTATACAAATGTGATTTTGACACTTTTTCTAATGGTGATAAGTTATGACTTGCATGTATGAACACAGATGCAAATTTTATGACTTGAAATGTATATCATATGACTTGTCAATTTATGAATTGTGTATTGGAAAATTGTTATAGGAAATGTTACAGTGCCTGCTCTATTGTCTCGGTGGTGGATAGATAGGTATGTTTATAGGGATGCAGCACAGCTGCTACAGTTTGACACCAATGGTGTCTTTATTTTGAGACTATAATATCTCCTTAATTTGATGCCTTTGAGTTCCACAGTTTGATACTTTCGAGTATCCACAGTTTTGATATCTTCAAATATCCACTACTCCCTTTATCCACACCCACAAAAATGTGCAAGCCTAACACATAAATTAAAGTAAATGGTTATAAATAATAAATACAACATGACAACATAAATAATTGGTATTGATGAGCATTTTCTTTTATATAGATAATTTGTATCAATGAGTGATGAATATCAATATTTGTCTTATAAATATGTATTTTTGGTATATGGATAATATGTTGAAGCATATTTGCAATATTTGCAATATGTATTTTTCTTAAGTATATCATCATTGTTTATGTAAGCGTTGAATGTTAATGTTTGGTTCATGAATGTGAATTTATGGTATGTGAGTTATGATAAGTCTGAATGTTTGTGTTTGGCAGATGATTGCTGTGAGTGGTCATCCAAACTAAGTGTTTTCTCTACTAAGCTTTCAAGCTTAGCAAGAGTATTAATCCGTGTAGGTCTAGGTCATAAGAGTGGGGTCCAGGAAACATATGCAGAGACCAAGGCCAACAGTTAGGAGTAAAAGTATCTTTGGATGTGTCTTTCGATTAAAGAATGGTTGTATATGTAATAAAGGAAATTGTATGTTTTCTTTTAGATTATCATGTTAATGTAAAGATTTAATATTATTTTTCAATGATAATGTTAAATGATATGAAATTTTGTAATATGTATATGTGTAACATTGAATAGAAAAAATGTGTGATGACAGTCCTTATAAATGAATAGAAATGTATGTCGTGACTATTTGTACAAGAAGTTGGTTGCCAGGTATATGGGTGGTTGCAGGTTTTGTATAGGAAGTGTTACAATGTCAATTATCATTATGCTATTGTAGCTCTTTGTAGCTAGTTTAGAATGTCTACGTTGATGTATATGCTATAGATATGTGATTCAAAGTCTAGTTCTTATAATCGGTGGCGATATGAACTCTCAAACAAATGGAAATTTCGGTATGTGGTTTATATATAAAGGACATTGTAAATTTGGTATATGTGTGATGATTATCATCACAGAAGGAAGATTGGAATTAAATGAGAGAGGCATGCTTCAAATGTAGGTAGTCTAGCTCGTAATAGTATTGTTACTATCCACAAGCTAAGTCTCTAAATTGTATAATTCAATGGGCTCAAAGTCTAAGCCATCATAATGATAAGGTACAAGTTATAGGGTAGTATTCAAAGGTTATAGTAGTGGAGAAGTGAATAAATTAATGGTTAAATTTGTAAGACCCCTTAGGGTTTGGAAATATCTTGGCTCAACTTTTTTAATCTTTGGTTTTGATTAGAATGCTACCTGTTTGCTTTTTTAAGTGATCAGATGCATGATCATATTTATTTAGATTCACACGTAAGTTTGATTAGTCTTATTATAAACAATGTATGTAGGGGAATGCAACATATGTATACCTTTGAAGGACAAAAAAGTTACTTATGATCTTTTGTTCTAGAAATTTCTTATCTTAGTGCAAGTGGGAGGTTGTTAGAGAAGTACTATTATTATACAAATCTTTATGATTAATAAAGAAGGCATTTTCATTAATTTGATGTTCATGTTCTTTATGAATTGAAAATGATCTTAAATCGAATTAATGAAGTCCTTGATACATTACCTAGTATAAAGGAAATCATGATGAGATCATGATAATGAGATTCCTATCATGTGCAATTATATTAGTATTTAAATTATCCCTAGTCATAGGATTAATAAGACGGGACATTATTAATCTGGACAGACTGATGTTGAATTGCAAAACTAATTACTTGTTTTATGTTAAAAATCGTAAGTATGAGTCGTTACTTATAGTAAAAAGTAGATATCGTCCCACAGAGATTGTGCTTAGGCACCATTTATTTCATATTGCTCTTTGTTTAAGACTTGAATTCGAATATTGAACTGAAAAGTAAACTAAATCAAATAAGTTAATAATGAACAAACAATGCAATAATGGAAATCTGTCAAGAGAAATAATCCAGTTATGAAAGAGGGGATTTTACCTATTATTAATATTAACCTAGCCAATTATGTGTTCACAAGGTGTCAGTTCTAGACAATCGTAGGGTTGATTACTCTTTCTCGAGTTATAACCATTCCCTAAATTATAAACCCTAATCGAATTATGGACTTGCAATATCTCAATTCACAAATTTCCCATAAGTTTATTTAGTTCTAAAGCTCTCTAATAAATTATTAGGTCTTGCACGGGATCTCTCTCTATGAAATTACTGACTAGATTGATTAAGTGGTCAATAAGATCACCTAATTAATCCAATGTAATCATTTTTATCTAGTTCACCCTCTCAGTTGGTTACCAAAATATGCATATACATCAATCAATCACAACATCCAAAACAAGTAAACACAAATCAACTAGATTAACATTAAAAATAAGCAAAATCCCGAAGGTAAAGTTAGAACATCATTATCAACTCAAAATCCATAACCATACAATCCATCTCAACCTTACACATTTAAATGAATAATGAAGTAAATGGGAGGAAATAAAACTCAAGTTGGATGACTCAGGGGAGCGGAGGCATTGGGAGATCACCTATTCCAAGAAGCTTCAGCGTTGGAACCCTCTTCTTCTTCCACTTCTTCTTTTCTCTCTCTCTTTTAGGTTTCCAAAAAGGGCATAATGTTGGCTCCCTCTAGGGTTCCATCATAATCATTTTATAGTCTTTACCAATTAATGTAACCTTAGAGTCTTTTTGGGGTCTGAAATATCCCTAAAAAACTCAAATATGAAAGTGACTCTACGTATGTCTGCACGCCAGCCATGATCATGGCTTGATGATCTACTCTCTGTCACGATTGTGGCCCTATGATCAAGCTTTTGTCATGATCGTGGCCCAATGTTGATGCTTTTTTCATGATCGTGGCAGGTCCCCCATGATTGTGGCCATGTGTTTTGGTCTAGTTCTCCTTCGAAATCTTTCGAATGCCCTAAAACACCAACAAACTCATCATGACACCTCATATATATATATAATTGAAGCTCAAAAACATGTTCTCACCCAAAGAATACTTAAAATACATGTTTATGACCTAACACAAATCTTAAGCTAAACACACACTAAACAATCAACTTAACCACTAAACACATATCAAATTACCTATAAAAATACAATGCAATCTATACGTATCAACATCCTCACACTTAAACTTTTACTTATCCTTAAACAAAGATAAAATAAAACTAATAAAATTCTATCACTTCATTGTTCACAAAGATTAAAGCATGCAATCCCTCAAACTTTAGCCAACTCAAGTGTAAAACTACTACACACATCATAACTAATTTTTATTAGTGCACATAAGCAAACTCAACCTATGAAACCATCACTTAAAGATAAGTATACATTCAAAATGGATCTTCCTTACAGATTTCACTCATTTCTCTCAAATGTTTGATAGTTCGTGTTTTGCTCAAACTTCCTATAAGAAACCACACTATCATAGGCTTGTTAATACACCAATTCTTCTCCACAATGATTACATGCTAGGATAGATCAAAAGGGCCTTGTTTCAGAATGTGGCTAGGGTTAAGGTGGGTTAAACATGTTTTAGGGGTTTATCACAAGAATTAATAAACTACTAAGTGTACCAAAGGATGACAAAGATAAACCTCCAAGATATGCAAATAGATAAGACTACTTCCTCACACTTATTATGGCTATTATATGTTATTCCTTTTTCTTTTCTTTTCTCTTTTTTCTTTGATTTTGTTCTTTTCTCTTTTCTCTTTCTTCTTCACTTCTTTTTTTAATAAAAAAGAAACAATGGATAGAAAACAACAACTATATGCAATGTGCTCTTAACTTATGATCCCATACTTAAGTATCACTTGGTGCTCTACTAACTTATGATTGGGTAAGCAAATGGGGTTTGTGGGCTTTGAAATTGGGCAATTTCAAGAAACAAAGGTCAAAGGTTCAATGGGGCTAGCAAGGGATAATAAAAAGGTAGGTCATTTAAGCTAAAGGTTAAAGAAAGAAAGCCTTAATAATTTCTATCTAGCATACATCCAATAGATTTAAACTGATTCAAAGCAAGTTCTGAAGGTAATTACCTAAGGAAACATCACATAAACAAGGAAATGAAATGACTATAAAATGAAGTCATAAAGGATCAATTCCTCATATAGGCTCAAATGAAAATCCATTATGCTTCTATACATTACCTCATTGTTCAAATGTGAAGTTGTGAGTAACTTATGTGACCAACTACTTTCATCACTGCATATGGTTCACTCTCCACTCAAGTAGCCTAATTTAATTTTATGCATGCATTTAATCTCATTCCAACTAGCATGATAGAATCTCATGGCAACACATTTATCATAAAGATTCAAGTATAAAGGAAATTTCACACCTAATATTGACAACCTAACAAGTATCCTAAATGGTATGCTTAAATTGCAAAAACTACCTCCCCACATTTGAACAAAACATTGTCCTCAATGTGTAAAAGAGAACATCCAAAACCACAAACAACACATTGAAAACCAAAACATTAAAACACAAGACGAATAATAGAAGAGATTAAGGATAAGATAGGTTTATAGTGGTGGTTTCAATAGAAGTGTCACATTTTTTCCCTCTCATCCTTTTGTCCTCCAATAAGCTATGATGCACAATAAATCTTTAAGTAATCTCAAAATGTATCATTGGGGACCTAAATAACAAGACAATGAAGCACAAACAAGTTAAAACAAACTAAATATTATCAAATCAAAACAACAACATACTAGCACAAAAACAAACAAATGAAAGACAAACATGCTAAGTTAAGGTGATTAGTTTGACCATCCCATATGAAGTCATAAAAGAGTGAGTAAAAGGCAAGAAAGTATTTCCCTTTCTTATGGAAATGGCCCTCCAAAGTAAAGCTTGCATCTATGCCCATTGACCTTAAAAGTTTCGCCCTTTTCATTTTCTAACTCCAACGCTCCATGGGTAAACACTCGACTAACCTTGAATAGGCCACTCTATCTTGACTTGAGCTTTCACGAAAATAATCGGAGTCATGAATTGAATAAAGCACTAAGTCCCCTCTTTTGAATTCCTTTTTCTTAATGTGACCATCATGCCACTTCTTCACCCCTTCTTTGTACAACTTGAAATTTTCATATGCATCATAACTTAATTCTTACAATTCATCAAGTTGTAACAATCTCTTCTGTCCTGCTAACTTCCAATCCATGTTCAATTTCTTGATT
This sequence comes from Erythroxylum plowmanianum, assembly GCA_025531925.1. Classification (NCBI taxonomy): domain Eukaryota; kingdom Viridiplantae; phylum Streptophyta; class Magnoliopsida; order Malpighiales; family Erythroxylaceae; genus Erythroxylum; species Erythroxylum plowmanianum. Next base: position 16,471,820 of record JANVCQ010000006.1, on the reverse strand, counting down.
GCCCAATAGGCTCTATATTCCAAGTCCAATGGTAAATGGTAAGCCTTGCCATACATAAGTCGATATGGTGTTGTGACTATAGGAGTTTTAAAAGCTGTCTTGTAAGCCCACAACGCATCATCCAGCTTCAAAGCCCAATCTTTCTTTGAAATGCTCACTACCATCTCCAATATCCTCTTCAACTCTCTATTCACCACCTCCACTTGGCTACTTGTTTGCAGATGATAAGGGGTTGCCACTTGATGATGAACATTATATATTCTCAAAAGAGTGCCAAAGGGTTTGTTGTAGAAGTGGCTCCCCCATCACTTCTGATAGCTTTAGGCACCCTAAGACTAGTAAATACCTTCTTGATGAACCTTTGCACTACTTTGCCATCATTTGTTGGAGTAGCTATTGCTTCGACCCACTTAGACACATAATCAAGTCCAACCAATATATATGAGTTACCTAAGGAAGATGGGAATGGTCCCATGAAATCCAAGCCCCACACATTAAATATCTCCACTTCCATGATGTTTGAAAGTGGCATATCATCTCTCTTCAAAATATTGCCTACTTTTTTGAACCTATCTCAATGTAATACAAAATCTAAGCCATCCTTGAAAAAGTTCGACCAGTAGAATCCACACTTCAAAATGTGCGTAGTATTCTTATTTTCTCTATAGTGTCCTATATAAACTAAGCTATAAGACTAGGTCAAAACTTCAAGCATTTCATCTTCAGGGACACACCTGCGAATCAAACTATCAGCACATATTTTATACAACACAAGGTCATCCCAAATATAGTGAGAACACTGAAATAAGAACCTTCTCCTTTATTGATGCAAGAGATTAGGGGGAAGAATACTACTTGAGAGATAATTAGCAATATTCATAAAATAAGAAAAAAATTTGTTCCCCTTTAAGTCTTGATAGGCAATTCGCTACAACATTTTCTGCTCCTGTCTTATCCTTAATCTCAATGTTGAATTCTTGGAGCAGAAGCACCCATCAGATGAGCCTAGCCTTGGCATCCTTCTTTGCAAGGAGATATCGCAATGTGGCATGATTTGTAAAAACAATAACTTGTAAGCCCAAAAGGTAAGAACGAATTTTTTCACATGAAAATACCGCTGCAATCAACTCGTTTTTAGTGGCGGTGTAGTTTAATTATGCTCTTGTCAAGGTCTTGTTGGTGTAGTAAATTGCATGTATCCTCTTCTCTTTCCGCTTTTCAAGTACACAACCAATGGAATGGTAGCTTGCATCACATATGATCTCGAAGGGAAGTAACCAATCTAATGATGTCAAAATAGGTGTTGTTATAAGTGTTGTCTTTAACCTATTAAAAGCATTCAAACAATCATCATCAAACACAAATGGCAATCTTTAACTAACAAGTTAGTTAATGGTCTAGCAATAAGAGAAAATTCCTTAATGAATTATCTATGGAACCCTGCATGACCATGGAATGCTCGGATGCCCTTAATATTGGTAGGAGGTGGAAGCTTTTCGATCACTTCAATTTTAGGTCAGTCTACCTCAATCCCCCTGTATGAGATCTTATGGCCCAAAATAATTTCTTTTTAGACCATGAAATGACACTTCTCCCAATTCAAGAGTAAATGAGACCTCTCTCATCTTTGTAATACTCTATCCAAATTAAATAAACAATGATCAAAAGAGTCTCCAAAAATAGAGAGTCATCGATAAATACCTCCATAAAGTCCTCATTCATATCTGCAAAAATGGCCATCATGCACATTTGGAATGTGGCTGGTGCATTGCATAGGCCAAAAGGCATCCTCCTATAAGCAAAAGTCCTATAAGGACAAGTGAAAGTAGTTTTCTCTTGGTCTTGTGGTTATATGAACACTTGATTGTATTCTGAATATCCATCAAGAAAGTAATAAAAACATGGCCAACCACCCTTTCAATCATTTGATTCACAAAAGGTAATAAAAAACGGTCTTTTCTGGTGTCCAACTTAAGCTTCCTATAATCAATGCACACTCTCCAACTTGTGATGGTCTTAGTGAAAATTTGTTCACTTTTTTATTCTCCATCACTGTCATGCCTTCTATCTTAGGCACATATTGCACCAGACTCACCCACCCACTATCTGAAATTAGGTATATAATACCTACATCTAAAAGCTTCACCACTTCCTTCTTCACAACCTCTTCTATGTTTGGATTTAACCTTCTTTGCCTTTACCTCACCGTCTTACATCCTTCTTCAAGGTTAATCCTATGCATCACCACATTGGGGCTAATCCCCCTAATATTAGAAATTTGCCACCTATGGCTCTCATCCTTTTCTTAATGGTCTCTACCACTTTCTCTTCTTGCTCAACAGTCAACTGGTTGGAAATGATGATGGGTAAGGTGTGTGTTAGAGAAGTGTTCTAAAGGCAATCACCTTTAACACTTATTGTACAAATTATTTTATGATCAAAAAAGGCATTTTTCGTTATTTCAATGATCATATGCTTATGGATTTGATGTTTATCTTAAATTAATTTAATGAAGTCCTTGATACAAAATATAACATGGAGGAAATCATGATGAGATCATGATAATGAGATTCCTATCATGTGTAATTATGTTAGTATCTAAACTTTCCCTAGTCATAGGATTAATGAGAAGGGATATCATTAATCCGGATAGACTAACACATATTATACTCATTGATTAGATCAAGTAGTAGATCTCATAAGCTGTAGACATGAGTAGTTTAGAGTTAACATGTGAATGCTTACTCAGGGTAGTAAGTACATTAGATTGACCTACTATGAGACAATCATATGGATATTCTATTCCAGTGTTAATGATAGTCTTATCATAGTAATGGTGCAAGTGTCCTTTACCTTGAGGTACTCAAGGATCTCTCGGATACTGATCTTGTACTTTGACTCCATTTATGGGTGCCTTTTAGGGGTTACTTATAGGGTGGTGATTGGGTACAACTTGAGGCATTCGGAGAAAATTGAGTGGCCAATAAAGGATTCACCTTAATAGAAGGAGATGATACCCACGACCTCTTATTGGGGTCATTAATCAAGAGTCTCTGGCCAGAGCAGATATGTGTCATGAAGCGAGTCTTCAATGGTATAGAGTAATGGGATTCTCAGGACAAGATCTAATAATACTTGGACTAGATGTGATGTAGTCAGTTTAGTGGAAGTTGACACTTTAACCATACTTTGAACCAAGTGAGGTATAGATAGTGAAAGGATAAATTATATGGCAACATTGCGTATGGAAGGTTCGTAGTCAAACCATTGATTTTTTGATCAATTGGGAGTTATAATGTGTTGCTAGATACTACTGTTGACTTACTTGAATTAAGTGTTAATTCAAATGGCCAACATAACTGAGAACCTAATGGGTCACACACATAGGAGATCCGGAGGATGAGTAAAATGGTCTTAAATGGTGATTCAAAATATGAGAGAGTGTTTCAGGATCGTATCGCGATGTGATCATGGTAGAAAACGTTGCATGGAATGGATTAGAAATAAGTGTTGTTGGCTTCGATTAATGTATGCTATTCATCGTCATTAACTTCTCATAACTTCCATTAATGCATGCTATTCATAACCATTAACTTCCTATAACTTTCCATTAGTGATAGGGGTTATGGAAGGATAAATGGTGCAAAAAATTGAGAGTTTTTCGTGCATCTTGTGTAAGAAACAAGAAAAGAAAAAAGAAACATTCTTTTTTTTACACACACACTTTTTTCTCTCTAACTCTCTCGCGAGTTCTTGTCTTTGCTAGTACAAAGAAAGAATTCTAGCCATCTCCTAGTGATGTTTCATCCTTTTATCTTTTATTGATTTTTGTTGTTGGTCCCCATTACCGGAGCCCAACCTCTTAACAAAATACCATCATACTTGAGCGTCATAATTAATACTTGAGCGTCATAATTAATACTTGAGCCTATTTCCTTATAGGGTTCTTGCCATGAACCCTTAATAGACATCGTTTCACAATAGTGGCGTGCCCATGACAATCAAACATTAAAAACCAACTTGCTCTAATTCAATGTAAACATACATACATAATTGAACTACTTAAATCTATCATTTCGTTACTCAAGCAATAGAGTTTAAAAAAAAATACTTTGTTTACAAATTAAAAGCCACACCATTGGCTTAATTACAAAAATACAAAGTAGCAAATATAGCAATTCCTTTAGGCTCTCGAACACTTGATCTTCTAGCTATAACCTGAGGATGGGATAGAGAGGGGGTGAGCTTGAAAGCTCGTGGGAAACAGTTTATAATAAAAAGAATAAACAAAACTTTTGAAAACATTTTACTTGTCTGAGAAAAACTTTCTTTGAGTTCATAATCATATGATTCTTAGGCTTTCAGCCAAAATCCATAAATCACAAAAACATGAATGCATCACACTTGTTCAAACATATCATGAGCATATAAGCACATCAGAAATGGTATGGGTAAGTCCAAAACATCACACACTACACATTTCCAATGAAATGGTCCTGTGTAGTCGTAAATTCTAGAGGGAGTCCTTGAGGGAGCTCCATGCTACTAGCGGGCAGGCGGGAGAAGCCTTTAACTTAGGTCAACGTGCACGTGACGGTTCTTGAGGGACTACCACAAACCCACATAACACATAGATTTCAAAATCTTGT
>JANVCQ010000006.1:16396976-16410849 GCA_025531925.1 Erythroxylum plowmanianum | reverse complement strand
TTCAAGCATAAGAGGTAGAGCATGCTACTGAGAATGTATGTATTTTGTTTGATGTAAAATATCCAACTTTATGAGTGAATTCTTGAATTTAAGGAGACATTAATTGCTAATATGAGGAGTATATAGGTCCACGTTATATCCTGTGTAAATATGTTCATAAGATATAAATTAGATTTTGATGAATATGTTACCAACATAGGAAGTTAAGTTTTCAAATAAAATGGAAATGTGTGGAGAAATTAGTATGAATGAGTAGACAAAAGAGTAAGTCAATGTGAAATCAGAGGAAATCAAATGAATGGAGAAAATCATTTAAGAAAGGTAAGACAATTGGGAAATTGAAAATAATGTGAGACAATGTTACCTCATTGAGGAATTAGTTACTTGAGGAATTACGAGAACTAATCATGGGCATATGGAGCTTTGGAAATTTGTGTTCGAGTTAACAAATGACCTGACAGTACTATGGTATTGAAGATTAAAGTGATGCAAGCAAAATTTGATGATATATTAAATGTATTCGAAATGTTGAGAAGAATAGTTTGAATACTTGAGGGAAAAAAATGTAAATCGTATGGGTAATGAAAGTAAAGAGAATTTCGAGGAATTATAATACCAATAGTAATTATATCATCTAGATTTGGAGATTTTTTTAGTATACAATGATGTTGTATAAGAGATTAGGATAAATTCCAATGTAGCATGATAAAGTGATTTTATATACATGGAGACAATTGAAACCTCATGGGTTGATTATTTGATACATGAATTAAAACTTGCTGCAATAGTGATCGCTTGAAAGTTTGGTGACATTATAAGTACAGAAACATTTTGAAATATACAGATCATTTAATTTTAAGGTAAATATTGAGTTGAAAGAATTGAATACGAGACTAAGACAATAGATAGAGATATTTGAAGGATTATGATTGTACAAATGATACCAACTAGTGTTGTAATCAGATGCATTGAATAGAAAATTCAATAGTAGTGTATCAACAATTTGGATATTGAGGTTATCAAATCTAGTGCAATAAAGAGTGCAAAATGGAGTTGAATTTGGGGCAAAATGAGCCATTATTAGCTACACTGAAAATTTAGATCAGTTTCACATGAACAAAGCCCAAATTGAGGGTCCAAAAATTGTGAATCTTACTAAGAAATTGGAAATGAATACGAATTTTGAGTTCAAATAGGAAGAATGATACTTTGTGATTGAAATAAGAGATAAGTGTACTGATAATGATGATTAGCAAAGAGATAGTTAGAGAAGCACAAATAACACCCTTAAGTTATACATCCTAATAGGAATATGCCAAGATAGTGTTTGATGGCTAAAGAGGTAGAAGCAAATGACCACATTTGTGAATTGCCAATGGTCTTGATTATTGTAGATATACTTAATGCTTATATTTTTGTAGTTCATAGAAATATGATATCAATGTACAGCTTTGATTGACTTTAAGCATAATAATCATTATCGCAGTGATGTCATTAGAATATTGTATGGGGCATTATATGACAAAAGGAGTCGTCTGCCCTTACAGTTAAAAAGAATAAGGCCTAAAATGGATGAAGGCCAGGATTGATACAAAGGATATTGTTAATGAGTAAAATGAATATGTAATAGAAATTAAGCGATTCAAAAAAAAGGAATAAAGAATAAAGGAGTTGGTGTATGAACACCGAAGGTATGGAGTAAAGTGAGATAAACATAAGAGTTAAGTGTACTAACACTATAGTGATGTGAATTATTAAGTAAAAGATAAATTGTCTCTGAGAGTATCCTCTTGCCAAGGTGTACTAATATTAGGTACAAGGTGTGCTAAGGTTAGGAAAAAAAGATTAGCTAAGCCCAATATGAATTGGTCTGTACAAAGTTATTATGAGTTAGTGCTACTGATAAAAGATGTCTTAGATTTGTAATGTGATATATGTGAGTATGTTAAGAAATATTAATATGATATGATATTGGTGTTATCAACATAGGAAGTGGAAAAACTAGTTAAGGAAGTGAATGACCAAATAAGGGATTGAAAGACCGAGTGAGTCTATTGACTATGGTCATTTGAAAGAAATTATTTAAGGGATGAAGTTAAATGGGAAACGGAGGAACACCTTACCTTCTTGATCAATTAGATAAGAATTTCGAGGGTGAAATTCTTTTAAGAGGGGGAGAAATGTTGGCCCCGAAATTTTTTCTTGATGAATAAGCATGATTTACAAGAATTATAAGGTTTTGATGCGTTAATTTTTGGAGTTAATTGTTATGTCAATATTAGTAGGATTTTATTATATGGTTTAGTGGAATTAAATTAGTAAGAGTGCATCAAGTGAAGGGCAAATTTGGAAGAGCTAAACTAATGAGGGGTATATTTGGAAGGACAAGAAAACTGTTGTCTTGAATAAGAAGAAGAGGAAGAAATCATGGGAGAGAAGAGAAAATAAGAGAGAAAAACATGGGAGAAGAAAGAATAAGAGAAGATCGTGGGAGAAGAAAGAAAGAAGAAGAAGAAAAGAAAATCAACTTGTTCTAGGTAAGTTCTACCATCTTTTCTTCCCACTTGGGTAGAAAACAAAGAAATAGGAAGATAATGATTTTGTGTAAGAAAAAAGAAGAAAAACCCTAGATGGATGTTTATGGATTTCTAAACTAAGTTGAGTTTTCTAATCTAGGCAAACTTTAGGAATGGTTAAACGAAGCAACTATGATGATTGTTAGAGATTAAATGACATAAAATGGTGTTTTGTGTTTAATGAATGTGAATGATGAATAGATGATGTAAATGAGAATGTTTTAATCTTTTAGGGTTAATGATCAAAGATAGATTATGATGTAATTGTGAATGATTTTGGGTTGAAATGGAGTTGAAAATGAAGTAGAAGAGATGGTTTAGGTTTAAGATGGATTATATGTGAAAGATGGGAAGTTAAAATCCGGAAAATGTTCATGTTCTGCGTATGCTTCTATCAAAGTTCACCGAGGCTAACTTTCCTTGGTTCGCCACGGCCAACTTGAAGGATGAAGTTCACCACGGCGAACTTGTAAGATTTTGAGCGAATTTTTCCTTACTGGAAAAGTTCCGCGGCGAACTTTCCAACACTGAACATGCTTCAGTGAACTTTCCAGCACCAAACATGCTTTAGTATTTTGAGCATAACTTTTTGTGTAGTTATCCAAATGGATTGATTTTTGATTTGGAGTAAACTAGAGCCATACGGCTACAAGTTATATGGAGAAATTAAGTTTAAATCTAGTCTCTAGGGATATCAATGTTTGGAAGGAATTTGAGGATAGAATATTATTTTAGTATAAGAGCAGTTCGAAAATGTTTGGAGTATAACTTTCGGATTACTAAACCAAATTGAATGATTTTGGTCTCATTGGAAATTTAAGACAATGAAGAACATTTTTCTAGAAGGAAGTGTTATCAAATTTCTTCATTTACCTAATCATAACGATCATGGAAAAGTTGGTTCGAAAGTATAGGTTTTGAAAGGATTATAGCTCAATTTTAGCATTTTGATTATTGAAGCCTTATGAATTTTGTTTGAATGAGAACTTGGTTTATTATAGGAAACCAAGCAAACCCAATTGAAGAGAAAGAGGAAAGACAACACTAAATTTGGATTTTCAAGCGAAATAAGGTGAGTAATATGTTTATAGTTGTTGTGTAAAATGAGCTAATTGTCTTATGTGTGAATATGTGCTAAATTGCTTAAATTGAATGAATGTGATTGTTGAAAAATGTATGATGATTCTTTATCATGTCATGCCATGAAAGACGAATGGCTTTTTGTATGAATGAAAAGATGAGAAAGCATAAGAAGCATGAACATATGAAAAATGTATAGAAATGAATTGAGCATAAATTTGATTGTGTTTGGGCAATAGAGGAACATTTCGTTAGTCACGTGCACATTGACATATAGCCTTCTCCCTACTGCCCGCTTGAGGCCACAAGATCCTGAGAAATTGGACTCATTTTGTTCACAGTATAAACTTAGATTTATCTATTTTGTTCCACGAAACTCTCGAGCTATTTGTTTGTGCATTTGCATTTTGATTTGTCAAGTTATGCTGCAAGATTGAGTGTTATGTTTTAATGATTAATTACAGTTGGCATGTTCTATGTGATGATATGTTGAACTATAAGTTGTGAATTTGAATTGTGCATGATTGAATTGCTAGCCCAATGAGATGTAGACGTATATGAATATATGAAGTATATGCATGTTTGATTGTGTGGCGGGCTCATTGCCAATTGCTATAAACGTATAAGCTACTGAGCTTCATAGCTCACCCCATTCCCTTCCACTCTACAAGTGCAGAAAAAGCAGATCAGCAATGATCCTTGCAAAGTTTGGCAAACACCAAGAATAGAGACTTTTGTAATTAAGTTAGTTCAGAAACTTTTGGGTATTTAGAATCATATTAAGCATAAGCATTCAATTGTATCATGTGCATTTTGTATTCTATAATAATCCAGTGGTGTGGCTTTTGTTATGTAAATAAATTTTTTCAAATTCTTTTGCTTTAGTAATGAAATGATGAATTGAAAAAGTTTTGCTTGTATACGTTCATAGTTAACTTCTTTGTTAAAATGGTTGTGTTGAAAGAATGGTATGGGTTGAATATTAGTTTTCGAGGTTGGTTGTCTGGGTCCTGTTCGAGGGTTTCACCGCAACGAGGCCCAGAGTACACTGCGGCGAACATTTCCCGAAGGGTAAGAGCACTAGAGCTTGGGACTTCATTGCGGTAAAGTGTAAAAGTTTATCGCGGCGAACTGAAAGAGAGGAGACTTCCACCGTGGCGAACCCACCAACGCTGACGCTGAAAATGTCCGAAGTATGAAATTTTTAGGGGAAGTCAGAGCCCCAAAATAGGTAACGAGACACGAGCGCCAACAAGCTCGAGTTGCTTGTTCTTGTGTTTTCCTTCCTTTTATTTTACTTTTTAGTTTGTCGGATACTCAGTTACATTTTGTCATGTCCAAACTTATTGGTCGGGTCTTTATATAATTCTCTTTGTACTTCCGATGTGTTTGTTTTTCTTTAGCCTTACACTCCCCCTTCAACGCATACTTGTTTTAATTGTTTTTCACATTAAGGACAATATGATGTTTAAGTGTGGGGGAGGTTGTTCCAATTTGCAATTCTTATTTGTGCATCATTTTCGGCCATTTAACCACTTGTGCAAGTCAATTGTGTGTAGTATGACAATTTTAAACTTGGTAATTGAGGCTAATTTCTTGTTTCAAATGTTTCTGTCATTTTTCACCGCGGTGAACTCTTTCTTCGCCGTGGCGATGTTGCAAAATAAATGTTTGTAGTCAGTCTAGTAGGAGTTGACACTTTAACCATACTCTGAACCAAATGGGGTATAGAATAGTGAAAGGATGAATTGCACGGGAACATTATCTATAAAAGGGTTTGTAGTCAAACCACTGACTTTCTAATTAACTGGGAGTCATGAAATGTTGCTAGATACTTCTCATGACTTGCTTAAATTAATTGGTAATTCAAGTGGCCAACATAACCAGGAACCTAATAGGTCACACGCATTAGAGATGAGAAGAATAAGTAAAATGGTTTCGAATGGGAATCCAAGATATGAGAGATGTATGAATAAGTTACAAAAGTGTGGTAGTTTAGGGTCATTTGATTGTGAATCATATGGCACATATGTTAAAGAAGTGCTCTAAAGACAATCACCTTTAAGACTTATTGTATAAAACATTTTATGATTAATAAAGACATTTTTCATTATTTCGATGTTCATACGTTTATGGATTTGATGTTGATCTTAAATTGATTTAATGAAGTCCTTGATGCAAAACATAGCATAGAGGAAATCATGATGAGATCATGATAATTAGCTTCCTATCATGTGTAATTATGTTAGTATCTAAACTTTCCCTATTCATAGATTAATGAGATGAGATATCATTAATCCATATAGACTAACACATGTTATACTACTTGATTAGATCAAGCAGTAGATCTCATAAGCTGCAGACATGAGTTGTTTAGAGTTAACATGTAGATGCTTACTAAAGGTAGTAAGTATATTGGATTGACCTACTATAAGACAATCATATGGATATTCTATTCCAGTGTCAATGATAGTCTCATCATAGCAATGGTGTAAAAATCCTTTAACTTAAGGTGCTCAATGATATCTCAGATGCTGATCATGTGCTTTGACTCCAATCATCAGTGCCTTTCAAGGGTTACTCATAGGGTGCTGATTGGGTACAACTTGAGGTATTCGGAGGTAATTAAGTAGCTAATAAAGAACTCACCGTTCCTAGTAGAAGGGAATGATACCCAAGACCTCTTGTTAAAATCATTACTCGGGAGTCTCTAGCCAAAGCAGATATGTGTCATGAAGAGAGTCTTTAATGATACAGTAATAAGATCCTTAGGAAAGATCTAATAACATTTGGACTAGATGTGACGTAGTTAGTCTAGTGGGAGTTGACACTTTGACCATACTCTGAATCAAGTTGGGTATAGATAGTGAAAGGATGAATTGCATAGCAACATTACGTATGGAAGGGTTCGTAATCAAACTACTAACATTTCGGTCAATTAGGGGTCATGATGTGTTGCTAGATACTACTCTTGACTTACTTGAATTAAGTGTTTATTCAAGTGGCCAACATAACCGAGAACCTAATGGGTCATAAACATAGGAGATCCGAAGGATAAGTAAAATGGTCTTGAATTGTGATACAAGATATGAGAGAGTGTTTCGGGATTGTATCGCAATGTGATCATGGTAGAAAATGTTACATGGAATGGATTAGAAACAAGTGTTGTTGGCCTCTATTAATGCATGCTATTCATAGTCATTAACTTCCCATAACTTCCATTAGTGCATGTTATTCATGGTCATTAACTTCCTATAACTTCCATTAATGCATGGTATTCATAACTATTAACTTCCCATAACTTTCCATTAGTGATGGGGTTATAGAAGGCCAAATGGTGCAGAAATTTGAGATGATTTTTGTGCATCTTATGTAAGACACAAGAAAAGAAAAAGAAAGGTTCTTTTTCTTACGTACACACTTTTTTCTCTCTAACTATCTCAAGAGTTCTTATCTTTGCTAGAAAAAAGAAAGAATTCTAGCTATCTCCTAGTGAGGATTCATCCTCCTATCTTTGTGTAGACTTTTATTAAGACGGTTTGCGTTAATCATAGTGGTTTACGACAACCTAATGTAGAGAAGATTAAAGAACGAACGTGATCATCAAAAAGGTATGTAAACATTATACATTTCATGTTTTTGTTTTTCTATATCTATATGAATGAGTAGATCTGGTTATTGAGGTTCTGTTTTATTTCAGTTACATATATTTGATAAATATTATGTATGAGATGCATGATAGGAACCTAACAACATATGAATCTTGTTTATTAGGTAAGATGACAAAATTACCCTTTAAAAAAGGGGTGAATGTTTTTATGCTAAATTAAAGGGGATTAAAAGCCACTTAATTCACATTAACTCTCCATTGATGTTAGAGGTTAGAGGGAGGCCAAACGGTGTCAAATACACTCTATTTTCGTCCAAAAGTTGTAAGAAAACAAAGTGTCTTTTTGGTTTGTTCACTGTCTTTTGAAATACTCTCTTAAAGAACACACCACAAAGCTAATGATTTATGTGTGCTATAGCCATTCTTCCTAAGAGGTTTCAGGCTTCACTCTTCATGTATATATCATTAGAGACGTCCTGCTTTGGTTGTTGTTGTTTACGACAACATGAAGAGGTGAAGACAACGAAGAATCAAGGTGATTGTAAGGTACAAATTTTAAGTTCATGTTTTGTTTTACTAAATCTAATGGCACATGTTTGATTCTATATTGTTTGGGTTTCATTTTTTTCACTACGTATTCTGATAGTTGATGCATGTGATGCATGATTGAAACCCAACATGAAGGAGTTTGGGAACTTTGGCGGCTTTAGGAGAGCACAAAGATGGAGGTAAGCTCTTCACCACGAGGAGACCCATAGAGGGGTAACTTTTGTCGTCGATTCAACAAGGATATCGACATTGATGACCCAGTTAAGCACTCTTTCTTTGTTTTTGTTGTTTCTTTCTCTCATATTGAATTGAATGTATTATTCTGTGTTAATTGATTTGGGTTTTGTATATGGATAATCGTATTCTCGTTATCGTTCGATTATTTGTGTATGAACCCATTGGGTATTGTGAAAGATTATTCAAATGCGTTCATTGGATTGTTTTATTACAAACTCATTGCCATAATTTCAATATAATATGTAATTGTTATATTTGAAATTCATTTGTTGTAATTGTTATATTTGAAATTCATTTGTAGCGACCAATGGTTCGTAATCATTAGGAATAACATAATCTAGGTTAAATGACTCATTGTATGTGGTTATTGCTTAATTAATCAATTTTCCTAATTCATAATGTTGTTACCCAATTGAATCTAAAGATCATATCTTAGGTTATTTGATAGTTAGGTTTAATTAATGATCATATCTTGATTAAACACTACCTAAGGAAAAACTCGGGTTAATTATTAACCTACGATTAATAGTTTTTAGGAGAGGTTTGAGAACAACAAATCATTGAAAAAATTTTAATTAGGGTGTAGGTCGAGATTAAACCAAAGAACCTAATTCTCAATGAATTCACCATTTTCATCATTTTCGTATGTTTTTTAATTTGTTTTCATTAGGTTAGTTTTATTTTCATTTCTTTTTTTTAAACCAAGCCCCCCAAAACAAAAAAAAATAAACACTGATTAATTTCATTTCATAAGCTTTACACACCCTCTCTGTGGGATCGACCTAGACTCCCCAATATTTCGAAGATTTCATATGTTTCTTCGACCGTCCTCTCTCCCAACTCCTCCTACTACATTGTCCACCAATTACTAGCACTACTGCGTCAACCCATCATAAAAGAATTGGTTTAGCATATGAAGCAGAAAATGTTGGTGATGACATTGTATCAGTAAGAGCTTAAAGTGCTCCCACGCCTCATGAAATGGCTCTCCCTCAATCTTAGTGAAGGTAGCTATCTTGGTGCGCAACTCAGATGTCCTTTGATGGGAATAGAACTTTCCCATGAATTTGTTATACACCTCCCCCCATATAGTCAAAGACTCAGAAGGAAGGGTCATCAACCATGCCTTAGCCTGATCCTTCAATGTGTATAGGAAGCATCTCATTCTGAGTTAATCTTCATTTAATTCATCCAACGGAAAGGTTTTGGAGAGTGGTATAGAATTCCCAAATGAAATTTAAAGGTTCTTCATTAGGAACCCCATAGAACGATGGCAACATGTTATAATGGATACTTTTCAATTCATAGTTCCTAGCTACCTCTCCCAATCATATGCACAAAGTGGCAGTACCAATCACCAGTCTAGCATACTCCTTCATCAGTAATTGCCTTTCACCCATCTTGTGGTTATTCACTTGATCCTCATGCTTGGTTCCTTGCGATTGTCTTTAGCGTCCCCTTGAGGTCTTCGTCTTCGATGTGCGTTATCAATAAAAAGGATAGGTTCATTATCTAAAGATCTCCTTCCTAGCATTAACCAAGTGAATTCACTACCTAAAGATCTCCTACCTAGCATAAACTAACTACAAAAAGCACTAAATTAATAACACAAATTACAAAACATGTTAACAAAATAACACAATAAAACATGCAAGCATGAATAAACACAAACAATCAAAATCACTTAAGCAAACAAAAACAATCAAAATTAATTCAAGTTCAAAACGTTAAACACCTAAAGTTTCAAAAATTACTTAGGTCATCCTACTCGTAATTATACGAGGCAGTTATAGCAATTACCCAGGGTCGTCTCCCACAGAGGTAAAATTGGTTAACCTAAATTAATCTTTAATGAAAAATAAAAATAGATGCAATCCTAAACATTATATCCTGAATTTTTAAGTGAAAGCTTTAAAGAAAGTCACGAAATTAGAATGAAAAATAAACGATTCAATTGGAAGAAAAGATAAATAAGTTAATCGAGATGGAAGGCTCTTGAGAATTAATTTCACTAATTTAATCTCATATACATGACTAAGGGAAAATGATTGGAAAGTTATCTTACTACAATTAACAGTTAGGTTATAAATCAACTCGAATAATGAACTAATCTAACTTTTATATTCAACCAGTTATCTTTCGAATTAATTATGGAAGCCCGAATACTAATTACTGCTTAAATTAATATATTTCTAATTCTTAACCTAAGCTTTTATAGTTTCTCATTCCATATTAGAATTCTCCTCTAAGTCCTTTGTTTAATACTAAAATGATACAAGTTTGATCATGCTATTACATCGATTCAATTCAGAAAGTATAGCAAACATAAGACAATAACACAATCCCTCAATCATGCATATTTGACTAAAATAGCTACATTAATCCTTAAGAAAAAGAGATCAACTCATCATAGCATAATCACAGTTCATCATCTCCATACACTTCATTCCCATGTTACTATTAACAAAAGTATTAAAGCAATAAAACAGTGAATACTAAATGAACTATGAAAAGAAATCAAATAACAGTCAGTTAAGCTATAAAAGTAGCAAGTTTAGTAAACAACAAAAACACTGCAATAGATGAATAACATAGCAAGAAAACAGGGATCGGGTGAGTGAGGTGTGGTGGTATCCTGCCTCTCTCAAGCTTAAGCTCTCACCTTCTATTTCAGCTTGTTCTTACTAGATGGTTGAAAGCTTGTTTTTGCTTCCAACTCTCTGCCTTGTTTCTCTCTTCTTCACCAACTCCTTCTGTTCTCTTCTCTTTTTCTCTCTTCTTTCTCTATCTCTCTCTATCCCTCCCTAAATGTGTAAAGAGTGAAGAATAAAATGAAAGATATTATAGTGTGCCGCCACCTCCTCCTCCTATTTGCAGCATGCTCCTAGGTTTAGAGTTTTGAGCTATCCCTCCTGTGGGTGACAGGTAATAAGTTGGTGAATTAAAGGAAAAATATGTCATGGGGGAGACTTTGTTTGTCACCCCCATGAGGGCTGGTAACCATCGTGACTAAGATTGTCACGGTGGTGACAAGTTAGTCACCACCTTTCTTTGTTTTTCTTTCCTTTTCATGCAAATTATTTACTTGAACTTTCATTTTTTATGCAAAAATTTACAAAATAATCCAATTAACATGCATGTAATACTCACATCATTTTCACTCAATTCATCTCTCATTTTGATCAAAATACAAGAAGTTGTAACCAAAATCAAGATATGAAGGCAATTAAAAGCAATAGAAACTAGACATAACATCACTAAAAAAATATCTCGCTAGGCAAGCAGTCTACTTTCAATAGGAGGAAGACTGAATTTGTTTCAATAAGTTTTACAATCTCTTCCATTGCATAACTTAATTGCAACAGACCCCTTGCGAGGGATTTTGACTAAATTAGAAAAAATAGTTGCAGATTTTATGTGGGAAGTAGGTGAAGAAGGGCCTAAGTATCATTGGATAGCATGGAAATCAATGTGTCTCCTAGTGAAGGAAGATGGTACTAGTTTGCAGAGTTTGTCTGACATATACGTGGCCTTCTTGACTAAGTTATGGTGGAGATATGTAGTGAGTAATTCTTTATGGGCATCCTTCTTAGCAGCTAAGTATGGAACTAGAGGCGATTCAAAGGTGATTCAACCTAAACTGATGGACTCTCAAACTTGGAAAAAGAATGCAAGATATTCGTGAACAAATTCATGATTGTATTGTTCGCTTTGTAATAAACTCATCTGGAATGATACCACCACTGGGTACTTCTCAATGACTTCTGCCTATAACCATATTAAAGATGTGGGCACACAAACTATAATTGGTTATAATATTTGGCATAAAGGGATTCCTCTTAATGTATCAGTTTTTATGCTGCATTGATGGAAAAACAGGCTTCCTCTTGATATTTCTAGGGATTCTTAGACCTTTGAGATGCAACTGCTGTCATAATGGTTTCAAAGAATCTCTAGACCACGTTTTCCTTCTTGGTGAATGGGTTAGGCACCTTTAGAGTTTTTTTGGTATGTCTTTTGATTTAGCATATCCATGTTTTTGGCATAGAGATACGTTAATTCGGTGGTGGTTAGCTGAGGGAAATTTAGCTATAAGATTGGTCTTTCGTGTGTTACCATCCTTTATTAGCTGGAATATCTGGAAGATGCGTAGCTCGATAAAATTTGATGGATCGCATCCTCCTATATCTTTGGTGATCTCAGAGATTATTAATTCTATCTATTATATCTTACAAGATTCTCTTTCTTTATCCATTTCAAGTAAACAATGGCAAAATGTGATAGAGACTATTGAAAGGTATGTTATGCCCCCGCAAGGTTTCACTAGTGAGTTGGTGTAAACCCTCCATTTCTGAAGCTGAATACTGATAGTTGGTCTAGAGGAAACCCAAGACCAGCTGGAAGTGGTGAGATTGTTCGAGATGAGTAAGGAATGTGTGTATTGGCATTCACATTCCCTATGCAACATGTTACAAGCCTAGAAGCAAAAATACAATCTTTTTTGCAATGATTGAATTTTTGTGATAAATTATTACCCAATTCTCGGGTAATAGTCGAGTTGGACTCTAGAATTTTGGTTGACATGTGCCTTGGTAGAGCTCAGATTCCATGGAAGTTGGCAGATTGGTTAGCTGAGGTATTGAGATTTTCTTTTGTAAATGGTTCTTTTCATTGTTATAGAGAGGCAAATCAAGCAACAGATTTCCTAGCAAACCTGGGATGTTCGTTGGAGGGTTTAATCACCTACAGCATTCAATCACTGATGCCTCGTCCCTTGAGAGATATATTGACCTTAGATAGGTCAGGCTTGCCTTCATTAACAATAAGAACTGTTTAGTTGTAATAGATATTAGTGGTATTGAAATTTGTAATTTCTTTCAATTTTCATGCCTTTGATGATTGGCATCAATGTAATTTCAACTTCATTTGTTTCGGGGCAGTGCAGGTTCATACCCCTCTGTTCTATGCTTATCGCTTTTCTTTTTAATAAAGTAGGGTATTTGTCTCCTTCAAAGTATCGTCCTGGTTTTAAAAAAAGTTTTATATTTATATTAGAATCAAACGAATTAATTCTTATTAATCTTAGTTATTGTTTATATAAAAAATATGTGAAAATAATATTAATAAGAATAAAAAGATAGTTGATAAATCAAATTTATATTAATATGATTTCTTGACACATGATTGAAGTAAAATTAAAAATTATATAATATAATATATTGAGGGACTATTTTATAATTTTATAAAATTTAAAGACTATTTTATAATTTTAAAAAATTACATGAAAGATATTTGATATCATTCGATATCGATACTGTACTATACTAAAATCAAATTTGATATCAAATTTAGGACAATGTTTATTACAATATTTAAGATCGTCTATTTTTGAAATTTGGGATCAAATTTAGGACAATGTTTATTACAATATTTAAGATCGTCTATTTTTGAAATTTGGGATATTATTTTTGTTAGGGTGCAAATGATTTCATGAATTAAAATAAAATAAATAGTGGAAAAAGAAAATGGTGAGTCAAGTTGCGAAGATTGGCATCAGATTCAGCTTTTGATCTAATCTGAAGTTCGCAGAATTAACTATCAAAGGCAAAGCCAGCTACTACAAAACATCTCATATTGTCGCTATTAGTAAATGGTCCCCAGCGCTTCCACAGCTTTTCCCAAGCTAGAGATGATTTCCCATTGCCAGTTTAGCGAAGGCCACAGATTGTCGATATTGTTAGAGTAGTGCCCTGAAGGCAATCGCCTTTAGCGCATTTTGTACAGAGTTGTGTACATATTTTATGAATAAATAAAGAAAGGC
>JANVCQ010000006.1:16374294-16391046 GCA_025531925.1 Erythroxylum plowmanianum | reverse complement strand
GCAGGATCTTCGGTTGATAGGCGATCTACTTCTGGATATTGTACCTTCTTAGGAGGTAATCTTGTAACTTGGAGGAGTAAAAAGCAGAATGTAATTGCCAGGTCTAGTGCAGAAGCAGAATTAAGATCTATGGCATTTGGAATTTGTGAACTTTTGTGGCTGAAGATAGTCTTGGATGATCTCAGAATTAAATGGGAAGGTCCAATGAAACTTTTTTGTGATAATAAGTCAGCTATTAGTATTGCTCATAACCCAGTGCAACATGATCGTACGAAACATACTAAAGTTGACAAGCATTTTATCAAAGAAAAACTCGACAGTGGTTTGATTTGTACTCCTTTTATCTCTACAAGTGATCAACTTGCTGATATGCTTACTAAGGGTTTACTAAGGGTTTGTCCGGAGCAGCATTTCAACGATTGATCTCCAAGCTTGGAATGGATGACATCCATTTACCAACATGAGGGGGAGTATGGGAAAATTAGTTCCTTGAATGTGGGAAAATTAGATCCTAGTCTTTAGGGATTTTATTCTGGCTATTGTATAGGGATTTTATTTTGTATAGGATTTTATTTCCATCTGCATATACTAGGATCACCTTGTATAAATATAGATGTAGTAGTCTTGCAAATTGATTCAATACAACAAGAATTATTGAGCTCCCTTTTTCCACAATAATGAACATATCCTTCGTAAAGCATATCAGATCTTTTTATATAGCATGGTAGACCTATGAAGCAAGGAAAAAAGGAATCATCTAGTTGAATTGAACGAGATTATGTGAAGATAACCGTTACTATAACTTGAGACATCAACCTCAAAAAGTTATCTGCTAGTATCAAGATAACACCAGAAAATTTCACTTCTAACCTTTAAAAATCAAAACAATACGCAAGATATACATTGTTAATAGACAGAGTTAACATATAAATCCCATAATTTTAGAACACGGAATCTCCAACATATAAATCCTTAATGTCACAATCATATTATGGTTCCAGATGTTGAAACATAAAACAATTGCAGTCTCCACTCCACCCAAATCCTGACTTACCCAACTTTTTGCTCAATCAAAATTAGAGCAGAAAAAGGAATGGGAAATATCAGGTGTTCCTTTATAGCACAGGTGGGAGGGGAGGGTTAAGATGTTTCCTAAAAAGATCAGTGGATCAATTGTGAGACAATAGGTCTAAATGTTCATGAGTCGTTAAGTACAACATCAAAAAACTGTACAATCTGTGACTAATACTTTGGATATTACATTTTTTCAAATGAAGTTACAATCCACTTCTATGTGCTTTGTCCCCTCATGATAAATTGGGTTGGATGCTGTGAGCAGCACTACTTAATTATCACATATCAGGTTCGTGAGCTTCAGTAGAGCAGTCTAGATAGATAAAAAAATTTCATCTTTTGTAGAAAATGATGTGGCTGTATGTAACCATAACATCCAACATGTTTTGCTCTGAACATCATAACACAGATAACATCAAAGATGTAAGTGGGGTCGTGTGAAACATATGGGATGCCCAATTCCATATAGCATGACATAAGGTACATGTTCAAAATAAACAAACCTTGGTGGTGTGGGTAGAAAGCCAAGAATAGAGCATCATGTTAGGAAAGATCTATATTAGACGTTAGGGAAGATCTATATTAGGAAAAGTATGATCTCCTCTTTATTGTGTGATTTTCTCTTTATTCCTAAGATCTTTTCCTTGTGTAATTGGTTCTATATAAAGGCTACAAGTGTCTTGAGTTATTATCAAGCCCTCAGTTAACTATTCTCTAATTTTCACATGGTATCGGAGTATAGTTAATTTCCAAACCTCAAAATCTACTTTACCGTAAAACCCCAACGTCTTCTAACCTATCCAAAACACTTATCTCCACTTACCAAAACCAAATACATAGAAGCAATTAGGAGGTGCCAATGACCACCACAATACCGGCAATGTCTCTAGAAAATCACCTACTCACCAGCGCCTGGGCATCACGAGTCGTCATCTAGCAACCACCGGCGACGGTAGCTTGATGGGTCAACTCACCTCTTTGTCCTTAACGGAGTTCTAGTCTTGTTTTATGTCAAAACTAACCAAAACATGGCTATTTTGATAGTAGTAAAGTCTTTTATATGTTTCGGAACATCGTCAACAGTGTCACTAGTGTTCGTTTAGCCAGTAATTCCGTCAAATATACCTAGGAGATGTCAGATTCTAGTTCCTCAACTTTGTGAATCACCAAACAATGTTTCAATGGTAATAACTATTCTTTCTGGTCTAAGAATGTAGAATTGTTCTTTAGAGGTCAAAGAAAGTTGTCACACCTTACATCTAATCCCCCAACTGATCAAAAAAATACTAGAAAATTGGCAAGCTAATGATGCACAATTACTACATATTCTTCTCGATCCTATGGAAACTGAAATCTCAGTCCTATTCTCCCATGTTAGCACTTTTAAGCAAGCTTGGAACTATGCTAAGCTTCTTTACTCCAACAATATGCTTCGCACGTATGATATTTTTGTTGACTTATTTCAGGGCAAACAGGAGGGAAGTTTGATTGAATACTTTTTGAGGAGTTGAATTCTCTACTACCGATCACATCTGATATTAAGGAGATGCAGACTCAAAGAGTGCACCTGATGACTATGACATTTTTGGCTAGATTGAAACCCGAATTTGAGCCTGTGTGAGCACAAACCTTGGGAGGAGTAGACTTTCCATCTTTAGTTGAAGTATATTCCAAACTCTCTTGCTCTATGACTAAGGCAAATCTACCAGAGAATAACTCGAAGAGGTCGGCACTTGCAGCACAATTTGGTTCACAAGTTGAAGGAAGTCATGGGGGAAGTCGAGGAGGACATGGCAATCTTGTTGGTACAGAAGGACGTGGCAGAGGCTCACGACTCCATTACACATACTGTGATAAACGCGGACATGATGAAAAGTCATGTTCGGATAAATATCCCCATTTGCGAGCTGCATAAATTGCATCTCTTAAAGAACATTCTTCGGCTTCAGCTTCACAATCGTCAATAACGTTATCTCAGGATGAGTATACTGAGTATCTGCAGTATCAGTCAGCTTAGTAGACATCGTCTTCTTTTATGGCATCTGTGGCTCATCAAGTTAACCCAACCACCTATTATTCATCTATCCTTAAAAAACACTCATGGGTAATAGATTATGGTGCCACTGATCATATTTCAAGTAAAATAACCAACTTTAACCATATCGTTTCTTTGCTTGCCTCATAATGATAAACTTACTATTGCTGATGGATCTATTGCCACCATTAAAGATGTCAAATCCTCTCATCCTTGTTTTTCTCTCATATTACCCTCTACATTATTTGTACCGAACTTTCCTTTCAATCTTATGTCAATGAGCAAATTGACTAAACAACTAATGCTTCTACCATGATATTGTCATTATCTAGTATTTGAAGACCAGGATGACAATTGGTGAAGGGCGTGAATCAAATGAAATGTACTATTTTAGAGAGTTGCAATCATCCATCACGTGCCCAGTGTCAATCCCTCCTTGGGTCATCCATCATTGGAAAATCTCAAGAAAGTAGTTCAGGGATAGATTCTATTTCTAGTTTAAATTGTGAGTCATGTCAGTTTGGCAAACATCATCGTTCTTCATTTTTCACTTGAGTCAATAAAAGAGTTGAAAAACCTTTTATGTTAATTCATATAGGTATTTAGGGTCCGAGTCACGTCAAGTCTAGGTTACGATTTCAATTTTGCTAATTTTTATTGATGATTTCTCTCGAATACTTGGTTATATCTAATAAGAGGTTGTTTAAAACTATTCTCTATATTTTGTTCTTTCTGTACTGAAATTTAAAATCAATTTAATTCCTGAATCAATATTCTACGTAGTGACAATGCTAAAGAATATTTCTGTAGCTCATTCTCCAACTATTTGAAACAACAAGGTATTCAGCATCAATCTTCTTGCGCACACACTCCTCAACAAAATGGGGTAACTGAGCAAAAAATCCAACATAATGTTTAATCCACATGCATGTACCCAAAAGTTTCTGGTAGATGTTGTACTCATTGCATGTTTTCTTATCAATTGAAAGTCATCTTTTGTGTTAATGGGTAAAACTCCATTCTCAATTCTCTTTCCCTATCAAGAGCTTCCATTGATCTTCGGGGATTTGGTTGTGTTTGTTTTGCTCATCATCTTAACACAGATAAATTAGATCCAAAAGCTATAAAGTGCAATTTTCTCGCGAACTCTCGCTTGCAAAAAGGGTATGAATGTTTCAGCCCCTCGTTGAATCAGTTTTTTGTATCTGCCGATGTTACATTCTTTGAAAGACACACCATAATTTTCTGATGCGCAGTCTGTCTCTACTGACATTGATAAGTGTCTACCCATTCCTTTTGTTCCTTCCCAAACAACCTCCAATTATGTTGCTCCTGACACTAATCCTACTCCTTTGGAACGTCTATCTCGCCTTGATTTGTAGGTTTATACTCGACGCACTCATCATGAAGTACGACTACAATTCACGCTCGTCACCATTGTCTTCTCCGTCTTCAACTCCATCATATGATGACCTTGATTGGCCCATTGCTCTCCATAAAGGAAGGACTTATACATCTCACCCTATTTCAAACATTGTTTCTTACAAATCATTATCACCGTGATATGTTACTTTTGAATCCACTTTGTCTTCTATACCTGTACCTAAGTCTGTTTCAGAAGCTTTGGATCATCCTGGATGAAAACGTGTCATGGAAAAAGAGATGTTGGCTTTGCAAGCTAGTAATATGTGGAGCTTAGTTACTCTTCCACATGGTCAGACAATTGTGGGTTGTCATTAGGTGTTCAATTTAAGGTCAATTCTGATGGCACGATTAATCGTTTAAAAGCTCGCTTGGTAGCTAAGGGTTATACATAGGTGTACGGTATGGATTATACTGAAACCTTTTCTCCTGTAACCAAATTGACATTTGTTCCTGTTTTCATTGCACTGGCAGCTACCCATAATTCGCCTCTTCATCAACTTGATGTAAAAAGTGCTTTCCTTCATAGTGATCTTCAGGAGACTATTTTTATCGAGCAACCACCAGGGTTTGTTACTCAGGGGGAGACTACTTTAGTGTGTCACCTTAACAAATCTTTGTATGGTTTAAAACAGGCACCGAGAGTTTGGTTTGGGAGCTTTAGTACAGTGGTTATGAAGTTTTGTCTGCATCGATATGGGGTGGATCACTCTATGTTTTATCATCACTCCGAGGTTGGTAAAATTCTTTTGATCATTTATGTTTATGACATTGTTATTACTGGAGATGATAAAGTAGGAATCAAGTCTTTAAAATCATTCCTATAGACCAAATTTCAAACAAAGGATCTTGGTTTACTAAAATATTTTCTGGGCATCGAGATAGCAAGGTCGAAGATGGGGATTTATCTATCTCAAAGAAAGTACATCCTCGATCTTCTAAAGGAAACAAGTTTGTTGGGAACAAAACCAATTTGATAGCCCCTTGGAACCAAATGTGAAACTTAATGCTAATAAATGAGAGCAGTTGGAAGAGCCAAGTAGGTATCAAAGACTTGTCAGTAAACTGAATTGTTTGATTGCTACTCGTCCATATATCTCGTTTACTACAAGTGTAGTCAATCACTTTATGGAATCTCCGCGAACTAGTCACTGGGGTGCAGTTATTAAAATTTTGAAATATTTGAAAGGCTGTCCAAGGCAATATCTCTTTACCAAAATCATGGAAACATTTGGATTCAACAACATACAGATGTAGATTGGACAAGCTCTTATGGCCGACGGTCTACCTCAGGTTACTATGTATTTTTGGGTGGAAAGATGATGTCATGGAAAAGTAAAAAGTAGTCAGTTGTCGCACGTTCTACTGCTGAGTCTAAGTACAGGGCCATGGCGTATACTACATGTGAGTTGATTTGGTTGAAGCATTTCTTGGGGAACTTGGTTTCGAGCACTTCGCTCCAATGAAGTTGATGTGTGATGATAAAGCAACCATTCATATTGCCTCGAATCCAATCTTTCATGAGAGAATCAAACATATTGAGTTGATTGTCACTTTGTTCGTGAAAAGCTTCAAGAAGGATTGATTGAGACACCACATGTCAAGTCAAAAGATCAACTTGTTGATCAATTGAAACGTATATGTAACAAGCAGCTTGAGGGGGAGTGTTAAGATCTATATTAAACGTTAGGAAATATCTATATTAGGAAAAGTATGATCTCCTCTTTATTGCATGATTTTCTCTTTATTCCTAAGATCTTTTCCTTATGTAATTGGTTCTATATAAAGGCTACAAGGGTCTTTGGTTATTATCAAACCCTCAGTTAACTATTCTCTGATTTTCACACATCAATGCAAGTTCAATGGGATTACTTAGCAGGTGAGACATTAGAGCTGATTCTCAATCACTAATTATGAAACCATGTAAATACTGCAGTAATAAGTTTGCGGTAGTCATCAAGGTGGCAAAAAACTTTGGAAGAAAAATACTGAGAGAGATGCAGAAGACAACACTTGTGCAGAGAAGGGTGCAGAGGAGGGCAAGGTCATTCTAGAACTATGAAATAGTTGCAATCTTTTCCTTTTGGCTCTTACTAAATCCTAATTAAGAAGATAAAGCGATAGAAGCTGTCAATAAAGGTGGCAGCACTAGGCAGCCTAAAGATGGCAAAAGATGTAGGGTCAAAGGAAAATTAGAATATGCTGAAGAGGAGAACGCTGACAGCTGTTGCTAGCATAGAAGAAATGATGCCAACAGAATATGCTAATGACTAAAATACTATTATCATTGTCTAGTATAACACTCAACAATGTCAAATAGAAGTAAACTTGCATGCAAAATAATATTAAATGTAGCTTTCAATATCAGTAATGACAGATTGTCCACATACATATTAAGTAGAAATAAAGTTACCAGCAAAAGAATAGTAAATGTTGCTTCTTCTTTAGCAATGTATGTCTCAATCTCTCGTTGCATATTTGGATCTGCATGACAAGAAAATTAAAGTTGAAAATTATGCCATCATGAGGTAAAAGGTCAACAAGAAATTCACATGATAAGTCTTTATGGTGTTTGTCAAATGTAAAGTAAAAAAAATAACCAAAAGAGTAAAGAAACGAAGGCTTAAAATCAACTTCGAACCTTTTTGAATTTGCTCTATATCAGTTGTTAAAGTTAGGGAATAAAATAAAATAAATAAAAGACTAAAGAAGCAAAAGGATAAATCAACTTAGAATCTTCTTTGATCCAAGTTCCAAAGAAACAGTGTCCAATAGATTAATTCAAACAGATGTTGAGTGCTGTTACTGTTCTGCAACATAGATTAAAATGTTTCCAAAATGCAGAGGAATGCCTTAGGCAAAAATCTCAATGTTTCAGTCATTCAAGAAGAGGGGGCAGAAAGCAAACTGTTAAATTAATCTACTTGCTGGCTTATACATAAAGCCAAGTAGCATAAAAATAATTTTCTGACCAAAAACTAAAGAAATAGAAATGAAAACAGGATCTTGTTATACTTTTTTAGTTTAACGCAAAAAAAACCTTGATGTTCAACAATATAAAAGTATAACCAATCCCAAAAATGAGTATTTAAGTTTTAAAGTAGTGCATGTCAAGCAAGAGCACGCCAACCGCCAATCATAAAAGTTTCTTAAAGCCACAAATTGAGGTTACTTTAGAAAAACTGCGTGATAAAAATTAAAAATAATTGTCATCAAGACCGGTTTAATGTTATAACCAAGATTGCCAAGAATCTTAATACCCCACAGATATTGATCTGTTTCTAACACTTACCACATCTTATTTTATTCTGATCATTTGCATAAAGCCTCACCAGATCTCCCTAATAAGAATGCACAGAGAGACAAATGTAAGACAATCACCTAATGAGAAACTTATCTCCGGTTTCCTTAGCAGAGATTCCTTAACACAACACAAGTTATAGATAACAAAAACAAAGAACCTAAATTCCCAATAAATTGGTTAAATTGGGGCCTCGGTGTGACACATCTTAATGTTCAATATTAGAGCTTAACTACTACAAGGACCACTAAAATGTAGTATGCACACCCAGGTACATATATATGAACAGTTTTATGTAAAACATGTTACACATCTGGACTAAGAATGTCAAAATATTGGTTCTGCTTTTGTTTATAAAATACTGTATGCATTAGTTCATTTTCATTGCTGAATTAGCTTTTATCACGTAATAACACTAGAGAACGCTTACTAGGTTGTAAAAGAATCATTATTCAAATAGTAACCTGTCGGCCTTGCTCATCCATTGGTATACACTCAACAGCAATCAGCTTATCAACATCATCAGCAGTGACAGTATATTCCGGGTTTGTAGCCCCTAAGTCAAGCATTTTCAATAACATTATGAATATGTATACATTATTAAACTAGAGATTACTACAAGTAAAAATTTCCAAAGTACTTACCTTCAATATACTGTGTAGTTCCATCTTCAAGATGGCGAACCCACTGAAAGATGCAGAGAGAAGTTCCACGTACAGGATATCCACATCCAAGCAGTTTCTCTCCAGGAGTAGCATCGCCAATAATCTGAAAGCCCTCTATACCAGGACCCTCTGGAATTGAGAAAGATGAATTAAGTTTGCTGCACATCACCGGGCTCATAACCCAATTGATCATGATCATATTCAGTTTTAAGATGCTTACCTTCAGAAACAGAAGCAATCTCATCATTCACATTGGATTGATGAAGCACGTCCATGTTTACTTCTCCTGCTTTTGCATTTGAGATACCTTTACCTATAAATCTATTGGAGGTCAGATCAGGAACCTTCCTGCAATACAACAATTTTAAGAATAAGACAGTATATATCATGGCATAATAACAAAAAGGCATCACGGGAATTAAACAAGATCAAAATCAGGGACCAGCCGTGAATTAAGGCATGAAAAGAACACGTTGGATTAATCATATCAGCCACAATACACAATTATGTAAGTTGGTATGAATTTTGAGACTCAAGCTTACATAGAACATTAGGAAAAATTTTAAGCAAACCGAAGGACGCAAACAATTTTAATCAAATTCCAGGTGAAATTATTTGAAATCACAGCTTGCAAGAGAAATTCTGGCATGTAGATCACAAAGATCTAATCTATACTGATAATTAAGGATAAAGTTTAAGCATGGAGCTGAAGCAATTCAAGGTGGTAACCAATAATCATACAAATCCATAAGCTTTCAGTTCTTTGGAAAAACAAGGTAATGAAAACAGGGATGGAGAAATATAGACAGATTCCAAGAAGTGATTCATGAAGATGGAGGAGAACAAAAATTGTTCAAATTAGCTCCTTATAAAAATAATGAAAAAAATAATTAAATTACAAAATGATTGAGAATGTATCTCCTACAGTTCCCGTTTCATACGCTGGAATCCAGTAAAAAAAGGTCTCAAACTTGAATAGGCCCCGCATACATCACAAGATTGGGAAAATATGCGAGCTTCACGTTATATTGCAATTGCACCAGTAAACTGAGTAACTTACTCGGACCTAGCTAAAAAAAATCTATAAGAAGTAACTATTAATAAGAATCCAATAATTACATTAGTACCCAACAAAAGAAAGTTATTTAAATCATTCAGCAGAAATAAAGATGTAGGACCAACCACCCATCAGGATTGAAAGAGAACTCTTGCATGCTGCTGTTGTATAATTGCTGTGGCATCTCAGTGTGAGGTATTAAACTTGATTTCTGTCCAAGATGACTATCGGGCATATATCTTGGTACATTGTGTTTTGAATCAAGATGACGTTCGTCTCTAATAGCATTAGTAGGAAAATTCATGTGCTGACTCTGTAGTAAGAGAAACGTTACATCAGAAACTGAAACGGCAATGATGATTATAAATCCAAGTTGAAGTGTCATTTAGAGTTCAAGAAAAAAGACAACAATGATATAGTAATTGCTTCGACTACATGCAAGTACTACAATGAATTGATGTGAAACTTGACCCATTATTGTACCAGAATGGTTATGGCCCTTATCTTGAGATCACTCTCAAAGGGGGCTCCTATCATAAACATTAACTCTCTGATTTTATACTGTGATGAGAATAAGTCCATGTGCATCATCATTTCAATTTTACTCAAATAAAGTTTACAATTAACCTTGACACTTGTAAAATTCACAATGTATCCTACCTTAGCACAGTTAAGATCACACGAAAATAATGTTTGAAAATCATTTATGGACAATATACAGGTGAAGGTGGGAAGCAACAACGTTGCAAGAAATACTGATGTGGGCATGGAAAAATAGCATGAGCAAGTATAGCGGTGACTTGTATTAATAAAAATTCCTTAGATTCAAACAAGTGTAGGAGTGCAATATTATATATAACAGTTTGATAAAAGCACTAATAGAAATCAAGTTGTGTTTGATACTTTTAAGTTTGCCAAGCGGGCCAGTTATGTGAATAAGAAAGAAAAGACTTCAAATGCACATAACGACATTGTGAAAGAAGTGGCTACACTTTGGGATCAAGCCAAATTGAATGACAAGCATTGGTTAGCTTAATTTAAGGTTAGGGAACACTTAGATGTGAACACGACCCCCAACATGACCATGTACAAGCCTGTATAACTTTATGAAAAAATAAGTTGTGAAACACAATCTCCAGTACAGGTATGACCCATACCATGTCTATTTTTACAAAGTTATAGAAAGATTCATGATCTCCAACATGGGCATGCCTTAGACCATATCCAACTTCACAAAGTTACAGAAGGATCTATAATATCAGCCACAAGCGTGTTCAAGATGGTGCCCACTAGCATTAAAATGTTTGCAACCAACATGACCTAGCACATGGTCATGTCCCAGGTCGTGCCCACTCAAACCCTAATATTTTTTTATATTTAAGTTATGTTTCTTTTCAGTTGAAACAACTTTAAACATCTTTGTTATTTGAGAGTTATGAGTGCTTCTTTTTCTTGTTCTTCATTAAATTTCGAACTAATGTTCTTTGTACCATTCAATTACTTCATGAATATGGTTCTTCATTTCTTATAATCAATAAGTCAATTTTCTTATATATATGTTTTACCTTTCTTGGATTTGATTCAAACTTATTTGTAGGTTCTGTATGGTTTATTCCTAGGTGGTTGCATTAGTTGATGATGATGAACTAGTCAAGGAAGAAAACAAGTGGCAAAAATGAAAAAGTGGGTAAGCAACAATAGTGGAGAAAAGCTAGACATTTAGAGCGAAATACGACTGAATTGAATGACATTAATCGAGAAAAACACGTGAGAGAGTGTTATAAGGTTACTACTAAGATTTTCTTGCAAGTGGAATCATGTCTGATCAAGAAAGGGTTGAAAAAAGAAAGAAGAATGATATGTTCACGCTTCAAGCTATGTAACAATAGTTTTGACATGAATATGATGTTTGGCAAGAGTAGAGATCAATTGGATCTGTAAGATACTGCCATATTCAATTTGCACAATCACCGTAAGCTCCTAATAATATATACATCGGCAATGAAGGCAAGTTCTCTAAGATGATTTAGATAATAATGAAAAAGGACATGTCTTGCACGATGCTTACCAATTAAAAAGAAATAATATGGCAAATCTGCGCATTGAGGTTATTGGGAAAATAAAAGCCAAGAAAGGGAGCCTAGGAAAGATGACAACCTTACAAACTTTAGAATGAAGATTCCTTCATTCCAATGGGGAAATGACCATAAGGCCTACTTAGAGTGGGTAAAGGACCTGATTTTCTCCTGCCACCATTACAGCGAATAGAAAAAGGTAAAACTTGTTATTTAGTTTATTGTCTGTGTCATTACTTAATGGGATTAGCTTGTGTAGGCAAAGAAACTATGAGAGGCTTATTGAAAACTAGGAAGATATGAAAGCAATCATGAGGAGAGGCTTTATCCCTAATCACTGTTACAAAGAGTTGTTCCAAAAATTGTAACGCTTCACTCAAGGGTCAAAGAGTGTACGCGAATACCATAGGAGATTGATATTGTCATGATCTTAACTAATATAAAGGATTGAGAAGCCACCATGGTTAAATTTTGTAACAATTAATGGTGATATTGCTGATGCGATAGAACTACAACATTATGTGGAATTGGAAGATATGGTTCATATGGGTATAAAAAGTAGAAAGGCAACTATAAAGAAGGGGAAACGATTCCAAACAAAATTATGGTTCATCCTTATAGAAATCAAGTTGTAAACATGATGACAAGGCTACTCCTAAAGCCAATTTCAAACCACCTAAAGAAGAAAAGACAGTGTAAAGTAAGGTAGAGGGTAAATATGAAACTCAAATTCATACTCGTGGTATTAAATGCTTCCTTTGTTTGGAAAAAAGGCACATAGTTTCACAATGTCCTAATAAATGGACAATGATCATGAGAGGTGATAGGGAGATTAAGATCAAAGGTGAAAGTAATAAGGATTCCATGCCGCCATTAGAACTGTGATGATAATAATGTTGAATATTTGATGGACGGGGAGACGTTTGTGATTAGGCGTACTATGAATCTCCAAGTCAATGAAAATGATGTTAGCGAGTAACGAGAGAACATCTTTTATACGAGATGTCACACCAATAATGAACTATATAGCATGATTATGGATGGGGTAGGTACATGAATATAGCTAGCACTGCCTTAGTTGAAAATTTGGGCCTACCTACCATGAAACATCTTAGGCCATATAAGTTTCAATGGCTAAATGAATGTGGTGAGATAAGAATCAATAAACAAGTGATGATTCGTTCTCAATTGGTAGATACTGTAACGAGGTGTTGTACGATATAGTACTTATGCAAGTTGGTCATATTCTCTTAGGGAGACGTTGAGAATTTGATATAAGGACCATAAAAGATGGGTTTACACATAAATATTCTTTTGCCAGCAACAATAAATTCATTTCTCTTGACCATTGATACCTAAATAAATATATGAAGATTAGCTTAAGTTAAGAATAGAGACTAATAAAAAGAAGAGTGGGCTAAAGAATGAGGGTGAGAGATTAAAAAGAAGAGAAAAATAAAATTAAAATAAAGAGATTATTGTAAAAAAAAAGAAAAGAAGAAAAAAATGAAGGGAAAGAAAAAAAGAGTTGAGAGAAGCAAAAAGCAAGTGAACTTTTAGGTCAAGGATAGCTTTTTATTCTAACCAAGCTATTATAGTGTTTTTGTTTAGGCTTGTTTTTATAATACTAACAATCTTGACGTTTCCTTGTCTAGTGTTTTTGTTACTTTGTCACAGGATTTCTAAGATCTATTTTCCAACGATGTTTCTAGAAATTTACTACCAATAAGGTAATAAAATATCAAATTAATTTCATACTCTGTGCTACCATTCTTAATTGACTAGTTTATAAAAGTAGCCTAGAGGATCTAAACAGCTTCGAAGGCAATTTGAGGAGTTTTTACTAAAAGACTATGTTGGAGAAAGCAAGAGCATGTGTTGTTTCGGTCTCGCTTGCTCCTAAGAAGGATGGGTCATAAAGGATGTATTTTAATTTTCAAGCTATCAACAAAATAACAATGCAATATTGACATCTCATTCCTAGATTAGACATAATGACTTACACAATTCTTGTGTGTTTTAATGATAGAGATGTTAAGTTCCCTAACTGCTTTCGAAAATTTGTGTGTAAAAAGTTGGAAACTAGTTTGTTGTTTTCAACTACCATCCTCAAATGGATGGACAAACCAAGGTAGTAAATAGGACCTGGACTACTTTATTATATGCTATCATTCAAAAGAATTTAAAAGTCAAAAAAGATCTTTGTCATTCATTTAATTTGCATATAATAGAATTGTTCATAGACTATTGATTATTCACCTTTTGAGATTGATTGTGGCTTTCCTTTACCTATTCATGAGGGGAGTAGCTTGAATGGTAAAAACAAAGTTGAAATGTTCAACAACATGAAAATGTTTAACAACACATTAAGAGAAAAAATGAAGAATATGCATCTAAAGCTAATAAAAGGAGAAAGAAATTTACCTTTTAACAAAGTAATTGAGTGTGGGTGCATATGCAAAAGTGGGTTTCCTAGATCGAAGGAGATCTAAGTTGTGATCAAGAGGAGATGGGTCATTTCAAGTTGTTGAACGAATCAATGATAATGCTTATAAATTAGGTCTTTCATATAAGAATAATGTGAGCACTACTTTTTCAGATTTTTTATTTAGCTCCTTTTGATGTAGGTAATAATTCATGGACAAATCTTTTCAAATGAAGGAATAACAAAAATCAAGTTGTCTTTCATCATTTGATTTTGCCAAACGGACCAATTATGCAAGGAAGGAAGAAAAGACTTACAAGAAGCGCTTAACAGTGTTGTGAGATAAGTGGTTACACGTGTTGAATCAAGCCAAATTGAAAGATGATCACTCGTTAGCTTAGTTCAACTTAAGATTAGAGAAGACTTAGACATGAATACAACATCCAACACTGTTGTGTACAACCCCGTTTAATGTTCTAGAAAAAAAACCAATAATGATACATAGTCTCCAATACAGGCATGGAAGGACATCGTCTCCAATACAGGCATGGAAGGACCTTATATACATCACAAAGTTACAAAAAAAGATATATGGTCTCCAACATAGCCGTATCTTAGATGTTGAGATATAGATTATTTGTAAATAGATTAGAAAAATAAGTTTGAATCAAGG
Organism: Erythroxylum plowmanianum; assembly: GCA_025531925.1. Classification (NCBI taxonomy): domain Eukaryota; kingdom Viridiplantae; phylum Streptophyta; class Magnoliopsida; order Malpighiales; family Erythroxylaceae; genus Erythroxylum; species Erythroxylum plowmanianum. The sequence goes on along the minus strand of JANVCQ010000006.1, from coordinate 16,376,319 downwards.
GATTTAGTCAGATAGTCTATCTGATCTAGTTTCCTATTTACTCTTGTAATTTCCTATATAATACTACATACTATTTATTCAAAAAAGAATATACAAGTATTCTTTTCCACATGGTATCAGAGCTCTAGGGTTTCTCTTTCTGAGATTTGTTTTTCGAGCAGCCTTCATTGTTGCATAATCGAAACCCTTTCTTGGTTCTGTTCTTGCGTGTTCCAGCCTTCATCGTTGCATTCCTCCTTGTCTTTCCTTCTTTGATTCTTGTTCAGACAGCCTTAGTTGCTGCTTTTTTCCTTCTTCATCATGTCAACCACCCAAACTTATGTTTCTAGCCCTTCAGAAGAATTCAGTTCTAATCAGAAAATTGGTGATATTTGCAAAATATTCGGGCTTCCTATGGGCTTAATGGGAAGAACTACCTCAAATGGTCTCAATTTGTCCACACATACCTCAAGAGCAAAAGGAAGCTTAGTCACCTTTTTGGAACAAGACCGACAAAGGATAACCCAATGTTTGAAGCATGAGATAAGGAGGATTCCATGATAATGCCCTGGCTATAGGATCTTTCACACCTATACCCCATGCCCAAGTAACAGAAAGATTGTAGTAGCCAATGGCTCTTTACCTATTATTGCAGGGTTCGAAGATGTACACATCACACCTACCCTTATTCTTAAAAAAGTCCTCCATATACCAAAATTTGTCAGTTAGCCTTGTTTCCATTCAAAAACTTACCCGTGATCTTAAATATTATGCTACTTTCTTTCCTTCTTATTGTGTTTTTCAGGATCAAGTCTCAGGGAGGAGGATTGGACTTGCTAAGGAAAGAAGTGGTCTTTACCACCTTGAATCTCCTCAAAAAGTTAGGAGCAATTTGTCTTTGTCAGTTCTTAGCTCCTTAAATAAAGATGACATTTGGTTGTATCACCTACACCTAGGTCATCCATCTTTTAAGGTTTTAAAGGTCATGTTCTCTCATTTGTTCCAAGAATTAGATATTTCTGAATTTCATTGTGATGTTTGTGAATTGGCAAAACATACTCAGATATCTTTTCCTATTAGCAATAAAAGCTCTCATCCTTTTCATTTGATTCATTGTGACATATGGGGTCCCTCTACTACACCTAATGTTTCTGGAGCTCGTTGCTTTGTATCCTTAATTGATGATTGCACTCAGGTTACATGGCGCTTTCTTCTTAAACAAAAATCTAATGTTAGCCTTGTTATACCTAATTTCCACTCAATGATTCAAAAACAATTTGGGGTTAAAATAAAAAATTTTCGGACGGACAATGCTAGAGACTACTTAAACCAAACTTTGTCATCCTTCTTTCAATCATAGGGCATTATACATGACTCATCGTGTGTTAACACATCTCAACAAACAGGGTAATTGAAAGGAAAAATGGGCACTTACTCAACACCACCCAAGCCCTACTCTTTCAAGGGAATGTCCCTAAGTCCTATTGGGAAGAGGCAGTTCTTACTGCCACATACGTGATAAATAGACTTCCATCACATGCGTTAGACAACAAAAGTTCCATAGACATTCTTAATAGTTTCTATCCACACTTCAGAATATCACATGGCTTAACACTTAGGCCCCGTTTGGTTGGCGGAAAAGTAAAGTTAATTTGGAATCTGATTCTTTGAAAAATAAATCTATGGAAAGTAAAGATATTTACATGTTTGGATACTTATCAGAATTATAATAGGAAAGTTAAGTGGATTCTTATTATGATATTTGGTATGCAACAGTATTTTATAGAATGTAATTTAATTTTAACTTATTTTTCCAATTATATCCCTGAATAAAAATTAAAATTATTATTAAATGTTAAATTATGTTAGGATTCTTCGGGAGAGAGAGAGAGAGAGAGATTCATTCTAGAAGAAAGGACAGTGGGCAGGAGGGCAGTCAGTTAGGCTGAAGTGGCTAATTAGTTAGGCATAACAGAATGTACCTAGAGAGGAGGGGGTATAAAGGGGTAGGCAGAGAAGGGAGAGGGACAGGCAGAAAGGTAGTAA
>JANVCQ010000006.1:16345512-16360208 GCA_025531925.1 Erythroxylum plowmanianum | reverse complement strand
AGTACCCTTACCTGCTGAGGAGCGATTCTGCTCTGGTTTAGGGAAGCTATACTATTTTCATACTGTAATGAGCTATACCCATTACGGATTATTGAATTAATACAGAAATCTCTAGTGTTTTGAGACTAGAGTTCTATCAAATTACAAGTCCATTCAAAATTCAAATAAAACGCAGAAAATAAGTTTGACCCACGTACGAGTCTACAAAAACAAGCAATAAAATGAGAATATGATAAGACAGAAAAAGGGTTTCATGCTTCATGCTTTTTCCTTGATTGACGGTACAATGTGCATGTTCAAGAGATGCAGATAATCCCTTTTTTGTCTCAAATAATTACGCCTTTCTTATCTGTACCTTGTAATACATGTATTTTATTTGGTCAAAAACATAGAACAAAATTTGTCTCACCTCTTTTAATTACCCAATTATCCCCTTTTAATATCAAAAAGGCACAAGGTGATTTTGGTCAAGAACAATTTATTATATATTATGGTCACTTCTACTTCTAGAAAGACAAACAAAAGAACACAGGATTCATAGGCTGAAACAATAAACAGTATACAATGAGAAAACCAAGAGAACACAGGATTTATCTCATCGTATACTCCCAAAAAGCATTAAGAAAAATCAACAAAACCCCATCAATCAGTATTAAGAAAAACAAAGATTTATGAATAGTTTAACCAGAAAAAGTACCGCAAATCTTGATGGGTGCTTCGAGCTTCAGATTAGTAGCAAATCAAAATACCCAAAAATCTCAAAATCACAGACCATACAAAACTGGAACTTTTTGTTTATAAAAATCGTCTCCGCTTAACAAAGCTTCGATTTGGACGAGTTGTGAAACGACCATGTAGAGAAGAATTGGATAGGACCCAGGAATTGAATTGAAGGGAGAAGAATCGAGCAAACGAAAACTACAGAAAAGTAAGAAGGAAAGAAGAAGAAGTAGAATATTTGAAGAGAAGAACAATCGAGCAAAAGTCGTACTAACAGCAGAAGAAGAAGAATATCTGAAGAATGGTCGTGTTTTTAAGAAAGAATTGTTGTAGAATAAGAATATTAGAAGAGGAGGTAGTATTTTAATAAAAGAGTTGTTGGAGAGTTGGGAGAGAAAGAAGGGTTACATTGGCCAGTATAATTTTTAAATTAAATTCCTAAGGAAGTTAATCTAAATACCAAGGGGTGTTAGGATTTAGAATCCAAGGAAAGTGCTACTACTTTCCCTAAATTAGGAAAGTTTTTACTTTCCTAACTACTCAAAAAACGAACCAAACGTAATAATTTAAATTTTAGGAAAAAGATTACTTTCCCAGTCAACAATCCGTGCCAACCAAACGGGGCCTTAGGGTATTTGGGTGCACTGCCTTTGTTCATGTTCATAGCCAACATAGAGACAAACTAGACCCTCGAGCCATCAAATGTGTTTTCCTCGATTACTCACCTACTCAAAAAGGATACAAGTGCTACAATTTGTCATTTAGAAAATTTTAGATCTCTACAGATGTCACTTTCACAGAAAATACACCTTTTCTCTCCAAGTCCTCTCTTCAGGGGGAGATTTTACTGATAGAAGATGGCACTTGTGAGTCCTTCGAACTACTTAAAACACTTGACCCTCCTTCTCCTCCAGCTCGTATTGTTGAAACAACCAAGCCTTTTGAACCAATTACATTTGAGTTTCCCAATAATACTACTTAACCTGCATCATCCCTTGTCGCAACCAGTGTTACTCAGGTGTATTCAAGGAGAAAGGTCGTTCCATAACTAACAAAGGTCCAAGAATCCAACTCAGACTCTAGAAATGAAATCATAGTAAGATCTGACTCACCTGTACATAATATTTTGAACCCATTGTTGTTAGGAAAGGTGTAAGAGAATGCACTAAGCGACCACTCCATCCTCTTATCTCACTATGTCTCTCTTAAGTGCCTCTTACCAGCCTACCAAAAATTCATTGTGAGTTTAAACACCATCACTATCCCTAACACAGTTTATGAGGCATTGTCAAAAAGGGAATGGAGGGATGTTATGAGCGAAGAGATGAGTGCATTAGAAAAGAATAGAAAATCGGAGATTGTCGATAAACCGAAAGGGAAAAACATTGTTGACTGTAAGTGGATTTTCACACCGAAATACAAGGCTAATGGATCTCTTGAGAGATATAAAGCTAGGTTAGTGGCCAAAGAGTACACTCAGACTTATGGGATTGACTATCAAGAGACTTTTGCTCTAATTGCAAAAATGAATACCTTGAGAATTATGTTATCATTAGCTGCCCTCTTTAATTGGCAACTCTTACGATATGATGTTAAAAATGCATTTCTCCATGGAGACTTAGATGAAGAAATTGTTATAGGTCTTTATGAGAGAACCAACCCCAAAAGCTAGCTTGAAGGGTGGGAGAGCTCATAAGCCTATAAACTCCACATCAATTTCTTTTATTACCGATGTGGGACATTTTAAACCGTAACAGAAATCCATATGAACATCCCACCAGGATTTGAGGGGGGCATCGACAACAAAATATGCAAGCTAAGGAGGCCCTTTATGGGTTAAAACAATCTCCTAGAGCATGGCTTGGGAGATTTTTAGAAGTCATGAAGGATTCTGGGTATAGACAAAGCCAAGGTGATCAAAACTCTTTCATTAAACATTCGACTGTAGGGGGAGTTACTACTCTTCTAGTCTATGTAGATGACATTATAGTGATTGGAAATGATGTGAAAGAGAAGCATGAATTGAAGTGAAGACTAGTAAAAAAATTTGAGATAAAGGAACTGGGAAAACTAAAGTACTTTCTCAGTATTGAGGTGGCATATTCCACACAAGGGATTTTCATATCTCAACAAAAGTACGTGACTGATTTATAGGCATAAACAGGGAAGATTGGGTGTAAATCAGTATCTACACCTATAGATCCAAACCATAAGTTGGAAGAAGCTAAAGAAGAACCAACTGTTGATAAAGGGATGTATCAAAGATTAGTTGGTAGACTCATATATCTTGCTCACACTCGGCCAGACATAGCAAACTTGATGAGCATAATCAATCAATTCATGCATGATCCAAGAGAACCTCATCTTCAGGCTGCTTACAGAATGCTACATAAATTGAAAGGCAATCTGGGGAAAGGAAGTTTGCTCAAGAAAAACAATACTCTTGCTCTAGAAGCCTACACCGACGTTGACTATGTAGGTTCCCTAGTGGATAGAAGATCTACTAGAGGGTATTGCACTTTTCTTAGAGATAATTTAGTAACATGGAGGAGCAAGAATCAGAATGTGGTGGCAAGGACATCCGCGGAATCAGAATTTAGGGCTATTGCTCAAAGATTGTGTGAACTACTATGGCTGAAGATTATTCTAGACAATTTGAAAGTCAAATGGGACTGCACTATGAAACTATTTTGTGACAATAAGTCAGCCATCAATATTGCTCATAATCCTATACAACATGATAGGACAAAGCAGATGGAAATTGGTAGACATTTCATTAAAGAAAATTGGAACAAGAGTTAGTATGTATGTCTTATGTTCCATCAGAACATCAAGTAGCTAATATTCTAACGAAGGGACTAAACAATTCGAGTTTCCATGATCTTGTATTCAAGAAGGGAATGGAAGACATCTATTCCTCAGCTTGAGGGAGAGTGTTGAGATATAGATTAGTTGTAAATAGATTAGAAGAATAAGTTTGAAATCGCTTGATTTAAGGGATTTAGTTTGATAGTTTATCTGATCAAGATTCCTATTTTATCTCTTGTAATTTCCTATATAATACTATATACTATCTATTCAAAAAGGAATATACAAGGATTCTTTTCCACACTAGACTAAATCTAATTTCACAAAGTTATAGAAGAATTTATGGTCTCAAATACAAGTGTCCTAGACCATGGCAACTGGCATTAAAATATTTGTAACCAATACGACCTAATCCACAACCATGTCTCAGGTCGTACCCACTTGAAACCCTAATTTTTTTGGTTTCATATTTAAGACATGTTTCTTTATAGTTGAAGCAATTTTCAATATCTTTGCTATTTGAGAGTCATGAGTGCTTCTTTTCATTGTTCTTCACTGAACTTCAAACTTATCAAAGAATTCTTTTTTTGTGGCTTTTAATTAGTTAATGATTTTGGTTCTTGATTCCTTATAATCAATGGGTAATTCTCGTCTACGTCTATTTTATCTTTCTTATGTTTGATTCAAACTTATTCGCGGATTCTCTAGGGTTTACTTCTAGGTAGATTCGTATCAAATATGTTCCTAAAAGTTCAAATCCTAGTAAGCATATGAGATGAGTGACGTCTGCAATTATTTATGCATTCTATTACACATAAAAAAATGTTAGAACAGATAATTAGTTCAAAAGAAGATAATCTCCCAATAAAATAATCTCCAATGCCTTCAAATGTTTAAGCATTTCTTTAAACAGTTAGAATTTCTTGGGAGGACACAAAATTGTACCAACATGACTAAAATTTTACTAGGAAAAAGTTCACAGCTCTTGATCTGACCAACCTAATATGTTAGAATATTCCAAGATTTACCATAATAATCCCTTAATTAATTGTATCTTCAATATGATAATGAATGTGTAGTAAATATCATAACTTACCTATAATTAACAAATATCAATAACTATAAATATTATAAAAGCTTACATGTAAAATTCTAACCTTCCATTGCAATTCATCATGCAGTTGCTGCAAAATCCAAAGCAAAGTTAAATCACATTAATTATCAAGGAAACAAAACACAATCCTAGAGAATACAACATGCATAGAAATAAATGGAAAGAACATAAAAACAAATCCAAATATTGTATTCAACACTTTTTAGTTTTGAAAAATCACATAGAAGCGTGAAAAAGCACAGAAAATTAAGGCCTTGATACAAAAATTGGGACTGGAGTAGTTTACAACCTTGTTTTCACAAGGTTCACTATTGAAACTTTTATCCCACAAAAAAATTGTAAGCAAACATATATATTTCGAAGTTGATATCTAAGAGAATAGTCAGGACTCAAACATTCATAAGATAGCACCATTAGATATTTGAACATTGTTCCATTCAATGTAGAAGATGCTCACTTCCTTTTTCCACAAATAAATGGTACCTTAAAGCATAATTAGATCCAGAGGAAATGAATGGAAACAGGGATGGGAATTTGTATAGGAAGGATTTGGAAGATAAGAATAGCTAAATCAAAGTACATCAAGCCTCCGACAATAAATAAGGAGTGTTGCTCATGCATTGCAGGAATATGTGAGATAATCGTGCAACAGAACACTTAATGCAATGGATCAATGTTTTTCTTCTCTTTAGCTTCTACAATTTGTTTCCAACTATTGGAAACAAATTGTAGAAGAAAAAGAGAAAAGAAAGCTATACAATAAATGTGAAAATTAGGTAACATGATCCAATTCCTAAAAGAAGAATTTGACAAATTTATAAATGGAGATAGCTAGTGATTGTGTGGTAATCCATTAGTACCTTTATATTGCTCAAAATAGAAGAGGTGCTTATGACGCGAGGCAGAACTCCATATTCAGACAATAAACCAAGCATGGATGACATGAAAATACATGTCTCCTCGTGTACAACCTATAGAATTAGTTTTGCCAATATAAGGACAATTAAAAGAAAAGACAGAAGTAATGGAAAACATGTTAAAATGAAAAGAAATTGTTAGATTGGAAAATAAGATCATATAAAGGTCTCCTTGTGGATTTGTCAATAAATTATCATGAGTTTTCAATAGATAAAAATATTTCCTCCGAAACACAATTTGAAAGGCCCCAAGTAAATCATATCATAACAGAAATTTACCTAACTTGTATTGGTCGCAAAAGAGTTTAGAGTTTACAAACGAAATAAAAGGGGCAAATCACTCAATCGCAAGCTTTAATTTAGTGGAATGAAGAGTGGAAGTTGATGAGACAATGAAATTTTGCTTTATGCCAAGCTTTCCTTTCAAAATAGGAATTAATAATAAGCTAGATATATTGTTCTTATTTGTTGACTACTTGCGCGTATTTAAGATAAAGAATACTAATTAGTGTAGCATTCAACTTTATTTTGGATATCTTAGTTAAGAATTCCTTTATTACTAAGGACTTTTCTATACATATGTATACTCTGTCTTTCCATAAATAGCATAAATTTTCTCTACAAACTTTAAGCTTTCAACTATGTGTGACGCCTTCTTTCAAGAGTGATTGATAGAACTAATTCCCATTTTCCTACCCTTGATTCCTAGAACTCATTTATTTTTTCCTTCAACTACAAATCTAACAATTTTCCAGCCCAAGTTTCCAGCTCCAATCAAGAAGTTTCAACAATTGTTACTGAAATTTCAACCTGAAGCCAAATTTCCAGCATCCTAAAAACGCCAAACAGCCCAAATCTTCAATTTCTATTAGTTTTAGCTAGTAGTTTGACATCTCTTTTATTCGTCCTACATCAATTTGGTATCAAAGTGTTAAAGATGAAGAAAGGAGGGAGGAAATGGATTCCTAGGCAAACCCTAAAGCTGAAACAACCGAACAACAAGATGAAACACTTAAACAACAAGACAAAACACCTGAACAACAATTAAAAACACAAGAACAACAGGGTGAAACAATAGGACAGCATGCTAAAATAACTGAACAGTTAGCTGCAAAGATTAACCAATAACTATCAAAGGTTTCGGATCTTTCCAGCTCAAAACTTGATGATATTCTTGGTGTTGAGGAAACAACTAGCCAGGTTGATGTCAATCCTGATGTACTGAGGGATTGAAGGTGAAGATTTGAATAAAGATGCAAAATTAACAAAGCATATAAATAATGGAGAAGTTGTGAGTACTACTTTTGACAACAAGAAGCAACAAATATTTATATTCAAGATAGTATGCAGTATAGAAACCGGTTTCATTATGGAACTGTCCAGGCAAACTCTATCTTAAATGGCCAATATATTGAGTTAAACTCAGAAGATGGTACACTACATGTTTGGAATATCAACACAAGGAATGCTGTGACATACTGGAACAACTACATAAGAATTACACCCTTTTAAAAGCCAAAAAAGCAGCAAAAAGAAAAAGAAAGATCAATTTCAGCCCTTGAATTTTTGGATCTGAATTTCAGAAGTTGAATCCAAGCTTGTATGAACATTTTGTTATACTCTACATCAATGACAACTTCAGAGAAGTCAAGATGAATTAATACAAAAAAACTTGGTTTATAAACAAATAAAAGAGCGCAAATCAGTCAACCGCAAACTTTAATTTTATGGAATGAATAGTGAGAGTTATGAGACAGCATGGGCAACAAGGGTTGAAGTTTACTTTTCCTTCCTAGATAGGAATTAATAATCATTTAGATATATTGCCTTAGTTTGTTTAGAATTTAAATTTATTTAAGATAAAGAATATTAAATAAGAGTACGATTCAATTCTATTTTGGATATCTTAATTGGGAATCCCTTGACTACTAGGAGAAAGGTTCCAAGAACTTTGAAATAGTAAGTAATTTACACCATCGCTGTCTACAAGCTACTTGAACAACAAATACAAAAGGTTCCAAGATATTCTAGCAAAATCAGTATCATGACAATTTGCAGTGGAAGAAGAAAAACTTGTCACGTTCCATTACGAAGTATGTCAACTAAAAGGAAGATGATAGAATGATAGAGCCAAATGATGGGAAGGCAAATCTAAGTGGCGTAAAGAAATTAGAAAAAAGTAAAGATAATAAGAGAGAGTCAGCCAAGAATATAATTGCTGTCAGTGCAGCCTTGAGAAGACTCTAATTTTACATTATGATTTAACAAGAAATCAATAATTTGCAGAGGTATATCCGCAAGATAATATAAAACTCCCTCAAAGCCACATAGAGAGTAGTAAATATTCACCTAATAGAATGCTTTTTCCATCAAAGCACCTCTCTTTGCTTATTTTCCACCCCTACCCTGAATTATCCTTACAATGCAACGGGTCACACTTCTCCAGAAGTAAGAGATTGTTCCCCTTTTGTTCTAATCTTTTATACTCTAAATAAGATAAGGTAGCTTCAATTTTATGCTTTAAGTCTGACCCAAGTGTTCCAAATATGTTTAAGCTTTTTTGGTACATGTAAGCTTTGTGGAATCTAGTTACCAGATTCAGGTTTTCACACCTTGGCAGAGCCATGTGTGGGCTAGCAGGGGCAGCTGCAATCTAAGGTCCCAAGAAAAAAAAATCGAAGTTAAAATTTAGTGAAAATTTTCGCCATTAATGAAACTTTTCCGTCATTGAACTCAGTCTACAAATTTTTCTAGACACTATATCTAACTCCACCTTTCAGCAGCGACAGGGGTGCAGTCATAACCGCAACATGGTATACTGGAGAAGAAATTAGGGACAATAAATAAAGTTTTCTTACAGATTTTGAGGGGTGGAAGCAGATATAAAAGAATGAAAACCTTTTTTCTAACAACAGTATCTTGTAACTTAGTAGATCATCATCCTGTTCAAGTTTACTTCTGCATATTTTTATTTGCCTTTACAATCCAAACCCAGGTTCATGTCACCAGTCTAAAAAATAAGCAGCAGTGACTTTAAAATTCTAATGCTATGTGAAATTTCAAGAAGGTAACACTGTATAGATTGAATTAACATCTCATACCACATTAAATGTCAGTATGTCAATAACAATTATATGCAAAAAGGGCATGGGAAAATCTCCAGATACCAATTGTGAATGGTTCTTTGCTTAGCGTTATTTCGTGATTCAAATAACTTACCAATGTTCAAATAGCAGAGGGAAGAAAAGTGTTAACATTTGAAGTACAGTATCGCTGTAATACCTTCAAATCATTTGCCAATTTTAAGTTTTCTTCAAGATCACCTTTTCTACGAGCCAATTCATCTAGGGAAGAAGTAATTGCTTCGTGGTGCTTCTCATCCTTTGCCTGTTCGAACAACAGTTTTCCTATTGTAACAAAGGAAAAAAAGTTGCAAAAATCTAGGATGGCATATGCAATTTTTGTATAATGCATGGAACCCATTCAAAAAGCAAAATTAATTACAAAAGCAACTCACAAACCATTCTTAATTCAGAAAATTTCCTCTCTAAAACGAATTTCTCATTCAGTGATTGCACTTCCTGATTCAACAGCAGTCAATGTCATTTCAAACAGTGACAAAATTAGCCAAGATAATCAACAAGGAGAAACAAGTAAAGACTCAGATATCAATGCATTACCCTCACACAGGCAGCAGCAATTTGTTTTCGAAGAAATTGGATTTCCTCTTTTTGAGCTTTCACTTGTGAATCAAACTCCTATTACATGAACTTGAATCACATTAGATGAGATATCAAGCTAAAAGAAACTACGGAAGCAAAATATTTATGCAGAAATCAAAAGTTCAGTACCATTGCTGCTCTGTCCTGAAAATATTTGTTATTCTCATTACCGTTCAACTTCCCCAAAGTATCATGAGCCGCAGTGTTATGCCTAGTAAAATCATAAACAAAATGAACAAATGAGCAGCATATTACACAAAAGATTAACTGCCAATTTATCATAATCAAATGAAACGATTTTCAATGTTTGCAGTACATAATTAAAGAATCAGAGATCTGAGCCTGAACCCCAACACCACCATGCTTTTGCACGGAGTTTTCTCTAGAAGACATTTGATTTGCTGTTTTAAGTGCTCTTCTAGGCTACCACTGACTGCATTAAAGCTAAATGTTTCCATGATCACCAACTAATTCATGCATTTTCTGACATATGTTTGCTTTCTCATTTTCCAGGTGGTACTCAAGATTGTAGAGACTACCGCTTGCACAGGAGGTGAGCTGGCACAACTACCAAGTAATTACATACATAATCAGAGTCGGAGAGTTATAAAAAAATCTAACTATAATCACGGCTTGGGCAAAGTTATAGAATAGAATAATCCATAAGCCTGTATTTGAATATTTATATGAATCATCTGGCCAAATGAAGTAACTGAATAAAAGACATGAAACTCAAGATGGATACAATTATTCCCATCAACAACTTATTCTGACAAAATTAACAACAATTTTGTAATACATTAATCTTCTTATACAATTAACTAGTCAATATACGACAAAGCAGAATCAGTTTTCTTCGTCCACCCAAACGTTCACAAAAATCCATTTAGTGGAGTAAATTTCTTAGAGTGGTCATAGACTCATAAGTTTTGTATAACAGAAATTGAAAATTTCAAGTCAAAACGAAAATTAAAATGGCCAATAGATGAGGCATTCAGTTTAAAACCAACGTTGTAATATATACGCACTCCAATCCTTACATCAGGAGAGCCCAAATTCCTAACTACTTTGACTTCCTAACCGCTATCTTCTAATCTTTTAGCAAACAGGATTCTATACACACCAAGCATAGTGTCAGTGTTAACAAATACAGCAATAACTTGTGCGAAGGAATTCCTTCGTCCAGCTAAATTAAAGCATTACTCGGTGAATAAAAGTTTGATAACCTACTACACAAAAAGTTATGGCACAGTATTAAACAAAAGCAAAGAACAAGAGAACTCTCGAGAAAACAAGAAATTCTGACTGTAAATACAAAGGAAGTTAGTAAAAGAATCAAATATAACTTCGTGGAAAGAGAAAATTTCAGGTCTGACCGGCCGCCAAAGGAAATTCAGCTAGCACGTACAGGAATTTCTCCAGATTGGATGGAATCCACAGCAGAGAAGAAAATTACGTGAGAATTGCAGAGATTGAGATCTCTCTCGGAGTCGATTCGTGCAGAGATAATAGCGAGAGAGACAGGGGTGTTGTGGAAGCAAGACGGTGCGTTCGTAATGTGCGTACGAAAGAGAGCAAAAATCTCGGTATCAAGCTGTGCAGCAATTGTATGATATAACAGTGAATACCGTTTTCCGAGTTTATGGTAAGTTGGAGTGTGAAAAGGAGACTCCCTATCGCTATGACTTTTCTTTCCTTTCCTTTGAATTATTATTTCTTGTTTCTTCGTTCAAGGTAAACAACATGGTTTCTGCTTGCTGTTCGTCGTGCTTTTCTGCATTCTTTGTTACGGTTTTTAGTTTTATATTTTTTATTTAGTTACTAATAACATATATAATCATACTAATGAATTAGAAATAAATTAATTAAATATATCATGCTTAGAAATAAATTAATTAAGTATATAATGCTTATTAATAAATCTGAATAAATAACTTATTATATTTTATGATTTTATTTTATAAAATAGGAAGATATCAATACTCAACTAAATAATTTTTTGTTAATGTAAAAATATGATGCAAGTGCAAGAGGGATTAACCCGATTTGGATTGATTGAGTAGGGAGCTCAATGTTGCTGAGCTAATAAGCGTGACCCAGAAAGAGAGATGGAGGAGAGGGAGAAGAAGAACAGAGAAGAAAAGGAGAGAATCAATTTCTGTTATTCATCATAATTTGAAATAGGTACTGTCAAATGCCTATAACAATACCAATCTGTCATGCACGAATCATGTCTCAAAAGTAATATAGCCCACACACGTGTTCTTTGCTACTACCCTTACTACATGACAGCAAGGCTATTACTACTGGACTAGCTAGCAGCATACTATCTACTTATTATTAGGCCTATATTAGTGAAGCCCAATATTAAAACGTTGCACGTCACTTTGGGACCTCCTTGACTCTTTTCTTTCCAGGTGCGATCTCCAGATCCTTCGATGTTGCTTGCAACAATGCCCCCTTCTACAGATCGACCTTGTCCTCAAGGGCGAAGTCAGGAAATCGAAGATGAAATTCATCAGCAAGCTCCCAGGTAGCCTCAGCAGGAGAGAGCCCCTTCCAATGCACCAACCATTGTGTTACCGCTTTCTTTTTGCGCTTCACCATTCTCTTGTCCAGAATAGCCACTGGTTGAGGGGCCAAGAAATCAGTGGAGGCGGGTAGAACGGACCCCAAAGGATGTTTACCCAAGGACTTCTTCAATTGAGACACATGAAAAACGGGGTGCACATCAGCTGACGGGGGCAATCGAAGTCGATACGCCACTGATCCCACTTTTTCTTCAATCACGAAGGGACCATAGTACTTAGGGGATAATTTGTGATTGTGTCTCTTGGCTACTGTTTGTTGCCGATAGGGTTGTAGTTTTAGGTACACAGCATCTCCCACTTCAAATGTGCGGTCGGTTCGGTTCTTGGCTGTCTGTTGTTGCATTCGATTCTGTGCCCGTTGCAGATGAAACTTCAAATTTTTAAGCATCTCTTCCTTATCAGTAAGGAACTGATCCACAGCAGCCACAGGAGAATCCTTAGGAAAATATGGAATATGTAATGGAGGAGGGACCCCATAGAGAGCTTCATACGGAGTAGTGCGTATCGCCGTGTGATAGTTTGTGTTGAACCACCATTCGGCGAGGGACAACCATTCATTCCATTTCGTAGGATTATCACCAGTCATACACCGAAGATAGGTAGCCAGACATCTATTAACCACCTCTGTTTGCCCATCGGTTTGAGGGTGGTAAGAGGTAGAGTAATGTAGTTCCACTCCTTGTAGCGAGAATAATTCTTTCCAAAATTGGCTTAAGAATACAGACCCCCGATCGCTAACAATGGTGGCAGGCATACCGTGAAGCTTAAAAACATTATCGAGGAACAACTTAGCTGTTTGATGAGCTGCGTATGGGTGAGATAGACTCATGAAATGGGTGTACTTAGTGAGTCTGTCCACCACCACGAAGATAACATCCTTTCCTTGAGATTTGGGCAGACCTTCAAGGAAATCCATACTGATGTCAGAAAATATAGTTTGAGGAATGGGTAGAGGCTGTAGGATGCCTGGGTATGCCACAGATTCAGTTTTGTTGCGCTGGCATATTTCACATTCGCGCACATATTGCCTAACCATCTTTTGTAATCCCTTCCAGTAAAATAAGCTGCTGACCTTCCTGAGAGTTACTGTCATGCCGGAGTGACCTCCCACTGCTGAATCATGGAAGTAGGAGATTAACTGTTTCTGTAGAGGAGGGACATTACCTACAACCAATCTGCCCTTTCTAGTCAAGGACCCATTTTTCCAACAAAAATTTGGGTGAGATGCAGGATCAGTTTGAAGATCAGAAATGAGCTGCTGAATTGTAGGATCAGATTGCCAACTATTGTGCACTTGCTGTAAAGCATCAGTGGAATAGGTAGAAACAGCCATTTGGTTAAATTCGGCGCTGTGCATGCGTGAGAGAGAATCCGCTGCCACATTATCCTTGCCTTGTTTATAAATGATTTCATAATCGAGCCCTAGTAGCTTAGCAACCCAAGTATGCTGACTGCTTGTAGTGACCCGCTGATCTAAGAGATACTTCAAGCTGTGATGATCTGTTTTAATCTTGAAGTGTCTGTCTTGTAAATAATGTTTCCAAGCCGCAACTGCCTGTAAAATAGCCAGCATCTCTCGTTCGTAAGCTGATAGAGCTTGATGCTTAAGTGATAATGCCTTACTGATATAGGCGATGGGATGACCTTGCTGTGTAAGAACAGCACCAATTCCCAAGCCACTGGCGTCAGCTTCTATGGTAAATTCCTTGGACAGATCTGGTAGAGCAAGCACAGGGGCGGTGACCATTGCATGTTTGAGTTTGTTAAAGGCATCTGTGGCTGTTAGAGTCCATAGAAACGCATCTTTCTGTAATAGGGCTGTTAGTGGTTTGCTAATGCTGCCGTAATTCTTAACAAACCGCCGATAGTAGCCCGTGAGTCCAAGGAAACCGCGGAGTTGTCGAATAGTAGTTGGAATAGGCCAATTGAGAACAGCCTCTATCTTTTTGGGGTCTGTGGAGACGCCTACACTGGAAATGAAATGCCCCAAGTATTCTACCTTTTCACCCCCAAACTCGCACTTGGATTGCTTAGCGAACAACCTGTTTTGTCTCAAAATCTCCAGTACCAATTGTAAATGTTGAACATGATCATCACAAGTACGGCTATAAACCAAAATATCATCAAAGAAAACCAAAACAAATTTTCTAAGATAGGGTTTGAAGACAGTATTCATGAGACTTTAGAAGGTGGCAGGGGCATTAGTGAGCCCAAATGGCATAACAAGAAACTCGAAGTGACCATGATGGGTTTTAAAAGCAGTTTTGTGGACATCCAGTGGGGACATCCTAATTTGATGGTAACCCGATCGAAGGTCTATTTTAGAATAGATACTAGAGCCATATAACTCTTCTAACAGTTCATCTACCAATGGAATGGGAAATCTATTCTTTACGGTAATGTTGTTTAGTGCCCTATAGTCAACACAAAACCTCCAAGAGTTATCTTTTTTTTTAATCAAAACAACTGGCGAAGCAAAGGAACTTGCACTAGGTTGTATTATACCTGCTTGTAACATTTCGTCTACCAATTCTTCCATGACATCTTTCTGGATTCCTGAATACCTGTATGGCCTTTTGTTCACAGGTTGCGCACCAGGAAGCAGGGGAATTTTGTGATCATGCTCGCGGATAGGAGGGAGTCCTTTTGGAGCCTCAAACACGTCAGAAAATGTTGCCAAGACCTGCTGAATTTGAGCCTTAGTGTGGCTGTCAGATGCAGATCGTATTGCCTCCATTGAATTAAGGTAACCTTCTCCTGGTTCTCCTCTTTTACTTGTAGGCTGCATAATTGGAATTGAGATATCTTGGAAGGATTTTGTAGT
>JANVCQ010000006.1:16335328-16345412 GCA_025531925.1 Erythroxylum plowmanianum | reverse complement strand
GCACGTCACTTTGGGACCTCCTTGACTCTTTTCTTTCCAGGTGCGATCTCCAGATCCTTCGATGTTGCTTGCAACAAAATAAAAATAAAAAATGAAAGTGGAAAATAAACAAGCCTAATTTGTAATTAAATTTGGAAAAAATGGTTGTAGTGTTCACATTTGACTCCGTCTCTCGAGTCCGTTGTCCACATTTATTTGGAGTAGAAAACGTATTCTCACGCTGGAGGAAGAATCGTTAAACAAAATGTGACTTTCAGGTTAATTCTTAAGCCGTCAGCGTGCAATTGCACTTTGTTGTGTCAGTAGTTGGGATGGTCAAATCTTCTTTGCCAATTCTGTTATATACGATTTTATTCATTTATTTTTTAGTTCTACATATTTTTGTGAATAGAATCGTATGGAATAATGTTAGTACAGGTACAAAAAATCTGATCTCGTACTTAATTACTGCCAACTGCAACTCCTTCAAAACTTATCGGACTTACCATCGAAGATTTTAGTAGGATACTGTATTAGTATTGATGAATATCAGCTACCATTTTAGATAACTTTTTAAATTTATAAAATAATTCTAAACTTTTAAAAAATTATAAATATTTTATTATCATATTGTGCAGTTGTATTATGTACTTTTAACAGTATCTCCAAATATCATAATAATAAATAATAATCACAATTAATATGAAATAATAATAATTTTCAAATACTTCACATATAAATAATAACCACAATTTATATAAAAAAAAGCAATCATCATTATACAAATATAAAATTAAGAATAATACAAAGTATTTAAAATATTACAATTTCAATTTTCATTATATAATAAATAATAATTACATCAAAATATCTAATAAAAGAACAATAAATATTCTTAACTCTCAAATTATTACAATTTACAACAAGAGTTCGTGACAAGGAAACAATTAAGTACAATTGAAACATGAAATAAAAACATATATTATTTAATTTACTATTAATTAGACATATTATATATTTAATTAATTAAATTAATTATTACTAAAATTATAAATTTCTTAAAAATAAAATTTTAAAAATCACAATAAAAGTTGAACTAAATAATTAATTTTTAAAGTAGGTGGAGGAATTTTTAAAAAAATTTTGAAAATTTTGTTAATAAATGCCTATATTTTTCAAATTTCCCAGTACCGACTAGTATGAAATGAAATATGCCAGTACCAACTAATATCTACGCCTGATATATAAGTACCTCTATTTATTTTCGTTCTCCGTTCGGTATGGTATGTACCGACTAGTATGGAATGAAATTCAAAACCTTGTTCAAAACTGGCTGAGAGAATATCATAAAGCCCCGCAAATTCATCAAAAATAAATAAAAGATGGTCATGCAATAAATAAATAACTATATATATATAATGGTCTTTAAGTATTTTTATCTTAGCTTTGTAAGTTCAATGTTTTATATTGGCTTACTCTTTTTATTGTTTTTTTTATTTTTGTATTTTATATTTTTATTACTTTTTTTATATGTATGCATATCTATTTATAATTTTGTAATATATTCATGACGCATTATATATAGGTCTATCAAAAACAATCTCTCTATTTGGTACTATCAGATCTCTCCAAATCTCGCATGTTAAGGAATTTTAACTGGATATTAATGATAATAATGACGAATGTTCTTTAAGTAATAAATAAATAACTATATATATATATAATGGTCTGTTTGTGAACATTTGCACCAAGTAATAAATATATATTCAAGATATTTTGGTTTAAAATACATGGATTTTTCAATCAATTTCTATATATTATTCCTTAGGTTATAGGTTTTTATAAATTTTTTACATTTTCTTCATTATAGATTTCATAATTAATTTTTACCTTTTGTAGAAATAATTATAAATAAAAGAGTGAAAAGAATCATCAAAAGAGTTAATTAAAGTTGGACTTAAGGATATTATATAAAAAAATGACTTATTTCCAAAAAATAATTATAATTTTGGACTTTAACTTCTAAATATGATGTAATTGTTAATCTATGTCCTTGCAGCCAATTAGTTGGTTGCAATTTTAATACATGACATTTATTTAATTAAGAAAATTATTCTTTATCTTGATGAATTATATTAATTATATTTGATGTTTTAATATAAAAGATAAAATCTCTGAAATAACTATTATGTAATTACAATTGTGATGAGATTATAATTATAATATTCAATTTGCATTTATATATTATTCCCAAATTGTTCCTAGTAATAGTTTCATTAAGATGAGATATTGATGAAATGGAAAAACTAGTAAATGTCATGTTTTTTCCTTATGAATAAAGTAATTGATCTCATAAATTAAAGTATGAAGATACTTAAAATAATGTGTGGGTGCCTATTAGAGAATAATTTCATTGAACTGACTCAATTATGAGGATCCTAAATAGAATATTACTTATATGTCTGTGGATTTCTTTATAATAATGGTTGTATAATTGATCATTAGATTTAAGACTACTAAAATATCTTATGTGAGAATTACTATATTTTAATGCTATTTATAAGCTGTCTTATTTAGGGTAGCTTAGTCAGTAGTACTTCGATGCAATAGAAATCATATGAGGATAGTTGAGTAATTCAGTAAATGATTCGTCACTCTAAAGTAATTAGATATAATGCTCTATTATGATTGACTAGTAGCGATTTAAGGAATTCTCTACCCAGATAAATCAATTACTAATTAGCAATAATAAGCATGATTGAATTCAAAAGAGTAGACACTATATTCATACTATGTCCAATTAGAACATTGGATGACAAAATGATTAAATTATACATTGTTGAGAAAGTTTTACCTAATGTAAAACCCTCAATATTTCACAAGTATACGGATCGTAAACTTGTAGTAATTGAGGTGTCAATCCCATAAGGAATTAGCTAAAACTAAATGAACCTAATTTTGTCTAAGGTTGTGAAATATGATTTGAAAGGAAATAAAATTCAGAAATTAAACAATCAAATAAAATTGAGCACTAAAACACTTAATAATTGAACTGTCATAATAAAACAAGGATGATCAAGTGTGAAAGTATAGGATTCATTCTATCATCATTTTGCTCCCTTGACCATTTTTTATTCAATTTCATGTTGATCCTAGATTCCAAAGAGTTTGATTATTCTCTCTCAAGACCTAATAATTTAACCCCAATTAATAATCCCTAATTGATAATGAAATTTCATATTTGGAATCTCTCAATTAACAAAAACAGCCTTACATTTTCAACTAGTTCTTAAGTAATCTATTAGATAATCGACTTTTCACACAAGATCTTTCTTTGTATGATCATCAATTTGATATTTACATGACTTATTAGGTTGCTAACTCTTATTATCCAATCTAAACAAATTACTATCAACTCACTCTCTCGATTTGTTTTTGAAGTATAAGCAAACACAAATATCACAATACTTAAAACATTGTATTGAAATCAAAAGTGTTCACGTCACAAAATAAGTTAAGAGCAAATCTTAATATGAAATTAAAACATCATCAGTGTATAACATCTTCCAATCCATTCCATACATCAAGTTTAATGAAAATAACAAAAGGAAAGAATAAAAAAACTAGGATTTACCCAGGCCAAAAAGTCTAAAACAACCATTCAAAAATGAAAACTTAAGTAGATCCCTGTGTCTGTCTTGCGCCTGTCACTATCATAACAGTTATTTGATGATCGTGACCCTTGGAAATGAGCTTCTATTATGATCGTGACAACCTCAATCATGATCGTGACTTTTGAAAATAGCTTATGTCACAATCGTGGCCCATTTAGTCACGATCATGACCTTTGGCTAGATCACTTCTGTCATGACCCTGACAAGAATGTCACAATCGTGGCTTGACTCTTCCTCCAAAATTTCTCTAACTTTACTCAATCTTATTCATTTGATTTCAAACACTAACAAACACATTAAAATACCTCAAGCACATGAAATTAAAGTCTAATAACATGCTCTAAACCAATAATACTAGAAAACATAAACACATAATCACATTACGCAATTCTAATCCTAAATATGCACAATTCATCTAATCAACACCTAAGCGAAATGACGATATAATGAACCATATATTCTCATAATTGATTGATCTTGTTTTATTGTGATATCTCATTTGTTAAGTAGTTAGTGCTTTATTTGATTTAATTTTGTTAATATCATAATTTTAATTTCATTAAACTCATACTTTATTGCTTAATTTTCTGGTTATTTTTATTTTCATTTGAATCACGTCTTTACAACCATAGGCAAAGTTAGGATTCAATTAGTTTTAACTAATTCGTCTTGGGATCGACACCTTAGTTACTACGAGTTACAACCCCTATACTTGCAGAATATTGAGAGTTTTACATTAGATAAAACTTGTTCAACAATTCCTATACAAAATAAATTTGGAGACCTCAAGCCAAAGGAGAACTTATACTACCATCACAATGAGAATTTCCATAGACATATAAGTAAGGTTCTAAATGGATTTCTTATATCAGGTTTGTTCGGTAAACTTGTTTTCTAATAAACACCCACATGCCTATTTAAGTATCTCTGTACTTTAGCCTATGAGATTGACTACTTCTTTTATAAGGAAACTGCTCAAAAAGTAGCACTTACGCCTTTAGAAGTGTTGCTAGTAAACATCAAATGGCAGTTACCATCTTTAAATTTTAGCAATAAGAACTTCTAATGAAATGTCTAGGCATCCCTATCTCTTCTGATAGATTGAAAAATAGAGATTTCAATGCTCTCTTTGATAAAATCAAGGGCAGAATCTTATCTTAGAGCTTCAGACATCTCTCTACAGCAAGAAAAGTACAATTTATTGCATCAATTTTATAAGGAGGTCTTGGCATACATTCTCTTAAAGTTATGAATACCATCTTACTCACAAAGAGACTTTGGAGAATTATGATTGATAAACAATCACTTTGGTGTAAGTGGATATACACTTACTTCATTGAGAAGAGAAGCATATGGGCTTTAGACGTTAAACAACTCCCTTAATCCTCTCTAAAATCAATTATGAGATTAAGAGATAAATGGAAGAATGACTTCATTGCTCTTGTAGGAAATGAAGAATCTATTAGTTTTTGGTATGATAATTGGTCTTCAATAGGTTCTCTTTTAATGTCATTGAAGCTACACCGCTCAGAACTTTTATACATTCAATTGACTCAGTTGCTAAAACCCTCTCATATAAGGAGATCTTAATGCAATCATCCATGCCCAGCTCTCTTATCAATGAAATCTTAGATATTCATATTAGTGGACAGTAAGACAAATACAATTGGAAGCACACCAGAGATGGTCAGTTCTCTAATCTCACCTGCAAAAACCAATTTTCAAAGATCTTTCTATTGTACCTTAGATTAAAGTAATATGGTCTAGTTATCTCAATCCTAGAGCTGCCACCACACTATAGATTGCAAAGACGGACAAGTTGAAGACTGTTGACAAAATGGACAAATACTTATGTCACACTAGTTGGTGCTCTCTCTGTCAAAAAGTTGAGGAAAATGCAAAGCATTTATTCTTTAACTGCAGCTACATCAAAGATATCTAGAGGACACTTGTAGATAGATGTTTGATAATTGAGCATTTAACTAGCCCGAACAACATTAAAGATTGGTATTCAATTGGCAGTAGGACCAACAAAATTGCATGCAAATGCTTCTAATAGGTATTTTCTTCCTTGGCATAGCAATATATGATAGAATAAATCACAGAATATTCCAATACAAGAGACTCCCTATGGATCATTTTTACAAGCAAAACACATCAGAATGCAAAATTGCAAATATTGGTACAAAAGCAGAGACTTCAGGATGAACTATACCTTATTTCCTTTTAGAATATCTTGTTTCCTATCATTAATAGTCCTATTTTGTAATCTTTGATGGTCACTTTGCAGTAGTGACCTTGGGTCCGTATTTTGTAACATCATTTGATATGCCTTTTAAGGCTAAATATAATTATTCTTAAAACAGAACGTGTGCTAGTATTTTTAGGTTTTATTAATATCCATTCTTAATAAAACAATAACTAGAAAAAATTTCGTGGAATGCATAAATGCAATATTAATTTTATAATTATAATCTCATTATAATTTCATTTGCAATTTATAGTTATTTCGTTGACTTTATCATATACATCTAAATATATACAAGATAAATAATATTTTTAAATAATTGTCTCTAAATTACAATCTAACTGATTGGTTGTAGGATATAAACCAACAATTATGTTCATTTATACAATATTTAAAATTTAAACCACTCCATCATACAAAAGGTTATATTATATTATTATGGGTTATAGTTTATTTTTACTTGATATTAATGTCATGCTCTTTATTTATATTTAAATTATATTGTTCCACGATTCTACTTCATTTCCCGTTACATATTATCATTTATTATGTTGGTTTATATAATATTAATTTTTAATACATTTTCATTTATAAGAATAATACATGTCAATTTAAAAAAATTAAAATATTGAATTACAACAACATTATTATATGATTTTTTTTTACCTTTAGTGGAAATAAGGATTTATTTGATTAATATATGATGTTAGTAAATTTGTAATTTTAATTATAATTGCATTCGCCTTCTATTTGCTAAATTATTTAAAAACTTCATATGCACCGTTTGCATTATCTTTTAATTTCAGTTTAATTTCAAGCTACGCAGCACCGTGGTTAATGAGGGGTTAAGGAAGAAGCATCCGTTTTGAAATGTGAGAAAACTGTGAAGTAAAAATTATATTTATATTATTGGTTGGTTGTCTCTCCGGTCCGGACTCTCAAGTCCTCAGATTTCTCCCAGTCCCCACCCAGTTAACGCATGGAGAAGGAATGAAATGAGCGAACAGCAACAGTTGATGAGTAATAATAATATTCCAGTCAACGAAGCCTATTGGGCTTTGGTTGAAAAAGCTGATAACAAGTTCTCCAAGATCAGAGACTTGCCATGCTATGACCGTAGCAGGTTCTGTCTGATTATCTGACCGTCTGTCTATGTATTGATGTCTGTCTGTCTTTTCCGTTTATGGGTAGTCAATTTTTCATATATTTATCAGGTATGACACATACTTCTACAAGGTGTTCAAGGTGTACACCCATTTGTGGAAGTTTCAGCAGGAGAATCGGCACAAGTTGGTGGAAGCAGGGGTCAAGAGATGGGAGATTGGGGAGATTGCTTCTCGAATTGCTCAACTTTACTATGGCCAGTACATGCGAACCAGCGATGCGAGCTATTTGTCCCAGTCCTATATCTTCTATGAGGCTATTTTCACTCGCGAATATTTCAAGGACGCTCTGTTTCAAGATCTCAATCTCGCCAACAAGCAGTTGAGATTCTTCGCTAGATTTTTGATGGTGTGCTTGGTTTTGAACCGCCGAGAAATGGTTCACTACTTGGTTAATCAGCTTAAACTTCTGGCTGATGATTGCAGGAGGGCATTTCAGGTCTTTGCTTTCGCTCTCTTTCTTATCTCTTGTTTTAACATTGTTATGTCTATAGATTTGCCAAGGTACATTCCTTTTGTGTTTTCCCTTATGTTTAATTGGTTTCGTTTGAGAAGATTTGAGTAATTGGTAATGACTTTCAAATTTTGTTGCTTCCAGGAAACTGATTTTAAAGAGTGGAAGCTGGTGGTTCAGGAAATTATTAGATTTTTGAAAGCTGACTCAGCTTTTATGAATATCAGGCCCTTGAGGTATAGTCTTGTACTGGACCCTCATCCAGATTCACTCCCACATGTTGCAACCAAAAGAAACTTAAAACTACGAGATGCAATCCTCAGCACTTACCATCATAACGAGGTAGGCTATTCATGTCCATTCCTTTTCTTTCTTCTTCATATCTGTAGGACAAGAACCATGCTGTTCTCCACTTGTATCATTGCTATTATTTACCAAAACATGGTTGATTTTTCTCCGTCACTGGGTTCATTCTTTTGATCAGGTCAAGTATTCTGAGCTAACCCTAGACACATTCAGGATGCTTCAGTGCCTGGAGTGGGAACCAAGTGGTTCATTTTACCAGTCGAGTAGCAATAAAATGAGTCATAATGGTGGTGCAAGTCCTGCTCGTCCTAACTATGCCCATGATATAGCTGATCCTACTCTACCTCCAAACCCACGAAAAGCTGTGTTGTATCGTCCATCTGTGACACAATTTTTGGCAGTGAGTATATGTAATGTCAATGTTTTAAGTTGTTGTGTGGTCCATAAATCTTTTAAATAATAGACTTTCCATGTAAGTCTGGAGAGGTTTTGTTTCTGGTGGGGCAAAAACAGTGCTGAGTAGATAGAGCATTAAAATAGTTGCTTGTATTGAGGAACTGTGATATTATCAGCGGCAGTGACTCCTGGAAAATTATTAGATTCCAATTCCTTGATAACCTAAACGTCACTTATATTATGTGGATAAATGGGTTCCTTAAGACGGAGAGAAAAAGAGAGACAGAGAGCAGTAGGTTCTTGTTTGATGTAATTTAAACATCTTCAGAAAGGACAGATGTTCACGGTTCTGTGGATTTTATTTGGTCCTTTGCTTGTGAGCTTAAGGTTATGAGGGTGTAACTTAAACATCTTCATCAAAAGAGGCAGTCCATGTGCTGTAGAGTTTGCCACATAAAAGGTGTTAAGAGTTCACGGACGGGTGACCATGTCTTGTCACAGGGTAATGATAGTATATCATGCTGTAGATGATTTCTGTGTTGTCAGGCATAGTGGAAATACATCTCTTGTTTAAGTAGACTACTGAATGAATACCTTTCTCTGATATTATTGACAGTGCAAGTAAATTCAAGTTTAGAGGACACTGCAGGAGGGAAACTGCTATTATTTAGGATGGTTTTGTTA
Organism: Erythroxylum plowmanianum; assembly: GCA_025531925.1. Lineage (NCBI taxonomy): Eukaryota > Viridiplantae > Streptophyta > Magnoliopsida > Malpighiales > Erythroxylaceae > Erythroxylum > Erythroxylum plowmanianum. The sequence continues at coordinate 16,336,508 of JANVCQ010000006.1, read as the reverse complement.
ATAAACACAATGTGGTTGGGCTCTTAATATCACCCTGTCAACATGTTTACACTTTTCATGCAGGTTCTGGGTACGATTACGGAGGAGTTACCACCTGATGGAGTTCTCCTAATATATTTGTCAGCTTCAGGTGTTACATTTTCTCTATTTTAAGACTTATGATTTTCCTTTATTTCTCACTTTCTTATTGGACAAATATGAAGTTGATACTCATCTTATCTTCAACTTCCTTCAGGTAGAGCTGTAAATATTTGTAGCTCCATCAATACAACAGAGAATGTAGGGAGAAGCTTTCAATCCGACGTCATGTGTCCAGATGGTGCCTGCACTCCCCCCTTCAGCTCACCTAGTAGTCCAAAGCTTTGTTTCAGGCAGGGTAAAGGGGAATGCTTATATTTTGGTAGAACTGGAAATGAAGGTATCTATTTAGATCCTATGCTGAACTTTCTTTCAGGCACTAATTTTCCTGGCAGACTTCACTTTGACATTAGCTCTTACCTTCGGTCTTAATTATTTTTTGTGATTTGATAACCCTTGCCCCTCTATACTGCACCCTGCAAAACAATGTAGTTGCCATGTACCACATTCTTCATCTCCCTATCAACTGTCGCATACTTTTGCACCTAATAACATTCCAGGCAGAGCCATGTGATTCCTAAACAATCTGGCCCAACCATGTGATTTGTATGTACCAAAGTCCCATTTTGCCTTGCAATGTAACAGAAGTTGTCAACTAGCTTGAGGTTTTTAGTTTGCAGTTCCTGTGTAGTTGGATTCTCCATTTGAAGAAGTTTGGAGCTTTGCATTTCTAGATGCATAGCATATATCTTTCTTCTTTTATTTTTTGAAATTATTGAAGTATCAGTTGATGCGTTATAATGAAGAGCAATGACTATTTTCAATTAGAGAGAACATGTTATCTAATTCATTCTGGTCATTACATTATTGTGTAAAATTTTGGTTACATCTAATTTGTTCTCACGCTGAGTTTTCCAGGAAATAGCAGCATTTATCCAAGTGATTTAATTCCATTTACAAGGAGACCCCTCTTTATAGTTATTGATAGTGATGGAAGCGATGCATTCAAGGTGAACATTCCAAACTGTTGTGGACGTTTTTATAGGCCAGAAATACAGCCGCAAATTACGTTAATTAGGTTGCAAGTTTTATCTAAATTGCT
>JANVCQ010000006.1:16309226-16332102 GCA_025531925.1 Erythroxylum plowmanianum | reverse complement strand
GAGGGGACCGATCGGTCTTCGGGTCGAGTGGATTGATATGGATTGGGTCCGGGCCCAGCACGGCCGACCCGACCAGACAGTATATTAAAAGGAAGCTAACTCCTAGTGATTATTGGACAGTATATTAAAAGGAAGCTAACTCCTAGTGTACACTTTTTAACATATTTAAATATTAATAAACGAATTGTATATTACAAAGAATGGTTATAATAAATTCATATAAAGTAATCATACAATTAACACAATCATAAGTGGGTAAAGCATGGGAAGAGAGATAAAACTACTTTACACTAATTCAGTCAAATAATTCTCAACCTCCATATAATCATAAAATTAACACAATCATAATTAGATAGAGTATGAGAAGAGAGATATAGCTACTTTATAGTGGTTCGGTCAAACAATTCTCAACCTAAATCTATATTTAAAAATTTATTATCTTCTTCTTTTCAACAGGTGAAGAAAAATCTTCTATCCATCTTTATCACTAGTGAAAAGGAATCTTTACAATTATCTTACTTTTTTATCGGTGAAGAGAAACCCTTTTAAAAATCTTATTCAAAGTTAACGGAAACCTTCATAATGTGCATCATAAAATTTTCCTAATTACAATAATTTTACAAACATTTGTAATCCAAAATCTCTCTTTTTTACTTAAACTGATGAATTAGGACGCAATGTATATTTTGCAACGCACATAGGCACTTTTTATTCTCTCAAGGCACTTACCACGTATCTAGTATGTCAAAGGTTATTCTTACAATTCATTGTGGTCTATTTTTACTGAAAAGCACTTTAAATAATCATTAAACACACAAACGTACTATTTTAATGGTTATTTTCTAGATTGGATTGGCAAACCAATCACCAATCTTTGGCTACTTAATTTGATTGGAGTATTAGCTAAAAGCACTAGTCACATAGAAAGTTTCCTTTTAAAAATGGTAAGAAATGGTCTAACAGGTTGTTTAATTCACCTGCTGAAATAGATAAAGAATGAAATGATTATTCTTAGGAATAAAATAGATGAAGAATGGAATGAAATGAGCATTATTTATGATTTATTCCTAAGAATTTTTATGTCAATGTGTAGTTTGAAAACATAAATTTAGAATGATAAATGAATAACTAACAAAAGACTAAAATATCCATTATAGTCCCCAATAACTACATTATTATTATTATTGTTGTTGTTGTTATTGTTATTGATGTTATGTAGTTAATGCTGCTATATATGTTGGCTACTAGGTTTTGTTATCTATGTTTCTTCTTAATATTCGAATTTCAGTTTTTGGTAATATCCATCATGAGATGTAAATCTCCATTATCACCCATCATGATGCAAATTATGCAGTGGCTAATTTTTCCGTCATATACTTCATGAATTTGGTTTGGCTCATATCAGCATGCATTATATAGTCTCAATTACAACATAAAATAACATTAGAATGATATTGAAAATAAACTTAACCTAGGGCTTTAATTGACTAAAAAATTATTTGGTTGAACAAAAAATAAGCCTTATTTTAAATAACTATACAAAATATTTAAACTTTAGCATGATCTTCAATGTGTGGCAAGAATCCCTACCCATCTAAGTCTTCAAAAAGGCATAAGACTGAAAAATACAAGCATGTGTACAGGACGATCAGGAATTTTACTTAGGGCAGTAGCCCTTTCATCATCTGTTAGTCCCTATATCTCACCTAATGCACCATCTAACTTTTTAACTCTTTGTTGAATAATCATTTTGGTCCCAATACTCTTACACAATTCTTTTCTCACTTCTTTTTATGTTATCACCCAATACTTTGGCAACAACAATAATTGAATTTGCATCGATTGGTTCTCCCTATCATTATTTTTTCCTTTTTACTGAAATATTTTCAGCTTGTCTTTCAACAGTTGATGCTTGAGGTTGAGTAGAGGATTCATCCATGTAATGCGAACCATGCCTAACTTCATATTCATCTTCACCACCTTCATTTATCCCACCTAGACCTTCTTGCCTTTTCATTTCTTTAAGAATATCTGCAGCAATTTGTGCATCATTTCCAGTTGCATGATCTTCTCCATAGATCCTAATCAACTCATTATAGAAAGGAAATCTCTTCTTTTGAAATTGATTAAAATCTTTGTGACTCTAACAAGATGAAAAAAACATTAATAATTTATATAAGTGACAAGAAAGTAGTTAAAGAAAATACTTAAAACAAGATAAAATTTCAATACTTACACTTAAGTACGACTCCCATACATGATCTTCAGTAGTGACGATCTTCCTTTTACTATCCCATCCAAATCTATTGTTATCTTTCCTTACTCTTTCTTTAAAATCTTAATCCTAGACTTTATGTGAGGTTTGACTTTTAACTTTGAATTAGGGAGTTTTATTGCTACCAATCTTTCTAATTCATTTGGATAGCCATCTTTAAATCTAGTATCAACATTTTATGTTCCCACATTATACAAATCAACAATGTAGGAAACTAAAGCAACATCCTCTTCATAGTTCCACTTTCTTTTTGTTCCTTTTGAACTTTGAAAATCAGTAGTTAACAGGGAATTCCTTGACATACTTATATAGCAAATTAAAGTAGTATTGACAAATAAAAAATAATCATTATAATAAAGGAAAAATAAAAATTCATAAAATTTTTCATTTTATTAACATTAAGCATTAACAACTTATGAGAACAACATAGTCTATAATAACAATATACAGCATAAACAAAAAAGTACAATTACTTGCAGAAACAATAATATAAAACCCTTTAACACTTAAACATAATAGAACACCTAAAAAATGTCAAATTTCATTTTGCCTAGATATTCGCCGTTCATTGAACATTTTGCGTGCCAATTCAATTCTCCAATTTGTCCAAACATTAGTTAGGTCAATAATACTTATAGATTCCTCCTCAACAACTAGATTTGTGTGAAAATAATCCCCCAAATTACTCTCTATAGGATCAAAACTTATCTCCTGCCTAATAAAATTATGAAGCAAACAACAAGCTACAATAATTCAGTTGTGTATCTTTAATGGATAAATTGATGACTCCTAAGAATAGCCAACCTAATTTTTAGTAACCCAAAAAATCTCTCAATTAAATTACATGTATCTGCATGTTTCATATTAAAAAATTCCTCTGGAGTTCTTAGCTAGTAACATTGACGTTATTCATTCGAATGGTACCTTTAACCCCTAAAAGTTGCAAGGAAGCCCTTACAATTTGTATAACCTGCATTGACTGGGTAATAGCAACCTACATAAAAAACACTATATAAGTTATTTAATTTACATTATCTCATATACAAAATTTCAAACAACCTTCCTATATTATATAGGAAAGCTTACCATAAGGAACTTTTAGTCTCCCTTATTAATTGCATCACGAAGAACTCAACCATCAGCAACTAACTCTTCCCAACCAGAAAGAACATAAACAAATTGTAGATCAGGTGTTCACACACCTAACATATTTGTTGCAATGTCGCCCTTACGAGTTTGAAATCTAGACTTATCTTTAATTGGCACATTAACCCTGATATATATCCCATATGGATCACATAAGCAATTCTACAATTTAAACAAAATAAACAATAATGAGGAACTTTATTCATATACACTGAATTTTTTTATAAAAGTAATAGGGTGATTATCTACCTTAAATCACTTCCACCGATGGTCCGAAGAGTTTATTGGTATTGAATCAAGTTTTCTAAACAAAAGATCTTGCAAATACATCATTGCATTAAAACATCATGAAAATATGGACTAATTGTCTCACCTAACCTTCTAAAACTTTTCCTAATAACAAAATTTTTAGCATGATGAGCAATAATATGTAAGAAAATTGCTACTTGTTCATCAATAAACATGTTGTTTGTTGACTTTAATCCTCCTATACTTTTTAGCATTTCACATAGTTTAAAAAATGCTTGCTAGTTCATCTTAACCACTGAAATATATTACTCAACATTGTCATGCACAATTCACCTCACTTAATCTTTATTTACATAAAAATCAAGAAAATAACATCTAACCCTTGGCCTATAACTATATAAAGATGCCTCATATACCAATAAACTCAATAGCCAACTAACAACATTACACATCTCCAACCATACAGTTAAGACAACTGTAAGCCTTTTTGAGTCTTTGGTTCGACGGCTTGGCTACAAGCTTTCCCGCAAATGGTGAATTATCACTTACCCTTTCTTGGGTCAAATCATAGGCCTATGTTAATTTAGCTTCAATGGCCGACCCCTAGAATAATAGGCTCCCCAGTGTTTAGATTCCAAAATGCTTGGCTAACACATCCAGGGTTTGATGAGGTAGTAGCGGAGCATTGGATACCAAACGAGGAGATGATGAGTAAATCGTTAGCCCAATTCTCACACCACCTCGCGCGATGGAATATATCAAATTTTGGAAATATATTCCATCAGAAAAAAAAGACTGTTAGTAAGGTTGTATGACATCTAGAGGGCCATGACTATGGGAAATTTGGATTACCTCTTAGACTTGGAGGAACAGATGAGTGGGGAACTGATGCAGGTTCTATGTGAGGAGGAAATCTTTTGACATCAGAAAGCCCGATGTGAATGGATTTTGAAGGGTGATAGGAATACTAAATATTACCACAATCTCACCCTTTCCAAAAGAAAGAAAATGAAAATAGAGAGTTTCATTGACTCCCATGGGTCACAGGTTTCTGACCCAGTGCAACTGAGCCGTTTAGCTAGGGATTTCTTTGTCCACCTGTGTACATAAGAAGATGGACCTATCCACTGGTTCCCACTCTCTGGAGCTTTTCCCCCTATTAGCGGACGGTATTCATGACTTAGTTCTGCCAATCCATGTCACTAAAATCAAGACTGCAGTTTTTGACATGAATCTAATTAAAGCCCCAGGGGTAGATGGTTTCAATGCATTATTTTTTCAGAAGTAATGGGGGCAGGTCGACCCAAAAGTGATAGAGTACATAAAGGAAGTTTCAGGTGGGAATGTTGGGAAAAGGATTTAAATCAAACCATTTTGGTCTTGATCCCCAAAATCCCTCCTTGACTAATATCCGCAGTTTCGACCGATTAACTTCTGCAATGTGATTTATAAGATCATCTCCAAAGTCATTATGAATCAGTTGAAAAATCATCCAGCGCATCTAGTGTAGAAGAATCAATGTAGTTTATTCCTGGCAGATAAATAACTGATAATATTATCATCGCCTAGGAAGTCATTCACTTCATGCAAAAGAAAAAGGGGAGGACGAGCTTTTTTGCTATCAAAGTGGATCTGGAAAAAGCTTATGATCGGATCCGATGGGACTTTATACAAAACATTTTAACGGACATTGGGATATTGAAAAATCTAATCTGGTTTATTATAAAGTGTGTGATGATGGTGACTATACAGGTGGCTTAGTGTTATACCCTTAAGTTCAGATTGCGGAATCGTGCAAGTGTTGGCGAGCCTTTACCAATACTTGGCACGTAAGTTGGCACGAGGAAGGCGTGTTGACGAGGAACAAGGCAAAGTCTTGCGAGTTGGCGAGCAAAACTCGAGGAACTTGCGAAGTAGGCAAGGGATGCGGGAAGTATCGACGAAGATCTCGAGAGTAAGTGAGATTTGATACGCGTAGGCACGCGTAGGCAAGCATTGGCGGAAATCTTCAACGAGACGCGAGATTTGGATGCGAGGCCGCGCGAAGTTGGAAAACTAAGTCATGCGAGACCCGAGGGTGCGTAAGAAGGTGCAAAGGTATATAAGACTCGCGAGAGTGCACGAAGGCATGCGAGCGTGATGAGACGCCTAAACACTTAACTTCAGCGAGGCAGCCCGAAGGTATGTAAATAGGCGAGGTTTTATATACTAACTCGAATTGTGACTTGTGACTTAGTCATGGAGCGATGAGACTGCACCATAAGTGAGGCCAAAATGGAAGGTAGACTTATCTATGGACGTGCATTGACGAACCTATGTGCGGATAGGCTGTGTTGAAAACACTAAGTTAAATATGGGCGAGTGGGATTAGACTTGGTGCGAATTTTGGTAGAGCATCGGACCTTATGAAGATTGACTCGACCCAGGCTAAGACTTGACGGACTAAGGACTTGGCTATGCTCGGATGGATGGACCATGACTAACAGACTTATTGTGGGAGCATTGGATCATATCAGTGTGCTAGTGGGCTTTGACGAGATCACATTGCATCATCAGCGGATAGAGATCACAGGGAGATCTTGGATGATGTGGCGATGACTATGAGTTAGAGTTGCAGTGAAACTCAACATCTGAAGATAGTGGAGATCTTCGCGAATAAGGATGTTAGTGTTCTAGATAGTATTCTAGATAAATGTAAACTCTATCTTATGTTATCTTGTTAGATCTTATCTTATCAGTTAGAATCTTATTTGGATGGGGGTGTCATCCAATTGGTTTATGTAATCTTTATCTGATAGGATAGACGTGATCTTGGGTAATACAGATTTAGTGGGAATATGTGACTCCAGGCTAGGGTGCCTATATATAGCTCATTCGAGCTTTGCTCTTCTCATATTCCATTGAGTGGGAAATCAGAGAGAGCATTCTTTGTATTCTTTGAGGGAAAGTAATATAAAGTTGGTCTTTTGACCGTATCTCTGTGTGTTCTTTTTTTGCCTATATTTCTTTATTGCTTCTGCGTTGTTTCTTCTAGTGTGTGCGAGGTAAACACTTCGAGGGTTGGGAAAAGGCTGAGTCTTACTTTAACGGATCTAAGTGAGACTGTCGTGCAAAAAGGGTGTGAGCGAGCAACTTCAGGTGAAAGTTCGAGTCTCCAAGGTGACCTTTGTAACACTTAGAAAGGCACAGTTACTGATCCTTTTAATCCTTCAAGAGGGATTAGACAAGGCGATATGCTCTCACCTTACCTTTTTATCCTATGTATGGAACGTCTAGGCCATCTTATTTCGAGCGAAGTGGGACAACGTCTATGGAGACTGATAAAACTGAGCCCTATAGGGCGTCCCATATCTCACATTTTTTTTTGCTAACGACCTGATTCTTTTTACTGAAGTCAGGATTCTTAGACGCAAGTAATCACAAGGACACTGAAGGAGTTTTGTAAGGCATCTGGGCAGAAAGTAAACACTGATAAAACTAGGATTTTCTTCTCATTGGGAAAGTATCTAGGAGTTCCATTGATACATGAACATACAACGAGCCACACTTATCAACATATCCTAGATAATGCCTAAAAGAAACTTACAGGGTGGCGTGCAAGGTAGTTGTCTTTAGCGGGACGAGTCACCCTAACCCCTTATTCTTACGATGCAAATGGTGCGACTTTTGAGGTAACTCTGTAATGACTTGGAGCAAATCATGTGAATTTTTATTTGGGGTTCCACGAAAGAGCACAAAAAAATGCACCTCGTAAATTGGGATACAATGTGTAAGCCTAAAAAGGCAGGAGGCTTAGGCATTAAGCGTATTCGTCCTTCCAACAATGCTTTATTAACAAATTTGGACTGAGCTTTGATTACACAACCTACAACCTTATGGAGATCTTAATGGCTAAATATAAAATGGACCTGCACCATATCCCTTATACAATAGCTAGGCTAGGGGTTTCAAGCATTTGGCGGGGAATCTCTGCAACTTAGGAATTTGTGCGCCAAGGTATAAAATGGAAGCTGGATAATGGAAGACACATTTTCTTCTAATTGGATAATTGGGCAAAGATTGGGGACCTCTAATCTACGTGGCGACCTCCAGATTTCTAGATAACGTTAGCAGATTTTATGAATGAAGTCAACAACTGGAAGCAAAATTTGTTCCAATAATACCTCCCTTCCACAATCTGTATGGATATTGCGGAGATTCCCCCTAATGCAGACGATATAGTGGAAGATACAATGCGATGGGAACTAACTGAGCATGGGAGGTTCACAGTGGTCTCATCTTATATTTTAATTGAAGGGAGTATCACGAATGTTAATAATAGCTTAAGAGAATTAATTTGGAAATGGGTAGAGCCTCAACGGATTAGGGCTTTCCTTTGGTTAATGACCAAGAAAAAACTTCTGACCAATCAGTAAAGAGTGGCACACCATCTATCAACAAATAGTAGTTGTCACATTTATGGACAAGAAGAGTCCACACTATATGTCATCCGGGACTATCAAAGAGTGAAAGCATTATGGAGTAAATTTCAATCCGAGGTGGTTGATCTAGATTTCTTTCACCAAGATGAGAAGTTGTGGGTAAAATCTAACCTTATGAAGCATTCACATATGATGCAGGTTGACTAGGTTACTATTTTTGGAGTAGCCTGTTGGTTTTTATGGCATTAGAGAAACAAAAGTCTTTTTGAAGCTAACTTTGTTTGGTCAAAAGAAGGTACAAGGGCCGGTATGGAGTACGTGGAATGGATAGTAAGGGCAAGGACAGTGGAAAACTGTGTGTTTGAGACAAAAGGATTACTAGTGGGTAGTTTACTTGGGTGGACCAAATTGCCAAAGAATTACGTCAACTTAACAAATGGAGCGGTTAAAAAAGGGTCTACAATCGCTACTATTGGAGGTTTAATTAGAGACTGGCACAGTTATTAATACGGTGGTTTTATACAGCATATTGGGAGGGGCTCACTGCTAGCAACTAAACTCTGGGGAGTCCAACCGGGCCTTACTTTACCTTGGTCACTTAGATATCATCGAGTCATAGTCGAAATGGATTTCTTAGAAGTCATTAATATCTCGTCCTCTTCCAATATAGGGTTAGCTGAGAATAACTTTTTGGTGGTAAGTACTCGCGGGTTAATCTAACGAGATTGGGAAGTGCAAATTCAGCATGTACATCGTGAAGGGAACCAGTGTGCCGATAACCTAGCAAGTCTCATAGTCCTAGCTAACGCAGGCATGCATATTCTCTAGGAGCCTCCGATGCTAATCATGGAACTTATCCACCGAGATAAGACAGGAGCTTTGTACCGCAGAGCACTATACTAGTTATATAGTATTTTGGGTTTATTTCCTTTGTAAACAAAAGAAATAAGCCATGACTACAAGAAATAAATTTTCTAATGTATTTATGTAACTTTGTTCAAAAAAGGTACAATGTAAGAGAACAACCATGAAATAATTTAAAATAGTTGATGACATAAAGTATAGTAAGAGAGAAACGTTACTTATACACACTAATGCTCTATTGTTATAACATAAAGGCTATAAAACTTAACTTGAGAACCAATAAAAATTTTCCAATGACACTTAAACCAGGATATAAGGCATAAGAAGCATATACTAACAAATAGAACTGAGAAGGGAATGAAACATTTTCAAGAAAAATAGAAAAGAGAAGAAAAGGAATCACATGATGGAAAGAAAGGCAAAAGTAGAATAAGCATAATGACCCTAGGGGGTAAGGGTAAAGAAGTACATTTTTCTAGGACTAGAAATGACCTTGGTTTGCCATTTCATCAGTAAGTAATAAACTATCAAACCATTCAGTTTCTCCAATAAGTACCATGCATAGATGATTATTTTCCAACAAAGAGACCCACCCTAAAAATACTTAGCTAACTATATATACACTTTCTAGACATATTAGCTGTGCTTTGTAAAGTTAGAAGTCCAAAAATAAAAACCACATAACTCCTAGCATAGGTGTAAACTAGAATCAGGCAACCCACAAGATTAAATGCATCATCACCCCACCAAATTCTGACATATAAAAGTGAATGATCAAAAAGATTCTACACACATTTTTAGCACATAATAAAATAGAAAATGAAGAATTCAATCGTGCAATTAAGGCCATTTCTCACCTGCAAATTCAGTCCTCAAACACTTGCAAATTCACTTTAAAAAAGTGAATTACTTAAACTATTTCCTTAACACCTATCATTGTTGAAGATAGAGACAAGTTCTAAAGTAAAAAAAGCAAGTAAGCAAATGATGGCAGTAAGTACGATTAATCCAAGGGAGGTGTAAAACCCCAAACTTTTCCTTTCAATGAAGGTAAATTTTTTGTTCGATGAATAGTATTTTCACGTGAATAGTGATTTTTAGGGACTCAACCTCGAAAAGAATTGAAAATATTCATAATAATTATTAGAGTCTAATGGTACTAAAATGGATTGAAAATAATTCTGATTGGATGGATTTTGGGAATTCAGGAAGTTTAGGATTTAAAATGCCCTTTTTGGAAAATAATGGATATTGATGTTTTTAACCCCATTCGAATATTTTTTAAAGCATTCAGTCAATATGTATTGACCCTAATAAGAGTATTTCATGGTCAATTTAATGATAAGCCTGTTATGGAATATTTTCTAATTGTAATTCGGTTAGTCGGTGAATTAAATTCATTAAGGGACAATTTAGTCTTTTTGCATAGTGGTAGGGGCAACTTGGTCTTTTTTCATGTTGAATAGTGGATTGATGATTCATGATGTAAGATGACATGGGTCATGTGTTAAAGGAGTAAACTTAAGACAATTGGTTCATTCTTTTCATGGTAACCATGAGAGCGAAAGTGAGTTAACCGTGAGTGAAAAACAAAAGAAGAAAAGGAGAGAGCCAAAGGTGGGTTTCTGCTAAGCTTGAGAGAAGAAGGGTGCAACTGATTTTCCATGGTTTAGAGCATGATTTGAAGAAAGCTTGCAATTTTCCAAGAGATTGGAAGAAAGTGGTAAGTTTTCCTAATTATGTTTAGTGAAATTCTGTATTAGGATTCTCGGTTTCCTTGAATAGTCCTAGTGTTTTGGCTGTAACTTAGTCTACAAAACTCCAAATTGGGTGATTCTCACTGTAAATCAAACCTAAGACATATTAATAAAAATATTTAGAAAAGACCTAGACCTAATTCTAGCTGAATGATATTGAAAATTGGGATTGATTATGACAACCTGATATTGTCCTTGTATTGAAGCATCTTGTGACATTTGGTACATGTTTCATAATTTAGAAGTTGAAATGGCATGATTTTTGATGATATGAAAACTAGAGACATAGGGGAACAAACGTATAGAAGACTTCAAAACTAATTTGAAAATTTATATGTGAAAATTAAGGAACAAGTGGAGACATAGATTTTAGACATGGGTCGTAACCATGATTCTTTATGCACGATTGTGATATGGTGAATTAAATTAGGTGAAATTGTGTTCTGAAGAAATTAGCAAGTTAAAACAGGTAAAATATGGTGTTTAAGTGAATTTTGAATTTTTATTTGGTAAATGGAAAGGAAAACGACATGAATATCCATATCTTATGTATGTTGTTCAATGGTTATTTATTGGCAGCATGTAGACGCTATATATGTGGCTTAATGGTTGTTCAATGGCAACATGAATGTTGTACATAATTTAGTGATTCAATGTAATGAAAACAATATGTATATACTATGTACATTATTTAAATGGAAAGAAGACATCATATATAAATCATAGGCATTGTTCGATGGTTTTCTAATGGTTGAATGAAAAGAAAACAGAATTTTAATCTTACTAAATGCTAAGATTTTGGCTAAGCCCTTTGTTATAAAATTTGTAAAACAAGGTGGTAAGTTATGGATGTACTTGGAAGGTTTTAGAAACCCTTCAGGAGTCTCCCTTATAGTTGAGTAAGACAATAAAATTTTCTCGTCACTGTAGACTCAGGAATAATAAAGGAAAAGCATTGAACATGTAAGGGTAGTTTACGATAAACCATAAATAGTGAATGTGTATTTAAATTGATTTGCTAGGTTAGTTTTTACTTTACTATGAAAAGTATGTTTATGAATAATTCCATTTGAGATTTACATGTGCTTTGATTTAGCATTGAATTGAGTTTTGAATGTACTTGGAAACTAATGAGACGTACACATGCTTTGAATTGGCATAGAATTGAAATTTTCATATATTTTAAATTGGCATAGAAAAAGACTTTGAATATGTTTTTAATTGGTATTGAAATGAGGTGCACTCATATATTAATTATGGTTTAGCCTATCGTACGTCTTTATGCCTTTATGCATATGATTATATCAATCAGAATATGTTTTAACATGCATGGTGGTGTTTTGGGGGCGTTTGTCACTAATATGGGTGATGTTGTGTCTGTTAGTATGTCCTATGAGCCGCCCTATATACGTGTGAAGTATATATTGTACTAGAACTATTATGGGTAAGTGATCCAGAACCAGCTCCGTAACTATTGATTTATATATAGTGCTAGCATCGTTATAGGCAAGTGATGCAGAACTAGCTTAATAACAACCGGTATATAGAGGTTAATAAGGCACGAGTAAGCGATGTAGAACCAACTCCATGGCCTTACACCTAAGGGTACCATATGGCTAAGAAAATTAGTGATAGACTATGTTTTAAAAAGAAAGTTCATGAAAGTGTTGATTACCATCCTTATATAAATGGAACTTGATCTCAGAAAAATATATATGTTTTGTTTTACATATGCATTGATCTTATGAAAAGAAAATAATGTGTTTTGTAAGAACATTGGTTATTACTTGAAAAGAAAAAAAATTGTTTTCTTTTATGGAGGCTAATATTTGTATAAATGTTTTTATTGGAAACCAATAATACTCATTAAACTCGTTTAGCTCACCCTTTGTTTTCTTTTTTTAAATAAAACCTCCTAGATGCATGCTTAGGGGTTTCAGTAGCAGGGACTCCACCTTGCGAGTAGTCAACTTCGCCAAATGCTACTGTGTAGGTTTTTATTTTGCCTTGTACACGTTTTTGAGAACTACCGCATATCTTTGAACATGTTTTACAAAGTAGATTTGTATGAAGAATGGATGTGTATAAAGGTTTTTAAATGGAATGCATGGTTTTGTTTTAGCTTTTCAAATTTTATTGATGTAACTATTTAGGACTGCATGTGAGTGGATTTGAAGTCCACAAATTGGAGTTGAGAAATTGATGTGATAGAAGTGTTTTGAACTTTAACATGGATTTTGAAATTTTTGGGATGTCAAAATACAGTCGTTGTGCTGCTGAAATTTTAATAAACTGAAAAAAAAACTCTATTGCTTACATTTCTTATCGTGAATTGAAACTTTTCCTTAACAAGGGCAAAAGGCTTAACTTCAAGGGAACTTTCTAGCTGACTTGGATATCAATTGGAGAGCCACCATAGAATGTTGAGCAGGTCACCTAGTCATTACAAGATAGGGTCTGCCAGTGAGACTCCCATAATCACGCACCTAAAACTAAAAAGATAGACTTGGTTGTACACTGACACAGATGAAGAGATAAACTTAACCAGTACAAGAGTATAGCCAATCTTTGAACAAATAAGGGTTGAAGGAAGGGAACATCGACAACAAAGACATCCACCATTGAAGAGGTTAGCTTGTAAATAACATGAGAAAAAAAAGAGGAATAGCCAAAAGCCAAATTTTCTAAAAACTTCTTCAAAGCTGGTTCATTTCACACTTTCTTGTCTCACAATTGGGGGTAATCTAAAGATAAGAAACAAAACCCAAATTCGATTAAAGAAAATAAAATGGTATAATTAATAGCACAATATAATTTAGTCAACATGGAGGCTCACAAACCCTACCCGAAAAAGATAACAAACAAAAGGAATAACTAAAAAAGACAGAGCACTGATCAAAAAAATAAGAAAAGCCAATGGTAGCTTCGAAAGTAGTTGAATCCATGTCAAGAATAGAAAGCTAAGGACCTGAATTTGAGATTCAGAATTACTAATGATAAAGCTTAAAGTGAAATAGATATATAAACATAAAAATATATAGATATAATAAAATGGTTGAAAAATAAAAATAAATAAATAAATAAATTTAATATATCATCGAGAGGGAAACAACCCGGATCAGCAATATATATATATATATATATATATATATATATATATATATAATAAAAATAAAAATAAAAATAAAAATAAAATTATTAATGTTAATATTAACATTAATATTAATATTAATCATGGAGCTTAATGTTATTCAAGTATGTTTAGAACCAAACTACTTAAAGATCTTACTCAATTCGAGTCATGAGACTTTAGCAAAAGCTTCAAAGTACTCTTTATGTTGCTTGAGTATATCAGCTACTTCCAAGGATGCCACAAAAATTATTCAAATTCATGTTATTAACAATATGTTAATATTTTAGCAACTTTATTGAAAGCGTTACCAGTTAAACACCCTACTTAATCCAATATTAATGTAGTCATATTTTTCACCCTCTTTTCTATATATTATCATCTTTTCCCGACCCACAAGTTGTATGTCAATAAATAATCACATGACCAACACAATTTTCAAACTCAATGGTTTTTCTAACATTATAGTAATAAGTATACCACAAAACATCAACTTGTGAATGATTGCAAAGAAAATGAAAAAAGGTGGGTGTGAGTTGAAAATCAAGAAATCAACTTGAAGTTAGTTCATTATGAATTGGTAAAAGCACTGAATTTTTCAACCTTCGCTTTAATAATGCCCAATTATACAAAGTAGCATGTTAACTTTGAATTACACATTAGTGAAATTTTGGGTCATTGAGCTACAATGTATGAGGATTTTGACACCATAATAGAAAAAATGGGATAAGATATTTCAGGTTGAGATGGTTAGCATTGCAGATAATGGTTGTTGAATAGATTTTTCAAGTTCCACTCTACAGGTCAAAGAAAAAGGACCATAGCCTCATGGATGAGAAACTAAAACTAGCAACTACTTCTCAACTCTAATGCTTCAAATATCCACTTTCTCAATTGGAAAACAAGGACTTGGTATGACTATTTTCTCCTTCCTAGAGGCTTTCCATTTAAACCAACTCATAAGTTGCTCCCAAAATTGAGCATTTCAAAGGAAAATCACTTGCAAAGGAACCAAATCAAGTTCTGAAAAAAATAAAATTAATTTCATATAGATGAGGGAGAAGTTCAGAATAAAGAGCAAAACCTAGAAAAAAACAAATCAAGTTTTGAAAAACAAAAAAAAAGAAATTTTATATAGAAGAGGGAAAGTTTCGGAGTGAAGAGCAAAACCTAAAAAAAGAAGCATTAAACTGTCGGTGAGATTCAAGAACACAAGCATTAAATTTCAATCCATTATTTAAAAAACATAATACTTATTATTCTCATTCTCTAATCTTCTACTTCACTAGCTCGATCAAACTAAAATAAGTCCATGCCTTAAACCAAAATTCTCCCCATCTAATTCTAGTAAAGAAAGTTAATTTACATGGAAATGCACATACACAGTAAAAAAGCTAAAACCCAGCGTAATAAACCGAAATTTAGTGGGAACTGCCAATAATTGTTATTTTCAATGAAGCAGGAAATCAGAGCATAAAACCTGATCTCTCACCCAATTAAAACCCTTAACAAACATAAAATAGTAAAGTTCGCCACAATTTTCTTGGAACCATACATAACTCGATCTTGCAACTTTATCATCCCATAACAATCTTAAATAAACAAAAGTAATAAAAGGAGAAATATTGAGATAGAGAGAGTGTGTTTTTACATACTAGAAGACTTGGCTGACGTCGAGAGAGTATTAGCAATAGGAACTGATGGGATTTCTAATCTTGTTTCTGGTGTCGAACTAGAAAAAGGTTAAAAGGAACCATACATAACTCGATCTTGCAACTTTATCATCCCATAACAATCTTAAATAAACAAAAGAAATAAAAGGAGAAATATTAAGATAGAGAGAGTGTGTTTTTACATACTAGAAGACTTGGCTGACGTCGAGAGAGCATTAGCAATAGGAACTGATGGGATTTCTAATCCTGGTTTTGGTGTCAAACTAGAAAAAGGTTAAAAGAATTAATTTGAATAGAAGTGGCGACGACCGAAGAGAGGGATAGAACTTATCGAGAAAGAACAATTTTAACTTACCTAGAAGAGAGGGACAAAAGATCGAAGGTTGGGTTGGCTTAAAGAGAGAGTGAAAATGAAGTTTTTAGAGAAGAGAATCCCTTGAAGCTTGGAGATGGACGAGCCTTTCTCTCGCGGTAGAGAAGGATATCTTTGTCTCGGACATATGAAATTTATTCCAGATATGGTTAAAATAGATAATGATGGGGGCAGGGAGGGGACGATGACTTTACTTATTTCCCAAAGTCAAGGAATAACTAAACCTAGGATTAGTTATTCTGTGTGTTTTTTTTCTAACCAAACAAAGGAATAACTAATTACCAAGAATATTGGGCAAACAAAGGAATAACTAATTATCATCAGTAATACTACTGGAATAAAATATTTATTATAGTGAACCAAATAGGTCATAACTAATTTAGATAGAATAAAGGGTTCTCCCTATCCTAATTATGTCTATAAGCTATGCTTGGTTGCTTTAGAGACTATAATTCACTTCTTTTTTAAATTCGTTAATAGCCTTTGTAATAGTATTCAACACCTTTGTAACCATTTTTTTAAATATATAAATGAATGGAGTAGAATTGTTCAATGGGCTACTACTCCTTATAAGCTTAGTACAGATGATTTCAACCCTTTCAAAATTGCATTTGGATAAACAATTTATAAAATTTATTGAGAAAGAAATTCAAGGATCTCTAGGAATCAACAATTAGATTTATAATATGCTACTTATCGGAACATTAGTAAGATAAGAAAAATGGCATGGATATTAAGTAAAGGGCTTGTTTTTCCTCCATAAATGGATACCAACTGATATCTTTAAAGATGGAAAAACTACTCTTAGTTCCAGAGGTTTAAAAACTCCTATGTAATACCATTTCTAAATCTAAATATAGTTTCACTAGTTTGATATCTGAATTTGAGATATTAAAGTTTCTATCAAAATGTCTACCTTTGTTGCTATTACAGTTTGTGACTTCATGCTAGAACAAGATGATTCATTTGCAATATGTACTCGTGGCTTTGGCCTGAAAATTTAATATTGTTTTAATTTCCAAAAGAACTTTGGAAACCCATCATTAACTAGTCAGTTATGACCCTTCATTTAGTTGGTTGCAAACTACCCATTCAATTTCTCTTTAACATTTTGTCTTATAACCTTTAGAGTAGTCAAATATCTACATAAACTAGTTTCAAAACTTCAACTCCTAGGTCTTTTCAAAGATAAAAATAAAATCATTTGACAAAAAATTAATTTAAAACTAATTTAGAAGTTCCTCAAATTCTATTTAAAGATCAAGAAATTTTCTTTAAAGTTCAAAGTAATTTTTCTCTTGATGATAAAAGAATTTATGTATCATGAACATGTAAATCATCATACAATGATCCTAATTTATTAAAATGACTATGATAAGGTTATAAGAAAAATTAAAATGATTATTACATATGAAATGACTTTATTTTTCTTGTTTATAATCTATTTTACTTATTTTCTTCAACTTTTGAATAGCTAATTTACTCAATTGGGTCTTATTGTAACATCCCGTCCCCACATTAAGGATTAGAATTTAGATTTTAATAACGGAGAAAATAGCAATGTGAGAGTTAGAAATTTTTTTTGCATTTCATGCTCAGTATAATGTCAGCATACATGCATGTGAATTTGAATTTTTGCACACATGAAAATAATTGTACATGCACTCATTGACATTTTGGGTATATTGAATTGTAATGTGATATGTTGTGAATTGTGGCTATAGTGAATGAGCTAAATGAAATGGAGTAGAAGGATTATAAATAAAAATTGAAGTGTTGGATTGTAGTGAATAGAAGTCTTCTGAGAAGTTACTAGGAATGAATAATTAAGGGAGTTAAATTGGACTTGAAACTTCCATGAATAAACTATACTGATCTAGATTGATTTTGACAAAATTGTCTTCATGGAAGTTGTAGATCTTTCTTTTAGCTTTCCATTGATATAAAGTTTGCAATTTTTGGATATCATAGTCAAAAGTTATAGTCCTTATAAGTAAAGATGCTCAGGAGTATAGGATGTATCGTTTGGTGATGACATGTCGTCTAGTGAGGACGCTTCATCTGATGAGGACGTATTGTTGGGTAAGGGTGCTTCGTCTAGTGAGGACGTATCGTCTGATGATGACGTACTGTTTGGTGAGGACGTTTTGACTGGTGAGGACGTTTAGTCTAGTGAGGATGTATCGTTTAGTAAGGATGCTTCGACTGGTGATGACGTATCATTTAGTGAGGCCATATCGTCTGATGATGTCATATCATCTAGTGATGACGTCATATCGTTTGCTACACTATTCATCTGATTCTATCGTCTGGTCCCATTTTTTTGACCCTGTAGATGATCGAATTTGTCTTTGAGGCCTTCATAAAAGATGTAGAGCTTAAAGTTCTCTTTCAAACTCTATAAGAATGACCTTGATCTGATATCTCTAGAGCAAGTTATGCCATTTATCCCAAATAGGTTCAACATGATGGAGCACGAAACCTTGTTTGATTCCTTCAACCTAATCTTTATTATCTGACCTCTAAACGAAGTGATCTTCAAGACAATAGATTACTCACACATTGTGCTATCTCTCCACAAAAATTGGCAGCATTCCGAATTGATTGGAAAAAGGTTTTGATTAAAGGAAAGTAAAGGAATATGTTGGAATAGTATGAATTGATGTTATTTTACTAAACATGCTTCGGTATTTTGAATATATCTAGATTTGTAGGGTTCCAACTAAGATGATTTATAATGTGGAGTAAACTAGAGACATAGCTTTACAAATTATATATAGAGTTCAAATTCTAATTCAGCCTCTAAGATGTTCAATTTCTAGATGGAATTTGTGTTTAGTATACTGTTTTGGACAAGAGTAGTCCGAAATTGTTTGAAACATATCTTTCAAATCACTAAACCAAATCGGATGATTTTGGTATCAATGGAAACATAAGACATAGGAGAACATGTTTCTAGAAGAAAGTGTTACAAAATAACTTCAGTATTGGGGTCAAAAAGAACATGTAAAGTTGAACCGAAATGGTGTTTTTATGGGAAAAATCTGAAAGTGAGTATGGGGTTATGACTTGTGATTACAGTGGCTTTATTAAGTCATAAACTTAAGTATAAATCATACTTAAGTGAGTTTTAATAAAGAAAAGTGGATAAGTGGTTAAGAAAAAGATAGGTGTCCATGCTTTAAAGTAAAGATTTAATGACCTTGAAAGACAAGCTGTTGTCCTTATCTTTATCCTTCTTGAAGCTTCTTTCCTTAGTTTTTCTTAAACACAGAGTTTCTCATCAAATCTACACCATAATGAAATCTTGGTTTTTCCTATCAATTACCACTCATACGTTGTTATTTCTTTCTTCTACCTCAAGAAATACCGAACCCTCTGTCAACTTTCAAGTTGATGTATGTGCTTGCATGAGGGATTAGGGTTACATGATTGTTGCAGATGTTAGAGCTTTAAACAAGTAAGCTTGTTATGATTATGTATTTTTGTATGAACTGAAGCATGCATCATGAGTTTACTATAAAATGGTTAGGAAACAGTAATATTCATATTTGCTGGAAAGTGAGTGAAAAAATTAGGGTAGGCCATATTTGTTGAATTTCTGTGGATTTGATGATCGAAATGTTATGAGATAGTGTTAAACTAGTTTTGGAGTTGAAAGATCAACTAAAATGTGTATGTGATGAGAACAAAAAAATTTGGAGAAATGATTATGTGAATGCCCTGTTCATGTTGATGTTGTGTGTGTGTATATATATATATATATATACACGTAAGTTTTGGAATGTTTTTAGAGTTGATTAAAAATAAATTTAGAATTGAGAGATAAGTGTATGTGATGTTCGGAGATGAGAATGAATGTTTTAAAATAGAAGTTGAGGAAGAAATGAAGAAAATGCAAAAGTTGAAAAAGCAAAAAACTTGAAGAATATATGTGTATGATTTTCTTTTTTTGATGATTGTGAAATATGGTAGATTTTGGTTTGGTTGTGATATGTTGAGATGAAATAAAATAGGAATGAAGAGAAAATATTGAGTTTTAAGCAGAAAGTTGATAGTGATAAATACATATTTATATACTCTATTTTCCTCTTCACTAGTTACATATGGGATTATATTAGTAAATTAGTGAATGAGTTATTGATATCAAAGTACCAAAGGATTGAGGTTGTGAATTAAAGAATTGAAGAGTGATTAAGTTATGAAATTGGTAAAGTACCCGGGATTGTCATTTAGCATGCATTGTACATAATCCATTTATACAATTGTGCATAAATAAATGATTATAAGTGTGCCATTATTAATGTGAGTGCAACGTGTGTCTTGCATAAATGGATTGTGCAGGTTAAATGTTCGCATTTATGCGTTTCCAGAATTTAAAAACAAATGCTAATCGTGAGCGTACTGTGAGTAGACCTAAATGGTCTTATTCAATGTTTGCTTTGTTTTAAATTTTGTAATTAACTACTAAATGCTCATATGAATGTGAATGATTGTATTGATTTCCAGACAGAAGGTCTGATGATTGTGATGTTTGATTTAGATATTGAAGTACTACTTGTATGTGAATGAGATGAAATAAGTGTATATAATATGATTGTTAAATGCCAAACCACGGTTCGATGATAAATGTGTTTTGAATGTGCATTTGTATATGAATGAAAAAGTGATACTCAACTCTAATGTTGAATGTCGGACTATGGTCTGATGATATGTGAATGTGAGTGAATGAGAATATGCAAGTGTGATTTGAGGCATTCCATTTCATGAATGCATGAAACATAATGACAATTGTGACCAGAGTAGCCACTGATGAGAGCTTAAAGTTCAACGAGTGAAAATGAGCCTCGAGCTTAAAAGTGATTAAGAGCCTAAGGCTCACTATGTAAAATGAGCCCTGTATCTCCTAAGCGGATAAGAGACAATTATTAATGAGTTTGGTATCTAATGGAGACAGGACAGTTTAGGCACTTGGTCACAACAAAGTAACAAAGGAAAAGTGGGTCTCATGTACACTATATATGCATAATATGAATGATTAAATTGTATTGATTGTGAAATGTGAAATGTTGTGAATGTGATTTATGTGTTATGTGACTGGGCGAGCTATCGATGATGGTCACTCATTAAGTTTGCAAAACTCACCCAAAATTTGCAAATATTTTTCAGGATAAGAAGAATACCCCGTTAGGCAAACGGGAGTATACCTACAGCATATAAGTGAGGGACAGAGGTTGGGATCAGTTCGTGTCTACATTGTATTTCTTTATTTTTTACTGAATTGTATATTTCAGGACTTTTGTATCGAATAATGTATTCCGAAAAGTTTTTCATAATGTGTATTTGAACTATGTTGTAACGGAAAGACATTATGTCTAAAGTGTTTTGTATTTGTGAAAGGGCTTTAATGGCTATTAAAAGTTTTGTTGATTGTATTGTTATGATTGAAAAAGTTTATGAATAAAGTGGGCCTGATTTGGTTATGGATTTCTGCATATTATATTTGTTGTTTCAAAAAAATTTATATCGATTTTTGAATGATTGAGTGCTCTAGCATGCCACCCTCGCGGGGCACGAACTCGGATATCCCTTAGGATGTCGGATACGCGTCTTGCACGAGTTGGGGTGCTACAATATGTGGTATCAGAGCCCAGAATTACTATCTTATATGGGCATTTTCTGAAATACATGTCAAGTTATATGCATTTTAGTCATGTCATAGCAAACAGTAGTAACTGATCCCCAGTCTGAGTTACATTCATATGAGTCACACGCATGAGCATGAGCATGAGCATGAGCTAAAAGTTTAAGCTATTATAAGCACTAAGAAGAATGATGATATGTCATAATGTGAGAAGAGGAAGGTTGAAGGATATCTAGAAATGGGAAATAACATATGGTTAGTTATAATAGATAAAGATTCTGCGTAATTGTATTGGTGGATGTATTATTAAATATGACATCAATATTACGTTTTGGTGATATTTCCTTGAATGTGATATAGGTGTGAATAGGTATATTGCTGTGGATTGATTGAGGAAAATAAGGATATAAGTAGAAATGATGAGATTAAAGTGTATAAGCCAAGTTTAAAGAAAATACATTTTTCTATGACCTTGAAAGGTTGAACTTGGACTTAGAATGGTTGTGTGATTATCGATATAAGAGTTTATGATTCAGTATGAGAATATATCTGTGGAATGGATATTTGAGTTTCATAATGGTTATGCCCCTATAATTAGGAATTGATTGAGAATATACATATGGGAGATGAAATAAATGACAATAGGAAGATGAGATAAAAATGAGATGAATAGAAAGATGATGAATCAAATGAGAAGAGTTAAGGCACCCAATATGGTAGTTGAATCATTATGACTTCGTGTAACACTGGAAGAGGTTAATCCTAGAGAATTGGAGTAAAGTTGATGTTAGTATATGTTGGGACTCGATTTTGGAACTGGACCCCAATCGAAAAAACGAAAAACGGAATCGAACGGTAAAACTAAGAACAAAAGCCAAAAGCGAAAACGAAGGAAATCTAACGCGGAAAGCCAAAAATGGAATCGGAATTCGAAAATCAAAATGCGGACAAAACGAAAGAACGGATTACAAAGCCAAACAAAACGAAAGTGGGCCAAAACAAAAGCGAAACACAAATTGGATCGGAAGTCATAAAGCGGAAACGGATTTACAAAAACTCGGAATCAAAGAAACCAAAGCGGTTCAATCGAACTGAAATAAATTTCTGACATCCGAAGCGTGTACCTTAGAAAAACTAGCGTTGGAAACTAAAGACTAAACCAATCCGAAACTGTATAATTTTTTTTTTCTTTTTCATTTTATTCATCTTTATTCAATGGCGTGCCCACGTTTCAAAACAATACAAATTTCTAAATGGAATTTATCAATTCCACAACCAAAAATAACATATTACACATCAATGAAAAGATCAAAACCTGAACTAAAATCTTCAAGAAGACCTTTT
>JANVCQ010000006.1:16292775-16309126 GCA_025531925.1 Erythroxylum plowmanianum | reverse complement strand
AAAAGTTTATCACAATTCAACCCCCCCTTCTTGTGTATCTTAATCATATTATTTCTCAATATATTAACGTGTGATTCACTTCAGTTTATTCTTAAGAATGATCAATGAAGGAACAAATCAGAAATGAATATGTAATAAATCAAAAGTGAATATAAGAGGTAGAATATGCTATTGAGAGTATACACATTTTGCTATATGATTGGATTACTGACTTTGAGAAGACATTATTACTAAAATGAAGAGGATTTGAGTCCACATTATATTTTATGTAAATATGATCAGGGGATACAAATTATATATGATGAATGTGTTACCAACCCAAGAAGTTATGATTGCAAATAAATTGAAATGTGTGGAGAAACTAGTATGAATGAACAGACATTAGAATAAGTTGATGTGAAATTAGTGGAAATCTAATGAAAGGAGAAAATCCTTTGAGAAAAGAAGTCAATTGGGAGGTTAAAAATGAAATGAGATAATATTACCTTAATGGAGGAATTAGTCACTTAAGGAATTACGAGAATCAATTATGGACACAATGGGAATTTGGGTTATATCTATTGGAGTTAACCATGCCCCGACGGTATTATGGTAATGAAGATTAAAGTGATCCAAGCAAAATTGTATCAATTAGCAACTATGATCATAGATGGTATTTTGAGTGTATGCAAAAAATAAAGAGAACATTTTGAATACTTGAGGAAATCTTACATATCATGAAGGTGGAAAAAAAATATGCCAAGTATAATGAGAGTGAATTTTTTTGCTTAAGCAAATAAAATGTGGGTTGTTAGTATTTGAATATGACATATTGGGAGAACCAAAAAAAGTAGAGGTGATGATAAAGTGAGAAGCTACAAGGAATATATGAGAGATTCGAAGTTCTTTAGAACTAGCTGTATATTGGATACTACCAGAGACTATTAAGGAGTTTTTACTAATCTTATCCCTTGACAAAAATGTTTGAGAAAAAATTTGTCAACTGTATGAGTGATGAATGTAAAAAGAATTTTGAGGAAATATAACACCAATGATAATAATATCATTTGGAATTGGAGATTATATCGTACATAATGAGGTTTCACATAACAGATTAGGATGAAATCCAATGCAGCAAAATAAAGTGATTTCATATGCATGGAGATAGTTAAAGTTTCATAGATTGAATTATTCAGGATATGATTTAGAACTTGCTGCAATTGTAATTGCTTTGAAAACTTGGAGACATTATATATACAGAAACATTTTGGATATATATGAATATACAGTTCAATAAAGATTGAGGTAATTATTAAGTTTGGAAGGATTATGCAAATGAATATTTCCTGGTAAAGCTAGTGTTGTAAATTGATGCATTGAACAGAAAATTAAATAATGGTGTACACAAATTTAGATATTGATGTTATCAAATCTAGTGCAATAAAAAGTGTAGAATGTCGACCTAAAAAGGGGCACAAAAAGTATTTTTAGCTATTGAAATTTAAAATCCGTTTTGTATAAAAGGATTGCCAAGCCCAAATTGAGGATTTACAAATTGTGAATCTTATCGAGGAATTGAAAATGAATCCAACTTTTGAGTTAATGATGATGTTTTGATTGAATTAAGAAGTATGTGTACTCGATAAGGAGACTGTTAGAGAAAACACAAGGAACAACCTAAGCCTTATGTCCTAGTAAGAATACATCGAAAGAGCATTTGATGGGTAAGAATGTAAAACCAAGTGATCACATGCTTAAGTTGCCAAAAGTCCTAACTATTGGAGATATGCCTAAAGCTTATATGTTTAGAGTTCATAGAAACATGAGATTAATGTATAGTACAAATTGACTACAGGCATAACAATCATTATCATAGTGAGACCATCAGAATATTGTATGAGGTGTCATACGACAGAAAGAGTCATTCACCCTTATATTGAAATAAAGAGGGTCTGAAAATGGTTAGAGGCCATAATAAATGTAAGATACTGCTAGTGAGTGAAATGAATCTGTAATAAGAATAAAGTGACTTATGAAAGACGAATGAATTTTGGTGGATCACTTCAAAGTTATGGGATATAGCGAGACAAATTTAAGAGTTAAGTGTATTAACAATAAAGAGATGTGAAATACTAAGTGAGAGATGAAATATTAATATGATCTGACAAAGAGATATTGTCAACACTTGAAGTGAAAATTTTGAGTAGCCTGAATTGTATTGAGGAAACTATTAAGATAATGTGATACTTGAAGAATTGATTAGAGGAAGGATTAATTACATCGATCATAGTCAATTAGAAGAAATTATTCAAGTGATGAAGATATATGGGAAATGGAAGAGCAGATGAGAAAATGATACCCTGCCTCATTGATTAATCAGATATCAATTTCGGGGATAAAATTTATTAAGGGGGAGAATTTTAACATCTCGTCCCCATATTAAGAGTTAGAATTTAGATTTCAACAATGGAGAAAATAGCAATGCGAGAGTTAGAATTTTTGTTTTGCATTTCATGCTCAGCATAATGTCAGCATACATGCATGTGAATTTGAATTTTTGCACACATGAAAATAATTGTACATGCATTCATTGACATTCTGGGTATATTGAATTGTAATGGGATATGTTGAGAATTGTTGTTATAGTGAATGAGATAAATGAAATGGAGTAGAAGGATTAGAAATAAAAATTAAAGTGTTGGATTATAGTGAATAGAAGTCATATGAGAAGTTACTGGGAGTGAATAGTTAAGGGAGTTAAATTTGATCTGAAAATTCCATGAATAAACTATACTGATATAGATGGATTTTGACAAAATTGTCTTCATGGAAGTTGTATATCTTTCTTTTAGTTTTCCATTGATATAAAATTTGCAATTTTTGGATATCGGAGTTAAAAGTTATGATCCTTATAAGTAAAGATGCTCAGGAGTATAGGATATATCGTCTGGTAATGACATGCCTGGTAAGGACGCTTCGTCTGGTGATGACACTTTGTCTGGTGAGGACGTATCATCTTGTAAGGATGTTTCTTCTGGTGATGACGTATTGTCTGGTGAGGTCATATCGTCTGATGACGTCATATCATCTGGTGATGACGTCGAATCGTCTGCTGCGCTATTCATCTAATTCTATTGTCTGGTCCCATTTTTTTGACCCTATATATAATCGAATTTGTCTTTGGGGCCTTCATGAAACTTGTATATCTTGAAGTCCTCTTTCAAACTCTCTAAGAATAACCTTGATTTGATATCTCTAGAGCAAGTTATGCCATTTGTCCCAAACAGGTTCAATATGATGGAGGACGGAACCTTGTTTGATTCCTTAAGCCCAATCTTTGTTATCCGACCTCTAAATGAAGTGATCCTCAAGACAATATATTCCTCACACATTCTGCTATATCTCCACAAAAATTGGCAGCATTCCGAATTGATTGGAAAAAGGTTTTGATTAAAGGAAAGTAAAGGAATCTGTTGGAATAGTATGAACTGATGTTATTTTACTGAACATGCTTTGGTATTTTGAATATATCTAGATCTATAGGATTCCAAATGAGATGATTTATGATGTGGAGTAAAATAGAGACGTAGATTTACAAATTATATGAAGACATCGAATTCTAATTTAACCTCTAAGATGTTCAATTTCTGGACGGAATTTGAGCTTAGTATATTGTTTTGGACAAGAGCATCCGAAATTGTTTGACACATATATTTCAAATCACTAAACCAAATTGGATGATTTTAGTATCAATGGAAACAAAATACATAGGGGAAAATGTTTCTAGAAGAAAGTGTTATAAAATGACTTTAGTATCAGGGTCAAAAAGAACATGTAAAGTTGGCTCGAAATGGTGTTTTTATAGGGAAAATCTGAAAGTGAGTATGGGGTTATGACTTGTGATTACAGTGGCTTTATTAAGTCATAAACTTAAGTATAAATTATAATTAAGTGAGGTTTAATAAAGGGATGTGGATAA
This sequence comes from Erythroxylum plowmanianum, assembly GCA_025531925.1. Taxonomy (NCBI): domain Eukaryota; kingdom Viridiplantae; phylum Streptophyta; class Magnoliopsida; order Malpighiales; family Erythroxylaceae; genus Erythroxylum; species Erythroxylum plowmanianum. The sequence goes on along the minus strand of JANVCQ010000006.1, from coordinate 16,305,168 downwards.
GTGATTAAGAAATGGACGGGTGTCCAAACTTTAAAGTTATGTTTTAATAACCTTGAAAGACAAGTTGCTGTCCTTGTCTTTATCCTTTTTTAAGCTTCTTTTCCTAGTTTTCCTTAAACACAGAGTTTCTCGTCAAATCTACACCATAATGAAATCTTGGTTTTTCCTATCCATTACCCCTCATACGTTGTTATTTCTTTCTTCTACCCCAAGAAATACCGAACCCTCTGTCAACTTTCAAGTTGATGTACGTGCTTGCATGAGGGATTAGGGTTACGTGATTGTTGCAGATGTTAGAGCTTTAAACAAGTAAGCTTGTTATAATTATGTATTTTTGTATGAACTGAAGCATGCATTGTGAGTTCACTGTAAAATGGTTAGGAAACAGTAATATTCATATTTGCTAGAAAGTGAGTGAGAAAATTGGGGTATGTCATATTTGTTGATTTTCTGTGGATTTGATGACCGAAATGTTATGAGATAGTGCTAAACTAGTTTTGGAGTTGAAAGATCAACTAAAATGTATATGTGATGAGAACAGAAAAATTTGGAGAAATGATTATGTGAATGCTCTGTTCGTGTTGATGTATACATAAACACAGACACAGACACACACACACACACACACACACACACAAAAGTTTTGGAGTGTTTTTAGAATTGATTAAAAGTGAGTTTAGAATTGAGAGATAAGTGTGTAGTGATGTCTAGAGATGAGAATGAATGTTTTAAAATGAAAGTTTGAGGAAGAAATGAGAAAAATCCAAAAGTTGAAAAAGCAGAAAACTTGACGAATATGTGAGTGTGATTTTCTGTTTTTGATGATTGTGAAATATGGTAGATTTTGGTTTGGTTGTGATGTGTTGAGCTGAAATGAAATAGGAATGAAGAGGAAATATTCAGGTTTAAGCAGAAAGTTGATAGTGATATATACATATTTATATACTCTGTTTTTCTCTTCACTAGTCACATATGGGATTATATTGGTAAATTAGTGAATGAGTTATTGATGTTAAGGTACCAAAGGATTGAGGTTGTGATTTAAAGAGTTGATGAGTGATTAAGTTATAAAATTGGTAAAGTACCTAGGATTGTCATTGAGCATGCATTGTATATAGTCCATTTATACAATTGTGCATAAATAAATGATTATAAGTGTGCCATTATTAATGTGAGTGCAACGTGTGTTTTGCATAAATGAGTTGTGCAGATTAAATGTCTACATTTAGGCGTTTCTAGAATTTGGAAGCAAATGCTAATATGGAGCATACTGTGAGCAGACCTAGATGGTCTCATTCATTATTTATTCTGTTTTGAATTTTGTATTGATTGACTACTAAATGCTCATATGAATGTGAATGATTGTATTGATTTTCGAACAGAAGGTTCGATGATTGTGATGTTTGAATTGGATATTAAAGTGCTACTTGTATGTGAATGAGATGAAATAAGTGTACATAATATGATTGTTAGATGTCGGACCACGGTCCGATAATAATTGTGTTTTGAATGTGCATTTGCATATGAATGTAAAAGTGATACTCAACTCTAATGTTGAACACCGGACTATGGTCTGATGATATGTGAATGTGAGTGAATGAGAATATGCAAATGTGATTGAGGCATTCCATTTCATGAATGCATGAAACATAATGACAGTTGTGACCAAAGTAGCCACCGATCAGAGCTTAAAGCTCAACAAGTGAAAATAAGCCTCGAGCTCAAAAGTGATTAAGTGCCTAAGGCTTACTATATAAAATGAGTCCTGTATTTCCTAAACGGATAACAGACAGTTAGTAATGAGCCCGGTATCCAGTAGAGATGGGACAATTTAGGCACTCGGTCATAACAAAGTAACAAATAGAAAGTGGTCTCATGTGCACTATATATGCATAATATGGATGATTAAATTATATTGATTAAGAAGTGTGAAATGTTGTGAATGTGATTTATGTGTTATGTGACTGGGTGAGGCATCGATGATGGTCACTCATTGAGTTCGCAAAACTAACCCAAAATTTGCAAATATTTTTCAGGATCAAAAAAATATCCCGTTAGGCAAACGAGAGTATGCCTACAACATACAAGTGAGGGATAGAGTTCAGGATTAGTTCGCGTCTGCATTGTATTTCTTTATTTTTTACTGAATTGTATATTTCGCAACTTTTGTATCGAATAATGTATTCTGAGAAGTTTTGCACAATGTGTATTTGAACTTCATTGTAACGAAAAGACATTATGTCTAAAGTGTTTTGTATTTGTGAAAATGCCCCAATGGCTATTGAAAATTTTGTTGATTGTATTGTTATGATTGAAAAAGTTTATGAATAAAGTGGGCCTGATTTGGTTATGGATTTCCGCATATTATGTTTATGGTTTCAAAAAAAAATTTATATCGATTTTTGAATGATTGAGTGCTCTAGTATGCCACCCTCACGGGGCACAGACTCGGATATCTCTCAAAATGTCGAATACGTGTCTTACGGGAGTTGGGGTGCTACACGTATACTCACTTTTTTCCTTCCATTATTCTTAATCTTTCATATGTACCCGATTTCATTATAATAAAACTACTAATATCCTTAAAAGTAAATTTATTTATAGTAAAAGACTTTTTATCATTAGTACTATAGGTTAAAAATTAGCCTAACAATCCCCAATTTTGTAAATGATGACAAAAAACTTGGCGACATTAGATAAAATTTATGAGAATGATTAGACTCCCTCCATGTTAAAATAGTAGATTGTCCCCTATGTACCCAATAGAAGTAAAAATAAACAACCTATCCATAAAATCATAAAAGTGAGAAAGGTATGAATTGGTACTTCCCTGAATAATAAGATTTTGGTACTTCCCTGAATAATAAGATTTACAAAGTTCTAAATTCAGTGAAGAGGTCATTCGATACTATATACAACCATTCCTAACTAGAGCATCGATACTATCTTTGTATTCATCAATCTGTTGATGAGCTCGGTATATCAGTAATTGAAGGATCCTCAGGTCTCCAGGCCTTATATTGCTACAAAGTTGAAGATGATGTAGTTGCTCTAATTGGTGAAGGTGGTATGAATATCCCAAGATGTCCCACCATCTACACTAAATCCTCCTCCATCCATCTATCATGTGCCTCTCGTCTCTCCATCCACTCTATCAATGCTACCTCGTTCGCTCAGATAGTGAAATGGATTCCTTAGATCTACCCCATTTACTTCTCCAATTGAGCTATTTTTGCTAGCCACAACATCTAGGTGGTGTTGGTACCCTAGACGATCATACACTAGCCTCCTCCTGTGTTGCTCCACCTGTCTAGGATAACGTGATTCCTGTCTCAGTGGCTACTTTGCTATATTGGGATGATTCCCGTCTACTCATGAAGCTATGTGCTCATCTAGAAGCCCAATTAGGTAATGAATATCTCTTATTGGTCCTAGCCTTTTATGTATCATATGCACATTCTTCATGATATCCAAATTAAGGGCGACTATGGTACTAAGTAGCCTCATTAATGGTAACCTCATGAAGACTCCCATCCTCCTTACTAACTGCATCACATATGGCCCAACGTAGATAGTCATTATTATTATTATTTCTTTACTCTAACACTTGAAGAATTATGCTAAGCCATGGCCTAAATGAATCAACATCCACTTGCTCATACTCCACAGGTAGAAGACATCCAAGTTACTGATAACTCTAAAGCTATTACCTTGCCCACACAGTGTATGGATGTTTTGAAGTGCAAGATGTCAAAGGGTGAAGGCTTTTAATTTATTGGGGTCCTACTCATCCTCTTAGCTAATGGTGCGTCACACTTCTCGAGGCCACATTTTATATGAAAAATCTATTCGCAGGGCTACGTACTTATGTGTCCTCACGAAATCCTGGTTGTAAAGACCCATCATCATGGAAAAATTTGTGTAACTTATCCTAATCATCTTTCTCAATATCCTAAACAAAATTGTGCTCGATTGATCTCAATCATAGTAGCCTTTTTCTACGAAGAATGTGGAGAGCACCTCGAATATAAGCTCCCAGCATAAGGGCTCCGACGAGACCATGGTCTAACATTAATTAAGTCCTGAACCTACTAGTCCAGGATGGCCTACTATAGTGCCTTCCAATTGATATATCTGCAAGTTGTGTCGCTCCAATGGATATACTACAATTTCTTGCTCTTGTGGTTAATGAACTCCACTTGGGTCTCTAGATGATCCTTCTCCTTTTTGCCTTTTTCTTGGTACTTCCTTCGCTCTCCATTGTCACATCATTATACCTGAAACTGAATTAAAGTGTGAGAAAATAACTTATAAAAAACTTTTCCCCACACTTGGTCTATATGCTCACAAAGAGGTGGAATTATGAAAACACATAATTAAAAAATAAAAATAAAGTCAATTTAACTAAAAATAAAAAACAAAACAAAACAATGAAAAAATTGAAAACAAATTAAATCATACAATTTACCAATAAAATTAATCTAAAAATAAAGCAAATCCTAAAACTAGAATTTCAATTATATAATCTAAAAATTACATATATGCTAAATAAAATTAACACCTAATTCATGCAAAATACAAAGTTGGATTGAAATTAAACTAGAGAACAACATCTAATTACTAGAAAAGCTACAAATTAATCCTAATTTAACAAAAATCAATACAATTCAACATATAGTGAGCAAAATTGCATATTCCAAATTAAATTTCATCCAATTCTGGTGCAATTCGCGAATTAATCTAACGATTCATATGGGTAAGGATAACATTCAACTTCAAATTGAAAATCAAGCGTAAAAAAGGTTAAATGGAAATGGAAGTTACTAAGCCAAAGTCAGGTGAAATGAACTATGCAAGGACAAGAAGGAGGGGGGACTTGGCATCTTACCAATAATCAGGTGCTAAAGAGAACTTGGAGAATTATAAATGAAAAAAGCTTATTATAAGTTAGATGAATACACGAAGACGCTGGAAATTGGAACCCAAGCTAGACAAATCATGACAATGACTCTTTTATTTAATTTAAAGCGCAAATATAGAATGGAGTTCCACTATCAGATTTTGGCAATGTATTTACAATTTTGTTTCAAAACAACAATTGGTCCAGTCTAGGACCTTAGAGTCCTACATGATGTTTGATATAGCTCATGCAGGAGCCTTGTTAATTCAGCTCAATCAGATCAAATTAGATGGAAGAATCACCATTCTAGTGAATTCACAAATGATTCATGTAGATTGATGCTAAGAGGAAAAAATGCCAAAATCCCGTGACATAGTCTAGGATGGTTTAATCAAGCTTTGGCTTGTTATACAAGGGAGGTTAAAGTTAACACCTTGGATCAAATGAGAAGGTTCCTTAGATTAACAGACATTTGCTATGCAGTCGGGGTGCTGAAACTGTAGAGTATTTTATATTTTGAACGCTAATATAAATCAAGCATTTGGATCATGATTAGGCGATTGTGTCACGCTCGTATCCCTACTTTGAGTTGGCAGAATCTTCTAGTTTGGTGCTGTAAACATCACAAAAGGAAGAAAGTAGATTGATTTTTGATTAAACTAGCATTAAGCAACACTATATATGATATACGGTTGAAAAAAATCATACAATATTCTCTAAGGTTTCTGTTCATTACTAGAGGATCAATGGCAACATTGTGAACAACATAAAGGATATACTTGATCCATAACCAGGATTTGACACTGGAATGGAGAATCTCGTAGAGTATCAGAGTTGGTTTCAAAAGTATGGAGGAAAGATTTTATATGGTTAGTGTGGACCATATAATGCACATCTATAGTTTAATCATTTCATTAGGAAAGATTTTATATGGTTAGTGTGGACCAATCCTAAAGATTTTTACTTGGGGTTAGCTATTTCATTTATACTCAAGCTAATCCAGTCGTTCGATTCATTTTTAACTTCCAAAAAAAATTACTAAATTGAGATAAACAGTCGGTGAGGATGTAGGTGGCAAGTAATGAGTGGTTAAGCTACATCAGTCTTGATAGTGGCGCGACGCACAGAAACCACTCTCTTCTCTTCCTGAGAAAAATACTTGTGCCCCAACGACCGGTTCAAAACTGGAAGATCCATTTGATTGATTAATTGATTATTCTCCACCACTCGATAAATTATCGTAATCTATATTTTTCTTGAAAGAGGCTCCTTTTCTTCTATCGGATCGAATTACAGTCTCTTCAGAATCTCCATGGGCCAAGTCGTCGACAAATTCCGCGGTATGACGGTTGTTGATCATGCCCCTTTTTCACTTTTTATGTCTGTTCATTCTTCATCACTCTTTGCTTCATTTGTTAGATTGTTTTTGTTTTTGTTCTGGAGTTCAAGTTCTTGGTTTCCCCGTACGGTGCTATTGCGGTGAAACTTGCAGCTTTCCTTTTTGTTGATTTTTTCAGAGTGTTCGTTTTAGTATTTTCTTTTCAACTTTCTCTTTCATGTGATGTGGAAATCTTTTATCAGACCAAATTATTAACCTTTCATAGTGGGGCTCTCATTTTTTCCCTTCTATGTTTGGAATTGATCTTACGAAGCATATAGCTTTTTCAAATTTTCTTTAGGAAGTGATAAGGAAGCGTGTGTTGGTGTGGGGAGGCCTTAACTCCGTCTAATTACGCACCTTTCATTGTACCAGCATGAAAACCAAACCCTTCTGACATCCTTTGAATGCCACTAACAAGGAGAGAACCGTAACCTAAAGCTACACCAGTATTTCTGCTGTCTTCTTTTGTTGATTACATATATTTGAACTAGCAATATCATTGAAAATATGTGACTTGAATTAAGGACCTCAGCTCCACCTAAGTAACAACAGAAAGTGATACGGGATGAAGAATTTGGAATCATTTTAGTGGGTCGTAAGAAAGCTATTGCTATAAACCGATTGTAGCATCAAGTTTTCTTACTATTATAGTGTGTATAAGTTTTTATGAAATTGGTACCATTATGAATGTTTACTGAAACTACAGTTGTGTGTATCTAACTTATGAGTTCTCGAAGCACTTGATTAGTTTCAAAGTCTGTCATCAGGAACTGGGTGTTTAGTCTGCTAAACGAACATAGTAAAATTACAAAAACAGGATGTTTGTTGGGTGATGACTAAGTTCTTGCTGAATCTTGAAGAAAAGGCAATGAAAAAGGTATAGTTGCAATTTGTGAACCTTGTAAATGCTTAAAGATTAAATTACTCGTGCAGGTAAGCAATGGAGAGAAAGGCAGATAAGACTGATAACAGACAAGGTTTACAATCGGATAAAAAATCAGTCTGGAAGGGCGAATCTCACATTTGAAGATTTATACATAGCTGTCCTTCTTGTTTATAAGTGAGACTTTTATAGCTCCATGTGCATTATAACGTGTAAATAGCTCGCTCCTTGTTGAGACTCAACATTTTATAAAGTTATGATGCAGTGACATAAACAAGCACTTGCCCGGCCCCCATTTTGACCCACCCTCCAAACAAGAAGTCAGAGAATTGATGAAGGTGCTAAACTTGAAAATCTGTCGCTTTGTATCCGCCGCACTTTCATGTGATTATAGTACATAGTTGAACTTGCATCATGTGATCATATCTTTTTTTTTGGAACTAATCCTATCCGGGCTCATTGTTGTCGATGGATCTTATGCAGGATTGTGACATGAACATTGACGGTGAAATTGACCATGAAGAATTTGTGAAATTTATACAGCAGCTAACTACAGACACATTTATTGTCGTCAGTCAGGGACTGCTCGTCACTTTGGTTGTTGCACCAACAGTTGCAATGGCAACGAAGAAGGCTACAGAGGGTGTGCCAGGTGTTGGGAAGTTGGTACAAAAACTGCCCAATTCAATTTATGCATCCCTCGTCACTCTTGCAATCCTCATGTTTCAAACTTCCCGCCCAGATGTTGACTAGACCTGAATATTACTCCAACTCAAGGAATAATATTACGTGCTGCTGTCGATAACTTAAAACAGTAATTAATTGGCATGTATGTAGTTGAAGTTTATTCATCGGCTTTCCTATTTGGTTATGGTTTTACTTTCTACTATTAACGAGGTTATGTAAATTGAATGAATAAAAGCTCTGAATAGTACGAGCAAGAACATTTTTCCACAAGCATGGGCAATGAATCTCCTTTTTGTTCTGCCGCCAATATCTTTTCCAGCAGTTAATTTCAACGCCGCGAAGCTGCTGCTTTCCACAGTTGCACAAGAATCAAATGCTTCACTAACAATCATTTTTTTCCCCAAGTTTTTCCCATAAGTGACCATTGCTATAGTAATCCTTCGAAAGATGGAACTTATCCTGTTATTATTTATGAAGATGTAACATTGTTGCAATATTATACCAAAAGAAATTGTTTGATAGAAATGATTCTCCACTAACTTCTGGAACTCAATACAGCCAAGCCCAACTAAGTTTTGTAGGCTTCCTTCTTGATTTCCCGGTTTTGAACATGGAAAATTTTCTAGACAAAACATGGAAGAAAGACCTAAGTACTAATTTCTCATTCATCAAAGAGCACTTAACTTTTACCAAATACAGAAGAAGGTTCAATGATTCCTTCGGATCAATGTGACTTCGTAGAAAAGAAGACATGCAAACTTCTAGACCTAAAATGAACATCTCAAATTCCAAAACCACGTTCCCAGATCTCACATAAAGGGGATGGTAAATTCAAACTTAATGCACAGTAGCGCCATTCTAAAGCCGGCAATTTACAACCTTTGCTCCTAAGTTTCAATAGTACAGTATGTTTCAGCTTGCAAACAATGCACTGTTGTGATCAAGCGGAATTCAGCTTCTCTAACTTAGCTTTGGCCAACTCGAGTTGTTCTGAAGCAAATTGACAAGTTGAATGAGAAACCAATATCATCAATTGTTCTTACATAATACAATAGAAGATTGAGTCAGTAAAAGATTGCTCACTCTGTTCATAAGAACTTGCCTTTTGTACAGTTGTTCGGAACAAAATGTTCCCATTTTTCTGATAGACAGCCTGCAATTACGTAAAGTCATGTCACATTGATGTAAAACTTTCTCTTACAGACAAAAAACAGGCTGAGTGAGAAGTTTTAGCTTCCAAAATAATATGAAAGATCAAAAAGGTAAAAAAAATTATACAAACTAGTATATCTGTAAACAATTGGAATTAAGACAACCAACACGGATGTTTCATTAAGTGGCCAGCCCATCATCGTGAATTAAACGTTACTATTCAAAACCCAATTTGTTGGATAAGTAAATGATAACCAAATTAGTAAGAAATCCGAACCTATTCCTTGAATGTCAGGATACGTTTTAAGGTCAATCAACGTACATAAATATGATCGGATCCAATACAGTTTCAGCAAACATTTGAATGTATCGACCTAATCAAGAAGATAAAAGAACAATGACAAAAGAACATAAATTAAAGCAAAAGCCGCAGTTGGTAAAAACTTCAGATGAAACATATCCCAGCAGAATTGAGCGTAGTGAACGATTGGTAGATTTCTTTAGGTTGCCAGCTATAATCCCATAGGAACACAAATAAACACAACCTGGGGACATGGACCAGAGAAGATAGATTATATGAACATGTCATTTCATTCTTTGAATCTTCAGAACGAACTCACGGATAGAGGGCAGTTGTTCAAAATATTAAAGACAAATTAGAAACTAAAAGTAGTTGCAGGTTGAAATTAGAGGGCTTACTCGAGAAGATGAAAGATGATTCAGCTCTGCTATTGCGACTTCATGAGTTCTAATCTGAGAAAAGATATTGCCAAAGAAATTAAGAGAAGAAAAAGTGATGAGAACTAAGAACATTTACGAAAGGAAGAGAAAGAAAAACCTCTTTTACTAGATCGAGTTTAGCATCTGGTGCATGGAAGGAGGAAGTGGAAGAAGAGGCTGCCATGGATCAAACACAGAAATCCTCTCACTTGATAATTGCCCTCTGTACAACGTACAGTTAAATATCTCAATTTTTTCAATCAGTCTATAAATTTTAATTAATTAAAAAATAAAAAATAAAAAATAAACCTAACCCAACTAATCAGCCTTGGCAAAAGAATGCCATCTCTGCCTACCCTCTGCTCACCAGCTTGCCCACCTGTTTGCCCACTGTCTGCTTACTAGCTTGCTTCTCTTTCCCATCTTTCTTCTCTTTGCACGAGATTGAACGGTACGTCTTCTCTCTGTTGTCCAAGTGATTTTCATTACTTTGATATGAATTAGAAAATAATATGATTGGATTAAGAGAAGTGCGTTGTTTTAGGTGTGTGAAAAATACAATTCCAATTACACTTGCAATTTCATAGGCAGTGTTGAGGGTGATGTTGGAGATCAAACTTTTGGCGTTGACAAGTCTTTTACACAAGGTGGCCTTATTTGTGACTGCACCGGCCACTGGTGCGGTGGATTTACTCAACATCTTGGTAGTGAATCATTGCACATTACCGAACTCCGGGGACTCCACTCCGGGCTCTCTTTGACGTGGGCCATGGGGTATCGACGAGTCATTGTCGAAACGGACTCCCTCGAGGTGATTAATATCTTCTCTTCGTCACGACTTGATCTTACTGAGCACTTTTTTTTGTTGGCAGGTACCAGGGATTTACTCTAGCGCGATTGGGAAATACATCTCCAACACGTGCCACGGGAAGGCAACCAGTGTGCGGACCTTCTGGCAACCCTCGTTGTTTGTACCGGCCTAAGGATCCGTTATCTCCCAGAACCTCCCATGTCCCTTATGGAATTCCTCCTTCGGGACCAATAGGGAGTACAGTATCACAAAGCTGGCGACTAGTTAGATTTTTTGTCTTTTTTCCCTTATAGTAAAAAAAAAACTATCACTGAACTAAATTGATGAAGATTGCCTTTTTTACGTACGACTACGCTAAAACACCATTTCGCTATCTTTTGCTTTCTGTGTTGTGCACTTGTCAATCTATCTATCTACGTGAATCACATCCAATGTAGGTAAAATATGATGCGTAGGAGACCTATTAAACTTGTTGACATTGAAGTAGTGATCTAGGATCCAGTTCATATGATCAAAAGATTTAGTGGAGGAGTTTTTTTTTCTTTACTCCTGGACATGATTGGTTGAGGCTATGATTATGATTCAAGAATTGCATCTTTATTATATATGAAAGTCACAAATATCACTCCTTGACTAATTGATTTGTGGTGTATTATATGGACGCTTGAGGTAATAGCCCTTTCAATATCAAAGATAAGAACTTCATTCTTCACAGGCATGTCGGTCATTTTTTTATTATCACATTTTCTTGATCAGTCTGCTCATTATGATTGTAGTTGTAACATTTCGTTATCAATGATAAGGCTTGAATAATGAACAAGAGAAATTACTAAGGAATTAGAACGTAGAATTCATGCTTAAGATAAACATGATATGCACATTAAAATAATTGTACATGCATTCATTGATATTTTTCAGGTATAATTGCGTTAGTAATGCGATTAAAATATAAATTATAGATTATGTGTGGTAAAACTTTAATTGGAGACTATAAGTATTATTTCAAAATTTTTGGTGACTTTTTGGAGTATTTTTGGACTAGGAAAATAGAGACATATGGACCAATTATAGTCACACTCGTGAATTAAAGTTTAGGACATGCACGGGCGTGAGTTAAGTTCTCACACTGGTGACTGAATTAATTTGGACTGCACAATTGTGACTTTTCTTGGTTAGTATGCACGAGCGTGTGAGATGTACATGCCTATGACTTAACTCTTAAACTGTAAATTGTTTTTGAGGGCTTTGTGAATGATTTGATAATACGAATTACAATAAGATACCCGGGATTATCATTGAACATGCATTGTGCATAATTTTGATATACATAGATGTGCATACGGAAATAATTATACATTTGTGCAAAAGTGTGATATTTGTAAATGTGTTTTGTATGATATAAAGGAGCACATTGGACGTCAGTTAGACATTGCCATACTATTCAGGCAATAACATATTGGAGCGTACAATGAGTCAACGTAGATAAATTTCCTATGATTGATTGAATTTGTATAACTTCCAATTATTAATTAATTGTGACTTGTTTGTGAATGCCGAACATAGGTCCGAAGATTATGAGATTCTAATTGTGTAATTTGCTATATGAATTCTCAATGAAAGTTGAATGCCGGACTTAGGTCTGAAGACTATAAGATTTTGTTTGTGTATGATGCTGTGTGAATTCTCAACAAAAGCTGAATGCCGGATTTAGATCCGATGACTGTGAGAATTCTGACTATGCATCATATGTGATTGTTGTACGTGACTGTTGGATCCCATTTTCGGAACCCAACTCTTGCGAAAACCATCATGATTAACTTGAGCGTGCACATCATCTTGAAGGGTTATTGCATTAAACC
>JANVCQ010000006.1:16277596-16292675 GCA_025531925.1 Erythroxylum plowmanianum | reverse complement strand
TACCAAAAGGATTCAAATTCATCTTTGAACTCATATACAACCATGTATATATCAATATATAGTAGTATCTCCAGATATAGAACAATCACCAAAGAGCTCAGAAAATTCGACGTTACAAGTAGAGTGTGAGATCCCACATCAGTTGGAGAGGGGAACGAAGTATATCTTATAAGGGTACAGATACCACTTCTTTATAGATGCATTTTTTATGGCCTAATACACCGGATCCCATCGGAACTCCTAGGTTAAATGTGCTTGGGCGAGAGTAGTTTCAGGATGGGTGACCTTTTAGGAAGGTATCGGGAAAAGCAAAACCGTGAGGGCTTGGCTGGGCCAAGGCCCAAAGCAGACAATATCTATAAGCAGGTGATCTAGGCTATTATAAGTGGTATCAGAGTCGGTACCCGAACCGTTATGCCAAGTAGGTTGGACCCCAAAGAGGGCTGGGCCCTAAGGGGGTGGAGACTGTGAGATCCCACATTGGTTAGAGACTGTGAGATCCCACATTGGTTGGAGAGGGATAAGGGTACGAATACCTCTCCCTTACAGATGCATTTTCCAAGGCCTAATGCACCGGATCCCATCGAAACTCCAAGGTTAAATGTGCTTGGGCGAGAGTAATTCTAGGATGGGTGACCTCTTAGGAAGACCTCGGGAAAAGCAAAACTGTGAGGGCTTGGCTGGGCCTAGGCCCAAAGTGAATAATATCTGTAAGTGGGTGATCTGAGCTGTTACAAAAGAATTACTTGAAATTAAATGTGAATATTTGGTTATTTGTGTATATGCTTATGATATTTTAAGTTTTAACCGTAAGTGCACAGTGTAGCTATAATGAGCAATAGTTACTGTAAGTACTAGTATTAATCCTTTTTCTATTATCCAACTATCAAATTAGATTGTGAATTTAATTTCAAGTTAACTAAATAAATTACAATAATGAACTAGTATGAGAAAAGCACTACAATTAAACAATATCAAACAAGCAATACCTAGGTGATGAATCCCCCTAAAGATATCTTAACTATTAGCTTTTTATCATGCAAATAAATTATTGATTATTAGACCATTGAAATTCCCATCTTATATTAATATCTTTCTCAAGACTATTAACAACTATCTCTTTGTTGATTAATCGAAACCTCTATCTAGTTAAAATACCTAAGATTGCATTATTTTATTCTTGAATTTTATTATTAGGTTTGACTCTAATTGAGAGGATTTATGTCAACCTATCTCTTGGTTTGCTTGCAATTCCTTCTAACTATAGTAGATCTATTAAAATGAAAGGATTTCTCAATTTTGGTGATATAAAATTAATCATCAGACCAATATCCTATACATATTGATTCAAAAATATAAACGTATAGTTGAATCGTAATAAATTACTTAATAAAATTGTAATGAATAAAAGACTATATCATATTGTTCATCTCGACTTAGGGTTTATTACACCTAGAAAATAAACAAATTAGTTTCTAAACATACAAAACAAATCTAGCATTAGTATCCAGAAGAGCAATTAAAAATAAAAGAATTTATAATCTATATCTGCTTTTATCTTTAATAAAGCCTTCATAAATTTTGATTAAAGGATGCTCTTCGTCAGATCTCATGATGTAATCTTTGTGTTTCCTTGTCCTCCATTTAGAATCGCTTCTTCTTTCCTTTTTAGGTATCTAACTCGAGTCCAAAATAACTTCTTCTTAGCCCTAGCCTTCATAACTTCCTTTTATATTAAAAAACTAAGGTTTTTATAATGTCACGTACAAGGTCATGTATCTCAAAATACCCTTTAAATCATGACTTTGTGTTACATACATAGGCATGTATCTTCACACCGGCATAGACAACATTTTTGAATCTTCACACATTTACAATGACTTACATGGTCTCTATATATGACCGTGTATCTCTAATGTTGCTTCAATTCATCCATTATGTGCCTCGATTTTACTTGAATTCTTCTCCTTTTGGTGTATGATTTCTCAATTATCACTTAAAGACACACTTGAAATAAATAAGTACCAAAAATACTATAAAACTCTCAAATAACAAGCAAAACACACTCAATACAGGTATATAAATATAGTCAATTAATCATTTATCAAACATCCCTCTTAAGCTTTTGGTTGTCCTCAAGCAAATTATAATCCAAATCATCAAACTTATAAATATTCATCCCTTATTAACTTCAATTTGTCCATCCACACCCTAAACTATTATGTCATATCAATCAAATTAACATACAATTAGATTCAATTCATCCTAAAACCTTCATAAGTCAATATCAATAGCAATTATGTAGATAATCTTTTTGAAATCAAAAGTATAAATGTAGGAACTCTCAAATCAATATATAGGTGGATTCTTAGCTATAAGCTTGCAAAAAAACATGTCTCGACCATTTACAAGTAAATTAGAAAAAAAATCAAAAGGTCTGGTTGCAAGATCTTAATAAGGTTTAGGTAAAGATATGACAAGGATAATAATAGTGAAGGAAATTTTCATGAACAAAATTAAATGAAACTTAGTTCTTTATAACATAGACCCTTTGACACCATAATTCTATTGGTATAATAACTTTTAAAGTACTTTTAATTTAATGATTGCAACATATATTGTTTTCGAGTATTCATCATGTACAATAAATCAAAGAAATATTGGAACTCTTTAAAATTCTTCAATATAATCCAAATCTTAAGCAGTGAAATAGATGTAAATCCTTCAAGATTAAAAAAATGAAAAGGCTTTTGAAAAAAAGGTAATTGTTATTAATGTGATTTTAATCAATGAAAAGGCTAAGTCTCAAATGATGTTACACTTAAAGGGTAAAATATGATAGGATAGCAATCAATAAAATAAGCTGAAACAAAGGTTTAAATCTAAATACCTATAATATGGATAATAAAAGCAAGCTCTAAAAGTATACAACTATGTATGATAACACACATTAAATAATAAAAAGGCTTAAAATAGTGATGTATTTTCTTTTAGGCTCAAAATCGCAAAAAAAGCTTTATGTATGTAAATAATATGCAATTTTCTTTCAAATTAATTATCTCAATGATTACTAAAAATTATGACTTATAAAAGTAAGTTTATTATAACTTTATTCCTTTTACATATTAATTCAATTCAATAATCAATAATAATCTAAGGTATTTTGAATAGATTTGAACTAAATAGGGATGTCAGTTAATAAGAATTAATAAAAAAACTACAATAAGCTAATAAAATTGAAATCCCTTCCCTATACTTAAAATTGTACATTATCCCCAACATACATAATAGAAGGACAGATAAATAAAATATCAATAAAAGCACAAAAAATTAGAAAGGTATAAATGGGTACTCCCCTAAATAATAAGATTTATAAAGTACTAAATTTGGTGAAGAGTCCATCCAATATCATGGACAACCATCCTTGCAAACTATAAAAAGGATAAAAGATATGAAAGAAAATAAAAATAAAGAACAAAAAAATAAAAATAACAAAAATATAGTTGCATTACTAATCTTTGGACAAAACAAAATAAAATGACAAATAAAATAAGAAAATATATAAAGAATAAAAGAAGAAAAGAAAAACCTTAATAATACCTAAGCTCTTTATATCAGTCAATCTCTTATTGAGTCAAGTATGTTGGTCGTTGTTGGATCCTCAAGTCTTAGAGCCTAATGCTACTATAGAGTTCAAAATGACATAACCACTTTAGATGGTGAAAGTGGTATAGATATCCCAAGATGTCCCACTCTTTACGTTAGGACCTCCTCCATCCATCTATCATTTTTTTCTTATCTCTCTATTCACTCTGTTAGTGCTGCCCAGTGTACTTGGATAGTGCGTTGGACTCCTAAGATCTGCCCTATGTACTTCTCCATCCAATCTATCTTTATCTGGTCCCAACATCCTGGTGGTGTCGGTGCCTCAGACAATCCTAACCTCCTCTTAAGTTGCTCCTTTTATATGGGATGATGCTAAGCCCTATCTTGATGGATGCTCTACTATGTTTGGGCGATCCTTATCTACTCCCAAAGTTGTTTGCTTGCCTGGAAGCCTAATCAATCGACAAATATCTTTTATTGGTCCCTGCATCTTGCGTACCATGAGTATATTCTTTATGATATCAAAATTAAGGGTAATCATGGTATCGAGTAGCTTCATCGGTGGTATCCTCCTAAAGACTCCCATCCTTCTTGCTAACCGTATCACATATGGCCTGATAAAAATAATTCCTATCTTCTTCTTTTCTCTTTGATGCCTGAAGAGTTGAGCTAAGTCATACCCAGGTGAATCAACATCCTTTTGCTTATACTCTATAGGTAGAAGACATCCAAGTATCCGCCAACTTTAAAGTTGACACCCTGCCCAATCAATGTAAGGCTTAAAATCCTATAGATGTATTTGAGTGTGGGGAGTTGAAGGGTGGATATTTTGGATTTCCTATGGTCACACTCATCCTTCTTACTAATGTAGATCATGTAGGTTTTTGTGAATATGTGAACATGTTGAAATGAAAATTATGTATACACAAGCATATACATAGACATGTATATCATAAAAATTCTTTAAAACCACGAAAAAGTTCCATTCAAAGTCACAAATTCAACACATATACTATAATATGTAAAATTTATCACAATAAAATAAGGATGCTTTATATCTTAACAAAAAACATAAAAAAATTGTCAACATCCTATACTATCATTAAAATGGAAAAAATGAAATAAGAAAGAAACCTATCGTAATTCTTATGTTGCCTTCTAAATAGCCCTT
This sequence comes from Erythroxylum plowmanianum, assembly GCA_025531925.1. Taxonomy (NCBI): domain Eukaryota; kingdom Viridiplantae; phylum Streptophyta; class Magnoliopsida; order Malpighiales; family Erythroxylaceae; genus Erythroxylum; species Erythroxylum plowmanianum. Next base: position 16,287,898 of record JANVCQ010000006.1, on the reverse strand, counting down.
ATTTAACATCTTTAGCTCAATGTACCCTTCATGTTTAAGGAGGCTTATAAAGTTTGAGTTTTTGTTGTCTTACCGTGGGTTTTATAAAGTAAGCTACCTACTTTTTCTTATTGCCACTTTTTTCATCTACCTTGCACTTGCAGAAGCTCTAGGGGACCTTTAAAAGAAAAGTCCTATAAAATACCTATAATTTACTAGATTCATTAACATCATTAAGTTAAAGGGAGTGATTCATGTCATTAGACATTTTAAATACAACCTATTCATCATATATCCTCAGTATTAACTTGCCTTTGCTAACATTAATAGTCGAATTAGTAGTAGTTAAAAATTGTCAACCAAGGACTAGATGTACCTCTATATATTCTTCTATATTAAGAATCATAAAGTCTACTGGGAAGATAAACTTATCAACCTTAACAAGAATATCCTCTATAATACCCTAGGATGTTTTATTGATCTATCAGCTAGCTGTAAACTTATCCTTGTAGGTTTTATTTCACCTAATCCCAGTTTCTTAAATAATAAGTAAGGCAACATATTAATACCAGCCCCTAGGTTGGTGTTAAACAAGTTTTAATTCTATAAAACCCTTAATGTTTCGCAAGTGTACGAGTTGTAATTGTAGTAGTTGAGATGTCAATCCCACGAGAAATTAGTGAACTAATTGAATTCAAACTTTGTCTAAGGTCTAAAAATTGTAATTAAAATAAAAATAAAAGTGAGCACAAAATTAAGAAATTGAATATGGATCGATTGAAAATGAAATTCTAAAATTAATATAAAGAAATCAAAATTAAGCACACCCACTTAACAATCAAGAAATTGCACAAGATAAGATTAACTGATTATGAGAAGATGGGATTTATCCTATTATCAATTGCTACCTTAATTACTTTTGAGTTAATGGATACTGGTCCTAGAATTTCATAGGGTTTGTCATCCTGTCTCGATACCTAATCATCAAACCCTAAATCATAATCCCTAATTGAATTTGATATTTTGAAATAACAATTTCTTAATTAACAAACAACCCACATTCCATTTAGTTTTTAGCACTCTAATAAACAATTAGGTCCTCACATACGATGTCTCATCGTATAATTACTGATTTCATTATTTATATGATCTATTAGGTTGCTAACTCTCATTATCCAACCTAATCATGTTACTATTGGTTCACTATCTTAACCTATTACCAACCTATGCAAAAATGACAAACAATTGTAATACCCAATACATTAACATCAATAGAAATGAAATAATAATTAATTTAAGAATAAATCCTAAATGAAGTTTATAACATCCATAAAAAAATATTCATCATTCTCATATCCATCTCATATACTAAATGAAATAAACTTAAAGACGAAATGAGACATTAACTTGGAAAGGATGGTTGAAGGTGGCTACAGTAGCTCCTTTTCTTCTTTTTCTTCTCTCCTCTTTGCTCTTCTTTCTCTTCCTTGGCTCTTTCTTGAAATGGTAAGATGGAGGCTCTTTGATTAGGTGCTTTCTGTTCCCTTTTATAGTGTTTTTTCCTTTTAGGATGAAACTATGTTTTACCCAGGCCAAAAGGTCCTAAACAACCCTTTAAAAATTGAAATGAAAGTAGATCCCCGTGTCTATATCGCGCCTACCAAGATCATGGCAGGTATGTCATGATTGTGGCCCTTCAAAATGAGGTTCTATTGTCATCGTGACATACCTTCCATGATCTTGACCCATGAAATGAGCTTCTGTTAAGATCGTGACCCATTCAGTCATGATCGGGGGCCATGTTTAGGTTGTTTTTGTCATGATCGTAACCCTGGCTCTTCCTCCAAGCTTTCTCTGACTTCTCTCAATTTTCTTCATCTAATCTCAAACACTAACAAACATATCAAAATAACTTAAATACACAAAATTAAAGTCCAATAATATGCTCTAAACCAAATAAAACTCAAAAACACAAACATATAATCACATTGACATAAATCTAAACTAAACTTGCACAAATCATCTAATCAACAACAAAAAACATACTAAATACCCATTAATACATAATGTAAACTATAACTATCAATCGGTTAAAATCTTTTTTATTTTTAAGCTATCAATTTGACAATGGATAATAGAACTACTTGGGTATTTGAGCTTCTCTGGTAGCTTGCTTTTTAGAATTGTTTAGCACCTTCCACTTAGCATTACATTACCAGCCCCTCCAACATCTTTTTATTTGCTAGTAACTACTTCATGAATTTTGAATACTGTAGCATTTGTATAAGAGCTTCAATAAGGGGTTAGTTAATCTGGAGTTGCTTAAATAGTTCACAGACTTTACCAAACTGCCCATCCATTAGATCTTTCTTCACGCTTGCATAATAAGGGATGGCATGTTAAAAGTCCTTGATTTTTCTAAGATTTCCTTCACCTTTAGCTTTCTCTCGACTCTTGATGTTATTGTCCTTCTTCTCTTGGGGTTCATTTTCATCTTGTAGATCTTTTCCACTCATAAGGTTGAATTTTATGACACGTTCTTTAGAATTTATCTCGATCGTACTCGATAAATTGCTTTGTGGTGTTTTAGATAATAATTTTACAAGCTACCTGACCTGAATTTCCAAATTATGTGTAGAAGACTTTGTTTTTTGATGTCTTGCGTATAACCCTTAAATGAGCCTAGACATCATGTCTTCTAGATTTAGCTTCTTAGCCTGAGGTGGATCCTATTGAAATCTTGGTGGAGGGTGATAGTGTTAGATTGGATAATGTTTTAGTGGGTAGTTTAGTATGCGTTTAGTTATTAAATTGAATGTTTAGTGCATATTTAGGTTAAGATTTTGTTATTTAGTTAAATATTTGTGTTTTGTATGTTTTGAGGGTTAGAGCATGCAATTGAGCTTCAATTTTATGTGTTTGAGGTGCCTTGATGTATTTGTTAGTGTTTCAGAACAAATATTAAAAAATGAAGGAGAATTAGAGGAAGCCCAAGGAAAAAACCATGGCCACGATGGTGGCCAATGTGCTACGATTGTGACAGAAGCGTGGAGGAAGGGCTACAATTGTGATCGATCTGTCGTGAACATAATAGAAGGTTAAATCAGGTGCCATGATCGTGGTATTATGGCCTGCGCAACAACAGACGCAGATAACCTTCTAGAATCAAGTTTTCAAGGACTTTTTGTATCCCAAAAAACCCCAAGATTGCCTAGAATAGAAAAGAGTATATAAAGAAAAGAAAGGAACCCTGAAGGCAGTTCTCCATTTTGCCACTTTTGGGAAAAGCTTCAAGAGGAGAGAAGTAGAAGAGAGACAAGGAAGAAGAGGGTTTCTGACGCTGCTACCTTCCTAAGTCATCCCACTCTCTTTCCAAGTGATAATTTCATTCATCTTGTTATTTCTTTACTGAATGTGTAAGATGGATACGAAGATGTTTATGGATATGGATTCAAAGATGATGTTCTAACTTTCTTTAGAGATTTTGAATTGATTTAATGTTAATCTAATCATTTTTGTGTGACTGCAATTGGATGTTGTGATTGATTGCGGTAGCTTCACATTTTGGTAATAAATTGAGAGAGTGAATCGAATACGAAATGATTGGTTTGTCTAATGAGAGTTAAATAATCTAATAGATCATGCAATTATTCAAATTGGTAATTGTATGGATAGAGATCTCGTGTTAGACCTAATTGTTTATTAGAAAGATTAATAAATAATTAGCGTTATAGTTGTTGGTAATTGAGAAATTACTTGTTCAGTACTGAACTTAATTAGGGTTTATTAATTAAGGTTTATCATTAAAACTTGAGAGAAAGTAATCTCCCTTTTCATAGTCTAGAACTGACACCACAATAACACACAAATGGTTAGGGTAGCATTGATGATAGGAAAAATCCCATCTTTTATAACTTGGTAAATTCTTTTATGTGTTTACCTGTTGTCACTTGACGTTGTTTAATTTGATTTCTTTTGCGTTAATTTTACGAATTAATCATACCTTATAGATCAAAATTTTAGGCATATGACAATTACTAGGGACCTTGCTTGCATTTTCATTCATATGTTGCAGAATAGGAAACTTACATACCTTTGGATAAAGTACAAGTTGGGTAATGGTGAAAACATATGGTTTTGGTATGATAACTTGCCAAAATTCAGCCCTCTGTTATAAAGAAATGAGATCTTCCATCTAAGAAATAGAATTCCTCCTAATGCCAATGTTTCTTCACTTATTTAGAATGGAATGTGGTCAGGTAACATTTTTTATTAGAGTACCTACCTTAATTAATCATTGGCATAAGGAAGACGACATCACCTAGATTGTAGATTCCGAAGGAGTTTTCACTAATAAATATTGCTACAAGATCCTTCAAGATAATAGGAAGAATGTTCCTTGGTTTGATTTGTTTTTGAAAAACTCCCTAAATTCTAAAGACTCCTCGATTACCTAGTTGGTCATTAAAAATAGAGTTAAAACTAAGAATAGGTGGTTTATCTCATATGATGTAATTTGTATGATGTGTAAAGAAGTTAAACAAGATAGAGATCACTTGTTTTTTCAAGGTAGCTATTCCAAATGTGTGTGGAGTAAAATCTTGCATAAGTTGGCAAAATATTTCCTAACTTATGACTGGTTTGGAGCATTTGATTGGATTACCAGCTCGAAAAAATCAAGAAACAAAATGGGGTAATTTTCTAGACAACCTTCACTACTACTATCTATTTCATATGGATGGAAAGAAACAAAAGAAAATACAGAGGGGAAGAAACAAGCAAATCCAACAAGCTAAGGATATAATCAACTTATATCCATAACAATTGCCCATAATGCTCATAACAACCTATCTCCTAAAATGAAGACCAAATGGAACTTGTAAACATATAGAAATTATTTCTTTTTCCTGCTTTTGTTGTCTTGATTAGCTAAATGTTGTAGGATCTGGGTGAGATTGTTGTAATGTTGTAATGTTGACATAACTTTTCTATGGTTAATGAAATATTTATTCATTTTCTAAAAAAAATGCACATAGTAGTTGTATTTACCACTGGTAAGTACGGGTTGATCCCACAAGGACTATAAGTACTAATATTAACCTTTTTATTATGTAACCATTAAATTCAGTTGTGAATTCAATTGGAAATTAAACTAAATAAATTAAAGTAATTTTTAACACAATAATGAACTAGGATGAAGAAAGCACTACGATTAAACAATATCAAGCAAATACTACCTAAGTGATAAATCTCCCTAAGATATCTTAAATTTTAACTTTTTATTATGCAATTAAATTATTGATTATAGGACCATGGAAACTCCTACATTATGTTAATATCTTTCTCAAGAATGTGAACAACTAACCTTTGGTTGATTAATTGAAACCTTTTTCTAGTTTAAACCCCTAAGATTGCATTCCTCCATTTATGAATTTCACTAATAGGTTTGATCTTAATCTAGACGATTTATACCAACCTATCTCTAGGTTTACATGCAAATATGATGTGTTCTTAATTGATTATACATTCACTTCTTAACAGTTAGTGATTATTGTTATGAAATGCTTAAGATACTCATTTTAGTTCATTTAGTTAAGAGCGTATTCATTGAGCCAACATTTTGATGTTTACCCTTTTGGAACAAGAAGGAGATGGATTAGGGTGAGGATTGGATAAGAAATCACAAGAAGAACAACAATTCAGCAAAACCTGGGAGATACATGGCCATTTATATACTTATATGATCATGTATGCAATTGGAAGACATATTTTGGACTTACACGGTTGGATACACAGTCATGCATCCAACTGTGTATACTCACGAGTTTCACATTTTTTGAGTTATACGGTTTGATAAATGACCATGTATCAAATTGTGTATATGCCTAGAAACCTATTTTTTTTAATAAACAGAACATTTTGACAAAAAATTAAGGTAGATCAACTTAGGACTTCATGAAGGGTAGAAACTTACTCTTTCAAGACACCTATGGAGGGCTAAGCTTCCCCAATCTGATTCGAAGGTGAAATAGGCATCAAGGAGCGCATTTAAGCATATTGTCTTTATGTATCATTTTTCTTCCCCTACTTAAGGATTGTTTATGTTATTTTGTGTTTTTTGAATTAGGTATTATGTAAGAATGATTGAATGCTATATTTGATTGTTTTTATCTAAAACCATAGTTAAAATCTTAAACATGATTCATAATCACTGTATTTGGATTCATTTGTGGCAACTAATGACATTGAATCATTAGAGATAACGTAACATAGGCCAAATAACTGAAACTTGTGTGGTTATTGCTTATATTGATATCTTTTCCTAATCATAATGCAGCTGTCTAACTAAATCTAGAGAGTTTGTTGTAGGTTGTTTGATAGTTACGTTTAATTAAAGAGCTTATTTTAATTAAATGCAATCTAAGGGAAAACTAGGATTAATAGAGCTTGTTGTTAATTCATGACCAATAGTTTTAAGAGAGGTGTGAAAACAATAATGCAATGACTATGTTTATTTGTGTTTAGGTTTAGATTGATCCGAGAACAAATTCTAAGACATTCATCACTTTTGACAGTTTTCTATTATTTCCTTTCATATATTCAATTTGACTTTGTTTTCTTAATTTCATCAAACCAACTCCTTTATAAAAATAAATAAAATTTAGAAAGGTGAATTGATTTAATATATATGGGATCGACCTAGACTCACCACTAGCTATAAGGTTAAGTTTAGTTATTTTGTGTAGTGCTACGATGTGTTACCAATTTTGGTGCTATTGTCGAGATTAATATCGATAGCTTTTTTGAATATATTTATTTGTTTTATTATTATTTTGATTAATATATTTTCTTTTTTAGTTTATTCATGGTGCATGACACGATCTCCCTATATGGGTGAACTAAAATTTGATCCAGAAATTAAAAGAACACTTTATAAATCGAGAAGAAAAGCTGCCCAAATGTTTGAGGATCTGTCACCATCTGATAGGAGATTTGGTTTTTCACCGATAATTCAAATTGTCGTAGATTTACTTCTAATTCTTCTAGTGATTCTATTTCTAAAATATATTCTAACATGGTAGAACAAAATAATGATCGCACTTTTAAGCATATGCTCCTAATCTTAACCTTTAACCTTTGTGTATTGATTTTCCTACTATTGATGTTGCTTTTAAGCATAAATTTGGTCTAATTCATCTTTTCCCTACCTTTCGTGGTATGCTAGGTGAAGATCCTCGTAAGTACATCAAGGAGTTCCATATGGTCTATGTTAGCATGAAGCCAGTTGGGGTCCAAGAAGAGTAGAATAAGTTGAGGGCATTTCCTTTCTTGTTAGGGGACACTGCTAAAGATTGGCTCTACTACTTACCCTTTAGATCAATCACTAATTGGAATGAGATGCAAAGACTTTTTCAGGAGAAGTACTTCCTTGCCTCTTAAGCTACAAATATTTAAAAGGAAATATGTGTAATTAGACAACATCATGGGGAAACATTATATGAATTTTGGGAGCATTTCAAAAGGCTGTGTGCTAGCTACCCTCATCATCGATTCAGTGAAAAACTCTTGATCCAATATTTCTATGAGGGAATTCTACCATAAGAAAGAAGTATGATAGAGTTGCAGTAAGCGAGGGTGCATTGGCAGATAAGACACCTATTGAAGCCAAAAATATGATTTCCAACATGGCTGCTAACTCTCAACAATTTAACATACGAGAGAACCCTAGACCATTAAAAATCAATGCAGTTAATATTGCCACACTGGAGCAACAAGTAGATGAGTTGACATCTTTAGTCGGACAAATGACTACAAATGGTACTCAACAAGTAAAAGCATGCAAAATTTGCATAATGGTAGGACATCCAACTAATATGTGTCTAACCTTGCAGGAAATACCCATGGAAAAAGTGAATGCTTTTGGAAGTTTCTCGAGTCAACCACAAAAGAATTATGATCCTAACTACTCCTACTCACACAATTCGAGATAGACTTATGGGACAATCTCACTATTGTTTTCTTGATGGATATTATGATATATCCAAATTATGATAGCTCAGAAGATCAAGAGAAAAAAAAACCTTCACTTGCCAATTTGGTACATTTTCCTATAGAAAAATGACTTTTGAATTTTGTAACGCCACAACCACCTTTCAGAAATGTATGGTAAGTATTTTCTTTAACTATGTTAAGCACGTTATTGAGGTTATTATGGATGATTTTACTATATATGGGGATTCATTTGAGGCATGCTTAGAAAATATAAATTGGATACTTGAATAGTGCATCGAAACTAATCTTGCTCTAAATTATGAAAAATATTATTTTATGGTTGAACAAGGAATAGTTTTTGGATATATAATTTCATCTAGAGGGATTAAGGTTAATAAACCAAGGTAGAGATTGTGCAAAACTTTCCCTATCCCACAAATGCAAGGGAGGTTCATTTTTTTCTTATCCACGTATGATTTTATCACAGATTTATCAAAGACTGCAGTAAGATTTTAACAAATCTTTGTCATTTTTTACAAACGAAAGTGCCACTTGAATTTGGTGAGGGATGCAAGGAGGCCTTTGACAAGTTCAAGTAATTTTTGACTTCAGCACAAATCATTCAACCACTTAACTGGAGTCAACCCATTGAGATTATGTGTGATGCTAGTAATTTTACTGTGGGTGTTAAAAATATGGCAAGATGACTCATGCCATTTACTATGCTTCAAGAACTATCAGTCCAACATAATACAACTACTCAACTATAGAGAAGGAGCTTGTAGCTATTATGTTCGCTTTAGATACATTTAGAACTTATTTGCTTTAAAGTCATTATATATTCTAATCATGTTGTATTAAGGTATCTTTTATTGAAGAAGGAGTCAAGGCTTATTAGATGGATTCTCCTAATCTAAGAGTTTGATTTGGAAATCAAAGATAAAAAAGGAATAGAGAACTTAGTTGCAGACTTGAGTTAAGTTGTGAAGGAAGAGGATTTAATACCATTGCAAGAGTTATTTCCGGATGAACAATTACTCACACTTTAAGGTAAGGTTCCATGGAACGCTAATATTGTAAACTATTTAGTGAATCATGAGATACCTAATGATTTGAGTAAAGCTAGACATAATAGAATACAGAGTGATTCGAAACATTATATTTAGGATGATCCTCAATTATGGAAGTATTGTTCAGATTAAGTAATTAGGAGATGTAAGTATGAATGCGAATCTATTTTAAAATTTTGCCATTCTTATGCTTATGGTGTTCATTTTAGGCCTAAAAGAACTACTAGGAAAATACTTGAATTTAGTTTTTATTGGCCAAATATATTTTGAGATTCCTATATATTTTGCAAGGTATATGAACATTGCTAGAAATAAGGTAATTTATCCCATAAAATCAAATCCCTTTATCTCCAATCCTTGCATATGAAATTTTTTATGTACAAGGCATTGATTTTATAAGACCATTTCCTTCTTTTTTTGATTTTGTTTACATTTTATTGGCTGTGGATTATCCTTCTAAATGGGTGGAAGATAAATCCACCAGGACTAATGATTCTAAAATTGTTGCAGAATTTGTCAAGTCTAACATTTTTTCTAGGTTTGGAACACCGCGAGCATTGTTTAGCAACAAGGGCACTCATTTTTGCAATCGATGGTGAGAAATCTTTCAAATACATATCATGTCACTCACAAGATGTCTACGGCCTACCATCGATAGACAAATAGGCAAGAAAAAGTGTCAAATAGAGAAATCAATTCAATCTTTGAGATCGTAAAGATTAAGGACAACAACTTGATGATGCTCTTTGGGCATATCGAACCTCATACAAGACACCGATTGGCATGTCTTCATACTAACTAATTTACAAAATGTCATGTCTTCTTGTAGTGGAAATTAAACATAAAGCTTTTTGGTCAAATGCAATATGAAGATGGACGAAGTGAGTAAATAAAGGAAATTGCAACTACAAGAATTGGAAGATCTTCAGCTTGATTCTTACAAGAATGCAGAAATTTACAAGGAAAAGGCAAAGTTATTTCATGATAAGATGATTGCTAGAAATAATTTCATCATTTGACAAAAGGTTCTTCTCTATCATTCATGACTTAAGCTGTGATGCCCTAATACCCCCTGGAGGATACGGGGGCGCCATGCAGACAACATAACATACATGCATACAGAACCGAAACAAAACCAAAACATACAAAATATTGATCATGCAATCTCAATAGCTCAAAACAGGAGCAATTCGGAGAAAACATACATCATAATACACTGAGCTTAAATACAACTTGTTCCAAAATGGAACCAGCCTGAATT
>JANVCQ010000006.1:16219576-16237732 GCA_025531925.1 Erythroxylum plowmanianum | reverse complement strand
TTAATGAATGAATTATATTTTAATTAATTATATTGTAATTAATTATAATGTACTTAATTAATTAATATTATTATTTTTATTAATTAATTGTATTTAATTAACTAGCATTAAAAATATTTTAAAAAATGAGTCTCTATTAAGAAATGAGTTTCATTCCTCTACTAAATGGGAGGTATGGAGGATTCCCCCAAAGTGGGATATCAAACCATTACCTCTATAATCATAATCAACAATCAACCACTCGCTTTTTATTCTTTACCTAATAACCCCTTCCCAAACCTATCAACCAAGCACTCCCTTAATTTTAATAAAAATTATAAAATCTAATATCTTGTATTTATCTTTATTTATTAAACATTTTATATTTAATCGTAAAATTTTTAAACTTTACAATTAAATATAATTTGATTAAAATATATTTTCTATCTTCAACTCATTAGTTATATAAGACATATTAAGTTTTCAAATATATTGGTAATATATATATATTATAATTTTAAATTATATTTATGATTAGATTAATTAAAATTTTTTAATTTATCTTTAATTTTTTAAGTAAATAATTTGTACCTGTCTATCAAAATTAGTAGTTAGTCAAATATTTAAGAATCCAGGAATTTAGAAGGTTATTTACTAAATATCTCCTAGAATTACAAATTCAGTGATTATGGCACATGGAAGGTTTTTAAAGTAAGGAACACCTGAATCCCTGATATTTTGTGTAGTGTGTAAGCAATTGTATTGTTGATTTTTTATCTTTGACAGCTTTATCCAGTTGGATGCTTTTAATGCCCGAAGTCGTTGGACAGGTCTGGCTGTTGCCTGTTGGTAACCAATTATCTGCTTTTGGTAATTGACTATATCCTTCAATTTTTTCATTTGTGGAAGTATAATGTTTTTGATACACAATATCTCAGGGTGTGTTTATGATTTTAGTCACCATCCTTTTTTATTATCTTTGTTGACATTGTTCAACTTCTATGAGCAACAACTCATGATCAGACTTAACTTGGAAGGAAAAGTCGTGTATGCATCATCTTCTGCTTTTTTATGTATACAATGTATCAACTCCACCTCAGTGGTGAGGAATATTCACACACATTGGAGTGCCCATTTAGCTCTGCCTAAGAAGATTGTTAAAGAGATTGGGAGGTGCATTAAACAATTCTTACGGTCGGGTAAGCTAGGCATTTCCAAAAGGGCCAAGGTTAGGTGGGAGGAGTTCTGCCTTGAGAAGAACGGAGGAGGTCTTGGCTTGATCCCGCTAACGACAATGAAAAATGTGTTGCTTACCAAGACAATTTGGAGGCTTTTCAGAGATAACGAGACGCTATGGTCGAAATTAATCAATGAATATTACTTGAAAGGAAAGAAACTTTTGGCAGCTTGAAATTAATAAAAGAAATTCCTGGAGATTTAAGCAGATGCTCAACTTAAGAAGTCAAGTTTATTCTCGGATAAAGGTGCAAATTGGCAATGAGGAATCAACTTGGTTTTGGTTTGATAATTACATGGAAGGAACTTACCCCTATTCCTGTATCTGAATTCAAGGATTCCAATAAAGGCCAAGGTGAGTAGCATTGTACAAAATGGGAATTGGGGCTGTAATTTCAGAGAGGTAGGCAGATTGTTGAGACTTCTAAATTTTCAACCAGAGGGAGGAGAAGACTTACAGTACTCTTGAATTCAGCAGTGCTTTATGTTATAAGCTATTCAGAGATGCTCAACCCAAAGCTGTCTTCTGGTATAAGCTAGTATGGAAGAAAGTTCTCTCAAAATGTATGGATAAACATTACCCAATGGGCCAGCAGAATGTATACACTTAAAGAAGGAAGGGGTCAGTCTAAAACTGCTTTTTGTTGCATCATTCGCTCAATCTGAAGGGAAAGGAACAATAGATTATACGAAGGAGAGGAGAGGGATGCTCTTATGTTGGAGAGCTCCATTTTCAATTGGATTAGGGAAATTCTACTAGCTCATGATATTCAATCCAAAATCAGTAAAAAAAAAAATGAAAAGTCTATGGAAGATCTAATGCTCGTGAATTGTATTAGAGTTGGAATTTATGTTTAGTAAGGTCCGTATGGCTTAATGCCAACCTTGTTCTCTTGTCATTTGCACTTTGTTTAAGCTCAGCTCGAGTTAATAAAATTCACTCATTAAAAAAAAAAAAACCTCCACCTCGGGAGTGAATAACCAACAAATAGCTTCAGACCATCCGTGCCGTCGCATGGTTGGATATCTCGTCAGCTTGCAGTTAAATTTTAAGCATCCTGTAGATGTCATTAATAGACAGACCTGATCTTAACTGCAAGAGATCAAAAACTTGATATCATTCTGTCAATATGGAAAGCGGAGGAATTTAGGAAGGGAACGTCCAAGCTAATAGATGTTCCCCATGGTTCTTTCTCCAAATTGTTGGTTTTGGGCACATAAAATTGCACACAGAACATTTTGTTTATTACTACAGAAAGTGCTGTACTGAACACGTTTCCAAGGTTGTTAGGACTCGGAAAATGTTTGACGATTACACACACAACATTTTGTTTATTACTACAGAAAGTGGTATACTGAACACGTTTCCAAGGTTGTTAGGACTCGGAAAATGTTTGACGACGATGTAACCCCCCATTTATATTCAAACTACCTTGTGTGGCAGTCACACTCTAATGATCGAATCCATGTTCATGTGTGTTGCATGGTCATCTTTGTTAATCCATTTTCTATTACTCGACCTTATGGAAAGCTTTGGATACAAATTGACGTAGCTTTCAATGACGTTATAAAATTTCAAGTCATCTTTAATCAAAGGGTTCCCAGAGGTTTCATTCTTCATAAAATATATCTCCTGATTCCCTTGTTAACTAATATTTATTAGAATAATGTTTTGCTCTTGGAATTAGTTGAGGCCTCCCTAGTAAAGAACGAAATTATAGAAAAGGATCAAATGCAATAGGTAAACCAATCATATATATCCCGAGAAAAGAATCAGGTATGACATCTGCAACCACAACAAACTTTTTCAGCCTCCCTTGACCCTTGAAGCAGGAGAGTGTTGAAAGAAACGATGTGGAAGACAGGGCCATCTCCTGTTGTTCCTTTTCTAATGGTTGGAGTTCTAGGATTGGTGGTCTTTGGTCCTACCCTCATGTCACTTCTGGAGTATGCTCAACCTTTGATTCAGATGGATGACGAAGGAGGCTTTTACCCTCTTATGATGATGCTTCCTCTTCTACTGTTGCTGCTCATACACTTGATTTCTTCATGCTGTCCCACGTATGGCATGGGTTCCTCCACCAGGCTACGATCAAGTAGTTATGGTTCGGATGCTAGTGGTTTTGGTTGGGGTTCATTTTTCCTTCTCGTGCTTTTCTTTATTCTGTACAATATTTGGTGAAGTCACAGGTTTTGCATATGCTATTCCTTTTTCTATGTAATCTTAATGTGAAACCATCGTATTCCTTCCACTCATTCCCGAGCACTTGACTACCGTAGTGTCAAATGTTTTATCTGCAGGGATCAATGAAGTTTATTCTAATTACATAAAAACAGAATGCTCAATATAAGCATTCATTTGTCTATTCATTACTTTTTCACGGATCTAATAAGCCATCCAGAAGTGGGAAGGAGGAAGCGCGCATGCTTTTATTCTTTTTCTTTTCGTCTACTTCAGATGAGGCGATAGGTGCTACAGTCGGGCACTTTCTTCTGCCAGCTTCTGTTGCCATGACGACATTGATGTGCTCAGATGGCTAAAAAGGATTAATTTCCTAAGGCAATTAAACTGAATGTGGGCGTCATATGTTTCCTTCTCAGAATAGAGATAGGCTCCGCACTTCCATCTTTCCACATGTTTGGTCAAAAACCACCTAACCATATTAAAGAGAGAGAAAATTAGTAACTCGGAAGCATAACTATGCAGATGCATCACAATCATAAGTAAGGAGATAACATCTAATGTGATGTGATGATTTGAACCGTAACATTGTCATACTCCAACGTGGTATAAAAAAAATTCTGTCCTTCTGTGTGTTTGTTTATTGTCCCAAGTAATTTTTGTTCTGTTTTCGGGTGACAAAAACAAAGAAATTAGAGATAAAATAAGATGGGTGCATATCATATCGATACAAATGATAATTAGATCTACTTTTGGATAAGGAATATTAGATGATCAAATTCGCAATAGGAAAGAAGCCTATATTGGAATTTTGAGTGGCAACCTTTTGATATCAAAAACTTTTTTTAATGTATATCTTAAGATGTTTTATAATAAGCAAGATAAATATTTTGATAAAATACTGTCTTTAATCCAAGACTTTAAAAGAAAACATTTAATTAGAGATGAAAACATACAATACTTTATTACCTACATGATATCTTATGCCTTATCAAATAGCCATCATAAAGAATATTTTGCGAGCAAAGATATTATTGACTTTCCAAAATTATTTTTTGAAGTTGAAAGAATATGTCCTCCTTATATATGAACTATAGAAGACTTAGAAGACGATTTGTCATTAGATTTACAACAAAAAAAAACTTACTAACTTCTCACAATAAATTATTGTCTAGATTATTTTATTCAAAAACTATTGTTCTGAGTAGTCAGTTTTAAAAAATCAACACAAAATATTAAACACAAATACCTTAACCATGAGAAGAAATAAAAGAGTGTTCTATCAAAATCTTTTTGGATATTGAAAGACATCTTAGGATAGATATTAAATAAAAGTTTTTGATATCAAAGATTGCCTCTCAAAAATCAACACAAAATATTAATCCCAAATACCTTAATCATGAGAAGAAATAAAAGATTTTACCATACCTAAGCTACTCATAATATCAAAGATTAAAGAGTTTCGAAACAAATCTTCATCCACTAAGTTATAACTATTTGTTATAATATTAATAAGTTCTTCAAAAAGGAATGTAATTTTTTCATTTATAGATTCTATAGAATCTAAATCTATTCCAGATAATCATATATAAATTTTTCTAGAAAATATGAAGTCATGGTATAGTTATATGCATAATAGTTTGAAGCAAAGAGAATAAATCCAATAAAAATCTTATTGAAAAAACATATATTTGATATAATTTTAAAAATGAAAATACCTCCTAATTACAAATAAAATGAAAAACCTTATATAAGCTTTTGATTCAAAAATTAAAGAATTAAACGAACAATAGAAAATTTAAACTTAGAAACATAAGCACATCATCATCATCACCCATTTTGAAGTCCCACAATGAAGTAGGATCTGGAGAGGTCTGATAGTACACAGCCTTACCCTTACATAGTAGAGAGACTGTTTCTGGTAGATCCACATACAAATGAAACAATAATAAGAGTGATGCATAGTACAAAGAGAAAAGGCACAACTATCACAGTAAAATATTAAGTAAATAAAATTTACACGAAGTACATAAACACGTAAAAATATAGGGTATACCTGATGGGATTCAGGTCTACACCGACCAACTCACCTCTTCTGCTATTACGTTCAAGGGTCCTTGCTCAGAAACCCTGAAGGTTTGCCAAGCCTACTAGCCCCATATACCTGTCCTAAGGGTCCAAGTTGTAATGCCCGTAAGCCGTGTCCAAGATTCATACTTAGAAAAGGAGAGAAAGGACATTGGGGTGAGCCACCTACGCCTTAGATCTTCGTATCTTAGAAACATAAACACATTTAAAACCAAATTTAATTAAACAAGAAATTCAATTCTAATATTAGTGATATACCTAATACATATAGAAATCCACCTCCTAGGTATCATTCACAAAGTCTTAATAGACCTAATTTAAGATATGATGGAACTCATATGATAAAGATGGCTCTGCACTTGTTGATAAAATGAGAACAAGCTGTAAATCCTTTTGAAATATATTTGCATCCAAAATAAAGAGGAAGCAATAGATAAATGGAAACTGCTTCAAGAGTAGCTATTGCTATTAATGATCTGGATTATGAAACAACTAAATAATTTCTGAAAAAACTCTAGTCAACAGCTCTCTTAAATTCTAGAAAATTTAAGATAAAAATTGAAAAAAACTCTATATTTAATCCAAATAATGATACAACAAATCTAATAACTAAAGTTGTTGAAGCTTTTCAATCAGAATTTGTGGGAGAAAGGAAAATTTTAAAAGATATAACTATTATAAGAAAATATGTTATGATCTTACAAAGATTGCAATAATGTGATACGTGTGAAATTAATAGATATATTTATATTTTCCTAGATTATTATTACTATATATATAATCAAGATTAAATTTAAAGATTTCTTATTCAAAGATCCGGAAGCAAATTAAAAGCAACCTATAATATAATTGTCTTGAAAATACCCTAGTAAAAAGAATGACCTTTTAAAAAGATATAAGTGAATGGGGGTGATGATGCTATATTAATAAAAAAAATAAGGGGATAAAGAGAAAAAAAAATCTTGATTATATTATCATGATTTAAAAATGCCCAAATGTGATAGTTCTTATTATTACAATGAGATAAAATAAGAAATATTTTAAGAAATGTAAAGTAAAATATTATAAGAAAAATGATATAGAAGAAATAAAAAGACAACTGAATATTAGTGCTATTATAGCGTCCTAAAAGATTTAACAAAAAGAAAATAGAAATAGATGGAGATAAATGAAATGATAGAAAATGAATACTTTTGAAGTTACAACTATTATAAGAAAATATGTTTAAAATGCTCATTGAATTTCTTATGATAAGAAAAACACAAAGATCAATTAACAATGACGAGGAGAGCTATACAATTGATTTACAAATAATTGTCTCCTTTTGGTAGCAATCACAATGAAACATCCTTATGTTGACTAACTTGACTTTCTTTCCATTAAAAGACAGTGTTGCAACAGTCAAAAGGAAAATTGATACAAACTTTGAATCTACGAGTACGAATACAGACAGCTACAAGCCTAGTATAGCTTAGTTACATCAATCAAAAGCTCTAAACGTAATCTGGTTTTCTTTCTAGATACCATGTCCACACTAAACTCTTCCAGAAACCAATTTCACAAAACAAAAAACGCCATCCTGGCAAATATTATGTTCTATCAGTTTCCACTGGAAGAAACATCGTCCTTGCATTGACTTGTCCGATAAACTACATGCCTTGGCTAGTGAATCTGATAAAATATGATACTCCCTTTTTATTAAGCCAGTGATGATCCATGCCACTAAACTCCAGCTACATAAAAGCCTACAACGTTGAGACAATAATCTTCATATGTATTAGTAAAGGCATGTTAACAATATACAAAACTTAGAAGACACCACATGGATTCATGCATGCAAATATAATTTATCATGGCTCACCAAGACTCGTGTTCTTAGTAATCCATATTAAATAATCCTATGAGCTTAGGAATTTACACGCTTGTATGTTAATCACCCATCTTAGGGCCACAATAGTCCATTTAAGAGCTGAAGTATTAGAGGGGACCTTTTTCATACAATAACATCCATTACAGTAAATCTTCACCTGTTCATAGTCAAACAACATTCCATACTCTTGATCTATTACCCGATAACAACGCAAGTAAATTCTTATCTTAAATGCTTCAGCACAGGGCACCAGAATATTCGGAAGCTATTTCAAACTTCAATTTTCATTATCCACGAAGATGAAAGTCACCCACGAAACACCACAAATTAAAGACATAAATTTAAGCTTCAGTAAATATAACATACTGATCTTAGCGATAGTAAGGCAAAATCATAGAGAAATAGATATGAAAGGCACCTTCAAGCAAATATTGATCAGATGATCTTATTTCGAACTTCTTCAAGTTTCTTTAGTATCTCCCCAGGAGTTCTATCCAACTCATCAGCAATTTTTCTCTGAATATCCAAAGGCAGCGTTGGGAACTGCTCACATAGATCTCCATCGATGACATCCTGTAACATTATCCTCAAACATTTAGGATTTTTCGAAACTATAAGACAGATCTACAAGTTAAACAAACAAAAATATTAAAGGAGTGAAAAATGGAAGAGTTTTTTTATAATAGGACAGGATAGAAGTGTTTTGTTCAGGACCACAAGCAACCAGATCAATGTCCAAAACACATAAACAATACATCTTGCTAATCTTCCATGATTTGCACTAAATAAACATAACTAATACCTTAACGGGAAAATAAGCAGATCGAAAAGCCATATGATCTCTTCCACACAAAGGTGGATGATCCTGTCTCAAGTGCATCTCTAAGTGTGAAAAGAAATCAACATCATCCCGAGAAGTAAATGGAAGCAGTGCCCCTACGCTTCCCATTACTGTCCCATATAAAATGCACTCTCCACCACCTGGAATCAAAGATGCCTTCTGCAAGCTAGTAACCACATCACCAACATGAAATTGTACAATCTCCTCTACCTTGTTTGGAGCACCATTGAGCTTTCCTTGTTCCCATTTTATCTTCCCACCAGTTGGATCTTCTTCTATTTCATCAGAAACATCCTGCGGTAGTCTCACAAAATAAATATTCCCAAACTTGTCTGCACCTGCCACAGTATCAAAGTCAATGTGGTGTGATGCAGTAACCCATCTTGGAACACAATCATCGGCAAATATGTAAAGTTGATTTTCATCCCGTCTATACTTGCAGAAATGGAATGACTGCAAGAAGATACAAAGCATATAATCAGGGCAATCATTGTGGTAAGGAGAAGTTGTATCAAAAATAGGCAAACATTTGTGAAAAAGAACAATTACTGAAAATTATGATAGGAAGCACATAAAGTATTTACAATGAAATCAAATACATAAAAAAACAATACCTCTTGTATATCCCCTACATAGATACGATCACGATAAGTATGAATTGAGACAATGGTATTAGGGAATAGCTTATTTTCACATTTTCTAAGCAATCTCCTTTTTCCCAAGTCATACAATCTGAGCACAGGTCCTATTCCGGCAAGTAATCTTCCCTGAAATTGACAAAGAGAAAGTGGAACACCTTCTACTTGTGTTTTATGTAGAAGTTCCAAGCCTTTCCCCTCATCCACAAACTTGTAAATGTGGATAAAGCCAGCAACTAAACTTCTTTTGGGCCAAAAATGCAGTCCTTTTGCAGTACCAACGGCTAAGAGTGTTCCATGCTCCTTATCATGGAAATTTACTGTGCACACGCTAAATGCTGCTTCATTGTCTTGGAGCTCCAGCAGACAAGTTGTAGCTGCTGTCCTTGGGTCTAGAACTCTGATGCAGGAAACCCACCTGTCTGACTCTGCCTTTGGATAACCATATTGCTCATCGGATAGGGGATCATCTTTGTCCTCATCATCACCATTTTCCATCTGCTCAACAGCAGCACTTCCATTTCCACCCATCCCAGCAGCCTCAAAACATTCCTTTTTGGCAGCTTCACGCTCCTCAGCTGTATATGCGCCCTGATCACTCTCGATAATAACCAAAAGTTTTCGCTTGGGTTGAAGCACAAACTTTCTGGGTGTGTACCTCAGAGGTATCGATGTTTCATTGAATGTTTCACCCAATCTTTCAATAGTGAAAATTCTCAATGCATCCCCAGCAACAGCAACCACACCTTCAGCACACTGATCAGATGAGAACGAAGCTGCATGTTCGAGGGTCTCATATGACAGGGGTGTTAACAGAAAATGGCCTTGATGAATATAACCGAGCCAAGGTCGGCTAGATAAACACAGCATTGCACGCCGGCCCCGCACAATAATGGAGAAGAGTTTTGGTGCTCTCAATCCCAAAAATCGGGATCTAGAATCAGAAAGTTCCCCTGTTACCATATCCACCACAATCCTAAACAGAACCCCAGATTGCAGACCAGCATTCAGAAAAAGATTAGCAGGGTGATCAGCACCATCCTCCCCACCTACTGATGCCTGAACCTCAAGAAAGAGAAGAGATTCTGGAGGTGATGAAACACTTTGCATACTCAGGATCTGCATACAGTCATCAGGATCTAGAGATAAGATACGGACGGTGTTATCATATGACCCAACTGCAAGAAATCGGGACCTTTGTCTACCTTCAGGAACTGGAGCAATGTCCAAACACGCCACATCTCCAGACATCTCATGTTTCTCTACCTCCATTAGCTGACCGGTCATATCCACCTCAAAGTATATAAGTTCTCCTCCACTTAAAGCAACGACAACTTGAAGTCTATTTGAACCAACTTTCACAATCGTTCTCTTTCCAGGAGTTCTCCACTCATTAATACGACCATCTTCCCTTATATGCCTAATTCCATTTGGGTGAACTTGCATTAAAGAATCATCTCCAATCAAAGAAATAGCAAGGGAAGGAGTAGTATCAAGAAAGCCGCTATCATTAACTTCCTCAACTGTTTCCCCAATAGAAAGCACAAGTGTTGCATTGTTAAAAGACACAACAATATATGCATCAAACTCATCATTAAGATTTTTCTTCACCGTCCAAACTGCACTTGGCACACCTGGAAGCAATGAGACAGCCATCTCACTAATTGCCAAACCAGGCCTTAAAATTCTCACAGAAGAACGAGGTCCACGCCCACAAAGTGAAAATATCTGAGGTGTTTCTTCATCGAAAAGATTAGCAACTTTCATATCCATAATAGGCATCAAGCTCTCAACTTGATCAATTCTAACGAGGTTCTTCAACCCTCTTGGCTGGAAAAATACTGGTTGGAAACCCTCCTCAGTTTCCATAAGGGTGGCTGATGATGCCTCCACATCAGCTTCGTCACCAATTGCTTGAAACTGATAGAGAGCATGATTCCCAAACTCTGAAGCAGCAAACAAAAACCCAGATTTCAACACACACATTGAAGCAGTAACAGGTATTGTATCGAAATACTTGATCTTCAATTCCTTAACCTTATCATTCTCATGATCCAATGTAACCTTGAAAATATCACCGTACTCTGTCTGCAATAAGAAGAAGAACATTGATTTCTGCCTGTGCGTTGCTGTTGAAACTATTAAAACCCCTCTCTCAGCAGGCAAATCTGCACGACGAGGAATCACTGCCCTAACATCTGGGTGTCCCTGATTCTTATAAATGACAAAGTTCTCTGTGCAAACTAGAACCCCACTTGGCCCATCTGCTCCTCCGGGCACTGTTACTAACCAGTTAGCCCCATTATCAACATGCTCAGACCACTTCCTAGAAACATGATTAAGCCCTAAATCAAGTTCATAAAAAGTCAAATGCTTTTGTGCCTCACTCGCTGCCAGTCCCGTGGAATCCTGATCTGCCTCCGAGTAATCCAACTCAATAGCAGCAAAAATGGGATTATCAAAGCCACAATCCACTCCACAGATTGAATAAACTATAGTATGCGACTTATGAGCCTCTAAAGGAGATGAAATGGTTAATCTAGCAGCAGTGTCCCTATTTAAAACATAAACCAACTTCTGCTTTTCACAAGCACCTATCATAACAGCCCTTCCTTTGGGGTCAATTGCCAGGTACTGACCCGGAACAATCCGGCGGCATCCAGATTTCCCAAAAGTTTCTTGGTGTATTTTATCAAAAACATTCTTCTCCTTATTATATTCCAAGATTACAATCCTACCTGAATCAGACCCAACTACGATATAATCCTTTTGAGCCCCAGTAAGCCTGAATTGGGTTAATGAACGAATTGCGCCAAAGATTTCGACAGAGTGAAGGGTTTGGAGTTTACCGTTTTCGTCGGGACGTAGTAGATCAAGCACTTTACCGCGAGCTACAACGATTTCTTGGCTCTTGCCGCCGGAGAAGTTGCCGTTTATGGCGTAGACGATACCGGTTGGTCGCTGCAGCGTGAGGCTATAGAGGTACATGGGGGATGGTGAGTAGGATTAGGGTTAGGGCTTTAGAAGAGTGGAGAGCAGAAAGCGCAGACTAGGGCTTTTGGGATAGTGGCGAGAAGGAGAGAGGCCGGATAAATATATTGAAAACTACACTTCATCCTTTTAGTCTATTATTCTTTGAAAAATAGACAAAACATTTTTTTAGAGCACTACTAATACTAAAGGCGATTGTAATATGCAAGAAGAATCAGATAAACTAGTTGGCAGTGGTGCCTATACGAAAATATCTTTTTTTTGGTTGTCAAATTTCGTAAAAACTCTTTGTTTGAATTTTTTTGTTTATATTTATAATTTTTAATTTTTCCACAAAATTAATGAAAACTACTAAATATATATTATTTACTTATTTTAATATTAATTATTAATAAAATTATGAATAATTTAATTTAATGTTTTAATTTATTTAATTTTTAAGTAAAATTAATTTAATAATTATTAATAAATATAATTAAATTCAAAAGATCTTCAATATATATATTTCAAATAAAATTTGATTTAATAATTAAAATCAATTTAATTTTTAAATTATTAAATAAAATCATTTTTCTTGATTATTTATTAATAAATATTATAGAAGAACTTAAAATATTAATTTAAGATGCTAAGTTATCTAAGATGCTAAGTCTGTTCTCTCATACCTAAAACGTCAACATTGCAATTTGGTGAGTTTAGTGAACTCAGTAGGTTAACAATCCTCGATGGTTTCACTTAAATCATATAATACATCAACACACACAATCACATAATTCACATCATTTCATTTATCATCATGTAACATCACAAAACTCTTTTGTTCAAAATTTTCACATTTCTCATTTAACACAATTCAGTAATACATTTCAGTCATTCAAAACATAAATATTACATGTATATGCAATGGTCATGAGACTCACTTCTAGTTGTTATTATTGTGACCGAGTGCCTATAACTGTCCTGTATCTATTGTGGATATCGGGCTCATTAATAACTTATCTCTTATCCGTTGGGGATACAGGGCTTATTATACATAGTGAGTTTTTGGCTCTCAATCACTTTATGAGTTTTAAGCTCTTTTTCGGTGGCTACTGCAATCACAACATCCTTTATCTGTTCATGATTCATACAATGAAATGCATCACATATATTCAGTCAATCAAATATGCTTAATGTTACACATTCATATTCACGATCACGATCACGGTCACAATCTCATGCACATTTTCCATCAGAGCTTGGTCCAGCATTCAACATATATGTTGAGAATCACTTATTTCGTCAAATTCACAATCAATGAGCACTTCCAATATGCTATTCCAAAACTATAAAAAAAAAAAGCTTTGCATCTTTACTGTCATGATCGTGCTTGTGCACTGCCTGTTGAATCCTCTCTATCATGATCATGCTTGTGCATGATTGTGCACTACCTGATATCTCCTCTCTGTCATGTAACTCCCCTGAGGTTTCTTCTCTGTCACGATCTTGCACTACCTGATGGCTATTCTCAAAACAGATTTTCATTTCAATTTTGTATGGCCATTTTGATAATGAAAAAAAGTAATTAGGCAATACATTCTTCTAAAACAATGTTTCCATATGTCTTAAGTTTCAAATGACATCAATGTCATGTAGTTTGGTTAAGTATTCTACAAGTTACACCTAAAATACTTCAGACTTTTCCCAAACCGCGACAACACACTGTACTCAACTTCAAGCTAAATTTTGAAACCCTTAAAAACATAATTAAAATTTAATTCCTTCATGAAAAATATATAAATTTGTGTCTAGTTTAATAGAAACTTAAAATCATCCCGTTTGGAAATATACAGATCAAGATATGGTTAAAATACCGATTCATGTTTAGTAAAAGCACTTCATTTAACATATTCCAGCACACTTGATCACCATTTTCATCCTAGTTCATCTCTTTTACTTAGTCTATCATTTCTAGTTTTTGTCCTCATTATTTTCTCTCCACTTCCATTTCAGCTCCATTTCAATCATAAGCAAATCATATTCTATGCTTGATCATAATACCAAAAGTAGAACATTTACATTCATATATCTTCATCACTAAATTTCTGCAAATGCTCAACTCTAATCTCACATTCATTTCGCTTCTAACTATAGCCTTAATTTATCTCATTTCAAAACACCATAGTACTCCTTTTTATTAACTCTAAATTCATGTTAGTTCATCTCTAAAACACCCAAAGAGATCTACGTTAATAAACATTGAAAACAAAACATGAAACATCCATTTACCTATCAAAATTTTCTGCAACTTTTTCCTATGTCATTTTCAATGATCTTTCTATTTCAAACTCATATCTACAACAAATTATGAAATATTAATCATCATAAATACAAAAAAGATGCCAATGTGTTCATTTCTTTACCCACGTCCAACATATATAAGACACTATTATATGAACATTTAACCTCTAACTATCGTTATACATGTTTCTTTCAACAAATCATGAAGAACCATATGATACTTACTTGGTAAAATTCTAAACTCTTCAAAATCATGTGAACCCTAGCTTTCCATGACTCACACGAACATCAACATGGAGGTGGGTAGATTAGGTTTTTGTTTTTGACAAATGAAGAAGACAATAAAAAATAAGAGTAGCAAGCAAAAAAATGAGGACAAGGTTTAACATTAATAGAGGTGGGTAAGTGTCTTGGAAGTGAAGAAGCTTGAAAAAGATCACGAAGAGAAGAAGAAAACAAGAACAAAACAATTAAAATGGTCTTTAAATGTTAAAAGGATCATGGATGAGGGTGTGGCATAGCATGTGACACTTCTTACTTGTCACACGTCATCACTTTATGTTCCCTTTAATAACTCATCTATTTGTCCCCAATTTTTACTCCAATTGTCACCCAATTTTCGATATCATATTCTCAATAAATCCTAACACCATTTGCCAATTATTTCAACTACCATTTGACACTTATTTCTATTACCATAAATTAGTTATCTTGCCACTTAACATTTTCCTAGTTCAAAAATATTCATAATTTCGAAAATATTCCAAATTTTACCAAAATTCTAAATCAATAATTATACTCTCCAGATCAATTTTCAAGACAAAATATTCACTAACCACATACCCAAAAAGTCAATGAATGCATGTACAATCATTTTAATTTGTGTAATAATTAATATTCACATGTGTATATATGTTATATTACGTATGAGCATGAAACACACTTTCTAACTTCTCAATAATCTCTTATGAGCACAATTTTAGGGTTTTAGCCCTTAACATGGGATAACGGAATGTTACAAAATGTGTAGGAAGGGAATGAGCTAATAGAGGCTTTTGTTCAAAATGCCTCTAATAACCATGCACTTATCATGAAAACCCCTCAGGAAGTAGATAAAAAACCTTGAAGTCAATTGCTTTGGAACTTTAGAATGTAATTAGTAATGTCCTTAAGTAGGATACGAATTTTTCGACTAATCAATCCCTCACCTATGTGGATTCCAAGGATCCAAGCTATAGTTCTTTTATCATTCAAAATTATATGAGATCAAAAAATAAATTTAAGTCAACTTCCAAAATGAAATCTAAAAGGAGGAACAAGGTATTAACCCAAACCCCCTCTTTTTAACTAATTTCTCTCCTAGAATGTAAGAGGGATAAATAATCCTAAGAAATAACTACTTTAACTATTTACAAAAAATAAAACCATACGTGATAGTCTTCTAGAAACTAAGTTGAAGGAAGAGGGTTATGAGAAGCTTAGCTCTTTGAATAATAATTGGTCAATCATTTCCAACCTTTTTTCTTATTACAATTGGATCCCAATAGAATAAGAATATCACATACCATAATCATTGATCAACTTCTCCACTTAGATTTAGAGCTTTTGTAAGAGAAATCTTGCTTGCGTGTAACTTATGTTTATGCCTCTAACTTTACTTTTCAAAGGAACTCCTTATGGAATAACCTATATGAGATCATGCAAACATTCAAACCCCTAGATTATGATAGGAGAATTTAGCAAAACCCTTCATCCATTAGAATTAGAAGGCAGTGCTTATCTTATAAAATCTTCAAAGGAGTTTTGTAGATGTGTAAGTCATATTTAAATCATTAACCTTAAAATGGAAGCTCAATTTTTCACTTAAAGCAACAAGCAATACGGAAGTTAGCTCTAAAGGAAAAAACTTGATAGAGCAATGGTTAATAGCTAATAGATAAGCAATTTTCATGAAAGAAAAGTAGTCTTTAGCAACTCCGTTTTTTAAGATCACTCTTTTATTGTGGTTACAAATCTGACTATAATGTAAACGAGATATTTTCCTTTTAGATTCATCAAATACTTGGTGAATGATAAAGGATTTGAAAGGGTTATCATCAAAAGGACTAATCCACTTATTTCAAAGATTTAAATCTTTTACATGTATGATAAAGCTACAAATGATTAAGGACGGACTGAAACTACTCAATTAGTAAAAGTATGATATACTTAAGCTATCAGCTATCACTTTAAAAGCTAGATAGGTTCAGGCTTAACAACTCCTCTACTAAGTCCCTATCAATAAAGAAAGACAAGAAGAGAAAAGGACAAATTTTCTAGCATATATTCATGTTGCGGATGTAAATTAACTAAAATAGTAATCCCTAATTTTTTCATAAATTAGTTTTTTCTTAGAGAAAATTTTGACAAAATAGCATCACTTCATAAAGAAGATGGATTTTGAGCTAATACTCGAGCTAATATATTAATGGATTCTTATTTATTATGCTCAAAAACTCTTGATTATATTGCTAATGTTTCCCATTCAATGAAGATGCTCAACTCTTTCATCATAGATATAATTTTAGCATGTAATGCAAGATGCTTAATCTTACCTTTCAGTGAAGCAGATGTAGAAAAGGCTATATTAAGCCTCGAACCTAATAAAGCACTAGGTCCATATGGATTTAATGCTTTATTCCTTTAGAAATCTTGGCACCTTCATAAGTATATAGTTACATATGTTATTCTAGAGTTCTCTAATAAAGGTAAAATGTTGAAACAAATTAATACGAATTTCATCACTATTATTCCAAAATTTCATAACCCAAGCTCTGTAAAGGAATTTAGACCAATCTCTTGTTCCAACATAATATATAAAAGCATTGCGAAGCTCTTATCATAAAGAATTAAGGTGATGTTGGAGCGTCTTATCAATCAAACAGAAGGAGCATTCATTAAAGGGAGACAAATAAGAGATAATATCCTCTTAGCTCAGTTGCTATACAAGAATTACAATATAAAATAGTCTTCTAAAAGTTACGCAATCAAAATGGATTTTCATAAGGCTTTTAACTCTTTTAACAAGAACTTCACCGTCAACTCCTTGAACGTATTTGAGTTTCTTATAAAATTCAGTAGTTGGATTGAGCAATACATCACTACAGTTTTGTGTAGAATTCTAATGAATGGAGAACCAATAAATGCACGAAAATCAACATTTCTAGCCTATTTGGTGATGAAATTTTACTATTCTCAGGAGTTGATTCTCATGCCATTAATTATTTAGTGATAGTAATCAGAACTTTAAAGGAACTTTCTAGTTTTGAAATGAACAAAGAAAAGAGTTAGATTTTATCTCTTTATCTACTTGACACCTTTCTTCTTGGATATAAAATCTGACAAACCTCCAAATGAAGTAGTTTTCTTTTAATTTTTTTTGGGGTACCTATTTCTCAAAAAAGGCCAAAGTTTAGGGATTTCTTACCTTTAAATGAAAGAATACAAAATAAAATTAAAAATTGGTGGATTAAGAGCCTCTCTTTTGTAGATATAATCTAACTTATAAACTATATCTTTAAGTATATGCATATGTACTGATCATCTCACATAGAATTAACAAAGAGCTAGCTTGATCAAACCTATAAAGAGGATGCTTAGTAGATTTTTGGTCCAGGAGATATTAGAAGGGGATTTGTTGCCAAAGTGAAATGGGGGAATGTATGCTTGCCTAAAAAGGAAGGGGACTTAGTATTGTGCCCATCAAATTGGGCAACAAATTCCTAATTGTTAAAAGAATTCAGAGGATTGTGGTTGACAAAGAATACTTATGGATTAAATGGGTCCACTCTCACCATCTGGAGCATCAAGACTTCTGGTCTGTCTCCCCAAAAACTAAGGCTCTGTTTGGTGAACCACCAATCAGCTAAATTTTTAGCTGATTGGTTCTCATGAGCTGTTTGACTTTTCAAACAGCCATGAAAGATGTTTGGTGAATGGCTTTTTCACCAGCTTATTTAACAGAAGCAGCTATTGATGGAAACGCTCCTATGTAGGAGCGTTTTCATCAATC
>JANVCQ010000006.1:16203542-16214877 GCA_025531925.1 Erythroxylum plowmanianum | reverse complement strand
TTTCGATTATACTTCATGTTGTTGTATGGTCTTTTCCGCAGTGTATTGTGAATACTCGGACTGTACGCGATCCAACAGCTATAACCTGACTAACAAAACACAATACACCTTTATGTTTATGAGAAGATAAAAAATCGTAAAACAAGAGAGATGAGGTAAACCCATAACATACCTTGTTGAGAAAAAACTTGTCAAGCTCTTTATTGATCACTTTTTCGAGAGGAAGGCTAAGAAGATAGGGAGGCAAGCGCAGCTTGTGCTCTATTAGGCTTAGATAGAACATTTCAAAAACCTGGCCAACAGCTTCAGCATTGTTCTTTGATTCACTTTGGGTTCAAATCCTTTAATAACAAATAAAGTGACAAGTGAAAAACTCAACAAGTGAAGCGTGTGTGGGAGTGTTTGGAAAATAAAGTGACAAATCTTTGAAATAGTAGTAATTTCACCGTACCCAAAGATCTGAAGAAGAAATAACCGAGTGACTTCCGTTGAGAGGAAGAGAAGGTCCGTGAGTGTGAAGCAAACTACACAAGAATAGGATGTTGATTTGCTGTTACGAGATGAAGAGGGAAAATCAAAGAGAAGTATTATAGATACTTCCAATCTATAACCTGTTAAACTTGAGCGATTTCACCACTATATCATCAGATTTGAACGTTCAATCAGTCACCATTGGGAAAAGAAATCGAAAACCAAGCAAAGAGAGAGTTAGATTATGTTGCCCCCAAAATTTAGCAAACATCTTTCTCTATCTTCTTCTTCTTCGTCACCGACATATACAAACAAAAAAATCCTTTTATATTCAGCAACACCTTCGCTTTGTTGCTGAACAAAACATCGCGGTTTCTATTTTGTGACGTTTTATTGATAAAATGTTATAAAAAATGTTACATATCTGCGACATTTTTATAAAACGTCGCAAAAAATATAAACTTTTTGTGACATTTTTGAAACGCCACGAAAAGTTAATACAATCCACGACGTTTTATAAATAAAACGTCGCGGATTGTATCATTTTCTTGTAGTATAAGGGGGCTTACAGGAAAAATTGGACTAGATCTAAGTTGAAAAATATGACATATTTTCATATTTTGAGTAGTTTTAATACTCATAAATGGTCTAACAATCAGTAATTAGTAGATAATAATTTTTTTGTTTAGGTGGTAACAACCAATGTACTTTATGAGATCATATTGATATATTTTTGCACCTAAAGGGTTTTGAGTCCCTAAGTTCCTTTTACCATACGGAAAATATATCATCTACTGGGGATTGAAAGCTTAAAAGAATTCAAAATATGTAGAACATTCAAAACCTTTCAACTAAGAACATCAATGATAAGAGGGACATCGACTTATTCTATAATATTAAATTTATTTATGATTATAATATATATTATTGTTAAATATATGTTAAGTTGGCTTACAATATCTACTTTGTTTGAGTAGACATTCCCACTTGCAATACCAAGCATATGCCACTTCAAAAGTACTGCCAAGGGAATAGTACAAGAAACTAGAGTTTACTGACCAATAAAATAGTCCTCAATATCCAAATTGAAATCTGAATTGTTTACTGAACAGAAAATACAAACAACAAAGTTAGATCGTAGAAGATCAAGAATTCAAATAAATGTCAACAGCTAGCTTAGCTATCTACGTTAATGTATCCAGATGACACATCCAAGTTCTTCCTAAGCTTGGGAATGTAAAAGCAGGTTCCCAGTCTCCAACCAATACATGAAAGCAAGAACAGAAACCACAGTCTGCGTTTCACTCCTCCAATCACCATGATACCTAGTTCATCATCCAAATAAAGAAAAAAAATCAAAATCCCTAAACCAAAAAAAATCAATTATGCAATTCACCTGTAGTGCTGCCCAACAATTTCCGCAAGTTGATTGTACCGCTCCCTTAGTACTTCAATCTGAGTCTTTGCGTCCTCCAAAACCTCTGCTTGCTCCGCATTATAAATAAATACGTGGAGGAAATTAACATTATAAATAATAAAATAAAAAAGAAAAAGAAAAGCTTGAATTTTTTCTACCAGGAACAGGACGAGACTGGTGAAGGAGAAGGAGGCTAGCTTGAATGAGCCTGGAGGTGGATTCAATGTCATTCACAACCATTCGTATTCTCTCGCGCAAACTTCCGGATTCTTCCAATTGAGTACGGAACTCCTTGAACTAGTTCTCTACCGAGGGAGAAGAGTGGAGCGCGGGGGACTCATCGCTCGCCATGCCAAACGAGGAAAGAGTGGAACAAGGTAACCGAACGATCAGTAAGCGAGAATGGGGCAAAATGGAGATTTGGTCGAAAAATTATCAGCTGATGGGATGAAACGCTCCTACAAAGAAGCTGGATTAAAATCTATAGTTGGGTTGAATCAACCAATCTAATCAGCTCTTTATCAAACACTTTTAATAGCTTTTTTACGAAGTCAACAAGTTGAAATGAGTCAAACAGCTAGAAAAGAGCTGATAAACTCTTTACCAAACAAGGCCTCAGTAGCGTATGTTATATGAAATGAGATGAATCAAAGATTTTTCAAGGAAAGATAAATAAGCAGTAATAGGTGTTAATAGAATTGGTGAGTTTGATAAGAAAGTAACTTAATAACATTCTCTTTGGTGATGTAGAATACAACTTATCAATTAGTTCTTAAGCCTCTCATCAACAACCCTAGAGAGTCTAATGGGAAAGTAGACTTACCATTGTTTTAACTTGATTTATAAGGAGGATCACCACTCCATGAACATTTTTGCTCTAAGTTGAGAAAGTGGAATGAGGAGACAAAAACCAATGAACTTAGATTCTACTCTTTTGCATAGTTTGAATATCATTTTTTGTATTTGTCTTTGCAAGAAATTTGTATTGGTTGCTTCAATGCTTTTGCTTGTATTTTAAACCTTACCTTTAATATTAGTTCAATCTTTAATTTCTCAAAAAGAAGTCTTTTAAAAAATAGTTCTAAAGTTTTATATATCCAATTCAATTTTTTTAATGCCATTTGAATATATATATATATATATATATATGTCCTTTTATTATACGGGATTCAAAATGATCCATAAATTACAACATAAAAAGAAAGGAAGAAAGTAACGGAATTTACATGCAGTAATGTGAAGTTTGCTTCTTGTTAAGCTACAAGTGTGTATCGTAACATTATCTGTAAGAGAGTATCGCTTGTTCCATATTCACTTGGGGACACAAAAAGACCACATGGTAGGATTGATGGTGTTGACGCCATTCGCATCATCCCCAGCAGACGTTTAAGCTTCATCACCCAGGTACAAAGTACACACCTAAAACATTTGAATTGGTATCATTATGGCCCTTGCATCTTCACCGTTGAATCTCAGAGCCTACTCCCTCTCATCCGTCAGCCAAACAATCTCTGCCAGCACTTTCCGGCCTGCAGTTATTCTCCCGGTTTGTCACTTATTATGCCTATCTATGCAACACCAGATTTTGAATTACTTCCGTTAAGATCGGCTATTTTCAGGGGTTGGGGAACAACACAGGGGACTATGAGAAGTTAGAAGTGACACTCCAAGAGTATGGAGTCCCTACAGTTGTGGCTAAGGTTTCAAGATTGGATTGGCTGAGGAATGCTGCTGGTCTTGTCGACCCCAATTACTGGCGTGGCACCCTCAGCCCACGCCCAGTTCTTGATTGGTAAGCGTTATAAAACGGTAATGCCTATTTGAATGCATCTTATTACTATGATTGCTCTCCTCTGTAATATATAATTTGTTGGTCGATGTGTAGGTACTTACAAAGGGTTGACGACGCAATCCAAGAGGCAAAAGGAGTAGAACAAGGTGCCATTGCCCCCTCTTTAGTATGTATTTTTTGTTATCAATGCCATATGTGCATGCTTTATCTTTCTGAACTGGAAAAATTGTTCCAAGATTGGTGTTAGAAAGTCTGGATTCCCTGCAAGTTTTACTGAATCTCAAAGCATAAGGACATTCTTTCTATATGTAAATAATTGTCTATATAGCCTCGAACTCCAAGTATCCAGTTCAGTAGTTTGAATGGATAATTCAACTTCTAAGAGCTTATTTAATCTGACTTTACAGGTGACCTATTTGGGGAAGCTGTCTGAAATGATTTAATCTCTTATGGCCCATTATACGATGAAGTTGTTATATATCATCATTGTTGTTGCTCTGCACTGAAGACACCTTATCTGCTGCAAAATTTGATATGCTTAATTACCGATTAAACATATTATTTAGGTGGGACTATATCTTTGATTGGTCACTCTGCTGGAGGATGGCTAGCTCGTGTCTACTTAGCAGAATTCGGCCTTACTGATGTTTCCTTGTTGTTGACTCTTGGTACTCCACACATGTAGGTCGTACGGTTCATTTTTTTCTCTTCAAGTAACTCTTGGGATGCACTTACTTTTGATTCGCTTCTCTCTTTTCAATTCTTCGAAAATTTTGCTTTTAAGTTGTTCGTCAGCTCACTCTAACATAATTTTCTTAAGATAACCATTAACCTGTGTTCTGCTCTATTTCAGACCTCCTCCAAAAGGTGTTCCTGGGGTGATTGATCAGACAAGAGGTCTACTTAATTATGTTGAAATGTATTGCTCAGAAACTGTTTACTCTGCACAATTGAAGTATGTGTGTATTGCGGGGAGGTGAAACTCAGAACCTGATCGCGCTTTCTTTCCAGTTTCTGCTATCATCTAAGCTTTGAGAACCATGACATAATTTGGTCTTGATGACGTTTAGGATATGCATCCTCTTGTAAATGAGTAAAATAAACAAGCAATCTGAGTGGTTATAGAAACTGCAGGTATATTCAAGGAGCTCGCTTCTTTGGCAATTCAGATGAAGCTAACCCCACGGTTCGGACAGAAAATGACAAACTAACTGCAGAGGCTGTTCTTGTCAACGGGACAAGAACTTCAAATCCAGGTTTTCGTGCTCGTTTTGTTGGGCAAGGATATAAACAGGTAACTCTGATCAAAGTGTTCCAAATGAATTAGCAATTGCGGAAACTGTTAGTAATCCAAATCTGACAGGTGTGTGGACAGGCAGATGTGTGGGGAGATGGAGTGGTGCCAGAAATATCAGCCCACCTGGAAGGTGCTATAAACATAAGCCTTGATGGAGTTTATCACTCTCCAGTTGGTTCTGACGACGAACTGAGGCCGTGGTATGGTTCTCCCGCAGTTGTAGGGAAATGGATACACCATCTCCTCAACTAAAATCACCGTGACATGCCTCCATGTTTGAGCATCTTTTTTTTCCATGCTTGTTCGATTATTTCTTATAGCTTTCAATGTCGAGTAATTTACAGCAAGAATTGTAAGTTTTTCAATTCTTAATAATCAAAGAATAAAGACATAAATCATTTATGAATTATAAATCATACGTAAATCATTCTTACCCATTCATATCTTGAATATAATAATAACTACATAAATAAAGAGAACAAATAAGTTACCTTGAGCGGAATTTGTCATGATATGGGGAGAAATCTTTCGACAATCACGAACTAGTTTCTCTTTTTTAACCCTCTTTTTGTAACATATGACTTGATGGATAGCCTAATGCACAAATACCTACATTCTGTATTTATTTTTTGTCTTACCAAATTAACAGTTAAGATTTAATATACCATTAAATTAAACAAAAACCTAAATTAAGTTTCATATGGGCCTACAGAAAATATGGGTCACAACATCAGGTCATATATTTCTTATATTCTTCAATTTGGTTGGATGTTTCATCATTATATTTAATAGTATAAAATAAAGCTGGCAAAATTAAATTTATAAACCGTTAACACCATAACCATCTCAACACAATAAATCGCATAATATAGGTTATGATGGTTATATACAATATAGTCGTATACTCCCTTCCATATAGCACTACATTAAGAACTTATTTTGTTTAGGTCCATAAGTTGTATATAATTCATGTACAATCCACATACTAGTTATGAAAATACATACATATTCAAACAATCATGTATACATAAACATGATGAATAAGAAATATAAAATTCAGAAACATATTATTATTGAGCTCAATAGTGCTAAAACAACATCATCAAACATTATTATGAATCATCAATACAACCAAGACTCATTCTAAGCACATGTTCTTTGGATGTCTTTGGTTCTAAAACCTTAGTTAAAGGATCTGCTACTATGAAATCTATCTTAATATGTTCCATATGCACTCTTTGTTTTTGAATCTCTTTTTTAACAACAAAATAGTTTAATTCCATATGTTTTGCGCCTGTGGAGTGTTTGTCATTTTTAGAGAAGAAAACTACTTATCACAATAAATTTTGAGCGGCTTGTCTACTGTGTCAACAACCCTAAGCCCTAAAATATAGTTTCGCAACTATAATGCATGAATTGTAGCCTCGTAATAAGCTATAAGATTTCACTTCCATAATGGATGAAGCAATGACAGATTGTTTGGTACTTTTCCATGAGATTGCTACTTCAACTAATAGGAACAAATAGCCAAACATTAACTTTCTACTATCAACACGCCTGGCAAAATCTGAATATGAATATCCAGTCACTTCTAAATGATTAGACCTCTTATAAGTGAGCACGCAATCTTTTGCTCCTTGAAGATATCTCAGCACTGTCTTTGTAGCCTTTCAATGATCAATACTAGGATTAATTTGATATCTACTTAGCATCCCTACTACACAACTTATGTCAGGTCTAGTATAAGTTTGTAGATATATCAAAATGCCCACAACAGAAGCATATAAAATTGTTTCCATTTCCTTACATTCCACATCATTCTTTGGACATTGCATAAGACCAAATTTATCTCCCTTTTGAATAAGGACTACACCTGTTGAGCACTTGCTTATGTTAAATTTTTCAAGATTTTTCTCAATATAGGCTTTCTGAGACAATCCTAATAAACATTCTAATCTCTTACAGAATATTGAAATTTCAATCATATAAGATGCATCTTCCATATCTTATTCTTAAAAAGAAATTCTTTAGTTTTATGAAACAAACCTAAGTCATTAACAACAGGCAAAACGTCATCAACATACAAAACTAGAAATATAAACTTACTTCCATTGATCTTCCGGTAAATACATCAATCAACAGTGATTTCCTCGAAATCGAAAGAAGTAATGGTATTATTGAACTTAATATACAACTGCTTGGAAGCTTATTTAAGTCTATATATTGACTTCTTCAATTTACACACCGAACTTTCTTTAACATCAATGAAAAAACCTTCAGGTTGATTTATGTAAACTTCCTCCTTAAGATCATCATTCAAAAAGATTGTTTTCACATCCATCTGATGTAGCTCTAAATCAAATTGAGCCACTAATACTAAAATTATTCTCAATGAGTCTTTCTTTGAGATAGGTGAAAAAGTATCTTATAATCAATGCCATCTTTCTGAGAGTAACTTTTGGTAACAAATCTAACTTTATATCTTTCAACATTGCCATTCGAGTCGCGCTTAGTCTTAAAGATCCATTTACAACCAACTTGTTTAGAACCTTTTGGTAAGTCTACAAGATTCCAAACATTGTTTTGAGCCATTGATTTTAACTCTTCTTTCATAGCATCAGTCCGTCTTTTAGACTTATCACTACTTATGGCTTATGAAAACGAAACAAGATCATTATCAATGCCAAAATCATAATCCAACTCTTGCAAATAAACCAAATAATCATCAAAATTAGCTGACCTTCTAACCCTTACAGGTTTATTTAAAGCTATACCAACTGGTTCATTTGCATGAGCTAGTGGTAAGTTAGGTTCTTTATGGGGTGCTTCTTCATTATTTAAATGTTATTCTTGATTATTTTGATCTTCCAAAGCAGGAACAACATTCGTTGTAATTATGAGTTTAAGAACACTTATAGGTAATGGAACATCCACCATTATTTCATTAATATCTATAACTTGATTTTTAACACTCCCACTAACCTTACCATTCTCTAAAAATTTGGTATTAAGTGTTTCAACAATTCTAGAACTACAGTTCAGACAGTAAAACCTGTACCCTTTGGATTTTTCTAGGTAATAAAGTAACCACTAACTTTTCGAGAATCCAATTTTCTTTCATGTGGATTATAGATACGTGCTTCTGTTGGACAACCCCAAACGTATAGATATCTTAAACTTGGTTTCCTTTCAGTCTATAACTCGAAAGTAGTTTTAGGATCTGCCTTACTAGGAACCCTGTTTAACAGAAACATAGAGGTTTTAAGTGCATACATCCACAAACTATTGGGCAATAAGGAATTATTGATCATACTCCTAACTATATCCATTAATGTTCTATTTTTACTTTCTATCACACTATTTTATTGCGGTGTGCCTGGCATAGTGTATTGTGCATATATGCTATGACTTTTGAGGAACTTAGCAAATGAACCAGTACACTATCCAGTTTCATCATACTTTCCATAATACTCATCACCTTTATCAGATCTTATACTTTTCACTTTTCTATCTAATTGCCTCTCAACCTCCTTTACAAACACCTTAAGGGTATTTACATCTTGAGATTTTTCTTGCAGCAAATAGATATATCCATATCATGAAAAATCATCTATAAAAGTGATGAAGTATTTTTCTCCATTAAAGGATGGAGTGTCAAAAGGTCCATAAATGTTAGTGTGTATTATTTTAAAAAGTTGACTACTTCTCATGGCTCCGTTCTTGTTATGTTTGGTTTACTTGCCCTTAATGTATTCAACACCTAAGCAAAGATCAATAAATCTAGATTTGGTAGAATCTCATTCTTTACTAATCTTTCTAACCTTTCTTTGGATATATGACCCAAACGTTTATGCCATAAGTAAGCAAAATGTTCATTCATCAAACTACATTTCATTCCAACATTATGATTAACAGTAAATAGGGGTTCAGAAAAAGCATCATCAAGTTTCAATTTATATAAACCATATATAAGCATTCCAAAACCAATAAAGGAATTATTCTTATACAAATTGAAAAACCATGTCCACCTTTAAAGGTATATCCATTAGCATCAAGTCTAGAAATAAAAATTAAATTTTTAGAAATTGAAGGTACATAGAGAGTGTTCATTAGATCTAAGTGATATCCAGTATCTAATGTCAGCCTGTAAGTCCCTACACCTTCAATTGGGGCCTTCATTCGGCTCCCCATAAACAGAAAGTTGCTAGTTAGGCTTATGGTTTGGATTGTAAGGAATCCTTGCATAATGTTGAAAGATGAGTAATGGGACCATAATCAAATCATCAAGTATTAGAAGGAACTTAAGATAAGTTTGAATCAAAGCATACGACATTGTTTTGGTTTTTAGTTTAAACCAAAATGACGTCATTTTGGTTATATGAAGGATGTTCTTCAAGCTACACGTCGTTTTCGCTAGCTTAAAGAATGTCCTTCATATAACCAAAACGACGTCGTCATTTTGGCTAGGTTGAAGAATGCCCCTCATATAACCAAAATGACGTCGTTTGGTAAGGTTAAATAACATCCTTCATGTAACCAAAACGACGTTGTTTTGGTTAAAACTATATCATTTTGGCTAGCTTGAAGAACGTCCTTCATAAAACCAAAACGACATTGTTTTGGCTTAAACCAAAAAACCAAAATGACTTCGTTTTGGCTAGCTTAAAAACCAGCCCTTCTCCCTCCCTTCCCCGATTTGGCGTGCACGTTCCCCTTCTTCCTCCTTCGGCTGTCGCTCCCACAACTGGACTTTGACTCACCTCCGCCCTCCCTCTAACCAGCTACTGCATCTCTGGCCGACGTCAAGGAACGTCTTCTTCGACGGTGTTGGTGAAAGTAAGGGCGTCTTCTCCGGCGGTTTTGGTGAAGGTAAGGCCGTCATCCATGGATGACATTTTTTCTTCTTTTTGGACTTAGTTGTTGACGATGGGTTGGCTTAATTGAGTTTCATTGTTATTATTTTAGGGTTTGCTATGTAAATAGTGGGAAAATGTTGTCAATTTGTGTTTAGTTAAGGATGATAATTTTGTGCATACCATGTGTTCGATCAAATGTTTGCTAGTATTTAGTATTAAAAAATGGAATATCCTTGTTATTTTTGTTATGAAAAGATTTAGGGTATTGACCTATACCATTTTGACTAATTGATAAACTAATAAAGAAGTTGAAAGTTGTTTAACCGATAGATAGTTTGGATTTTAATTTCACAACCTTAACTCCAAGTTTATTTTTCTCTTTTATAGATAGTTTGGATATTTATGATTTATGCTCTATCTCATTCTACTGTCATCTTTGGTCTTTGATTCTTCTTTAGCAAAAGATAGTGATATATATGGTCTTTAATTATTTAACCAAAAATAAAATCACTTCTTTAAGTTATTATACAATACCTATATCCATTGACATAGAACAAGGATTAATTATATGGTGCTTCATGTTAACAATGTTAATGATAGAGTTAACAAAGTTTGTTAGTATTACAAAATTGAATAAGGTTTCATATTTAAAATATAATTTACTTGATTTTATATACGGCATGTCATGTGCACCAAGTTAACTGAGTTCCTTAATAGGGACTAATGTTAGTTTATATTTAAAATAAAAATAAAAGTTGTGTATTAATGTGTTTAATGTTTACAAAATAAAGCATGGACTAGTGTTGATAATATCATTCAAGTTGTAAATTACAAATATATTTTCCGTAAAAGAAATAATTCCTATCTTTTTAGAATAATTCACCATATTGCTTGCCTATACATCTATGAGCAAAATGACATTATGAAACAAAAAATTTTGCCATATGGTAGATTCTAACTTGTCTTCACTTGCATTCGATTCAAATGTTGGAATTGTGCCTTTGAAGTCGATGTCATGCCTACTAATAATTTCCAAATTTAGTTAAAAAGTAATAAATGACCTTATTTTGTTCTTTTCCAAATTACTTATTCATAAAACCTTTTGGTTGTGCTATATGTCTTTTTATACGTTATTACAAGTGCTTATCTTGGCGCTTCATGCATACTTTGTTTGGAGCTAAAAAGTACTAACGTAGCAAGACATATTAAGTTGGCAACAATTTATTTTGGTTCAAATTGGAAGGGTATAATGACTTTGACTTAGTTTACGGTCTAGGTATTGATCCCATTACTCTCTTTTGCTCATGTTCTCTTTGATCTAGTGCAAATCAAATATAACCACCTATAGGTTTCAATCAATTCTATGAATTTTGACTTTATAGGATGAAGATGAGGAGGCTTTACCTTGGGCTTTAGAAAAGAACGAATGTAACATCCCGTTACTGTATAAAGGGTATTTTGGTAATTGGGACAGACTGATAGGATTGCACTGCATTCACTGA
>JANVCQ010000006.1:16193144-16203442 GCA_025531925.1 Erythroxylum plowmanianum | reverse complement strand
AAACGTCGCGAAAGACATTCTGCGACGTTTCTAAAAACGTCGCGGAAGACATTTCGCGACGTTTCGAAAAAACGTCGCGGATTTCTTTATATTCTGTAACGTTTTTTAAAAACGTCGCGGATTGTTCAAACTTTTAGTGACGTTTTTAAAAACATTGCGAAATATTTGTGTTTTCTGTTACGTTTTACATAAAACGTCGCAAAAACCCTTTGTCTACATCACATTCCGCGACGTTTTTTATGACGTTTTTTAAAACATCGCGAAATGTATTATGCGATGTTTTTGGACATTTTGTAACGTTTTTAAAACGTCACAAAATGGCTTGTTTTCTTGTAGTGGTGATTTTAGGTACATTTCAGAAACAAAGAAGTTAAAATGAGTAGAAGCTCTATATTTTGGCCATTTTTCTGAAGATTCATTTTCACTTGTCTCCGGGGAGTAAGAAGAAGAAACTTAGACAAGAAGAAGATAAGAAAAGCTCTTCAAAATAATGTTTGTTGGACTAGAAGAAAATATGGAAATTTCAGTCCAAAAGAAGAAAATAAAGAATCAAGGAAAGCATCACTCACTCACATATGGTCGTATGAATTCAAGATATCTTGATGTGAATTTCATGGATAGCATCATAAAATTAGGAAGAACAGAAAGTGAGTGGAGAGCAAGGTGTCGGCTGCACACAAAAACAAATGAAAAAACATGAGTTGAAACAGAATGGAGTGCAAACCGTGAGTGTGTGAGGGATGGTAAGGGGTTGGAGGCCACTTGTCCGACTCTTTAATTAACTTAGCTTTGAAATATAAAAAGCAAGGGACAGTGGACAAAATTTAGGTGGAGGTTGCTACACTTGGAGAATAAAACAAAGAAGAAGACTGCATCTCACGCCTGCTAGACAACTGAACTTATGTTCGAGAATAAAATGAAAGATGGTTGGAAAATCATGCTCACGGTCCAGCACAAAGCCTGCACAGCCGTGAGCCTGTCCATGAGATTGCATGGGACTGTATGTCCATGCAACTAGCTTCCATTCCACAAGCAACCAACCGAAAGTGGGTAGCTGAAGTGGGACGGTTGGCAAGAGGACTGGAGTGCAGGTGGATAGCCAAGACATGCCTAAAACAACATGCAACTGGTGGATAAAAACACGCCT
This sequence comes from Erythroxylum plowmanianum, assembly GCA_025531925.1. Classification (NCBI taxonomy): domain Eukaryota; kingdom Viridiplantae; phylum Streptophyta; class Magnoliopsida; order Malpighiales; family Erythroxylaceae; genus Erythroxylum; species Erythroxylum plowmanianum. The sequence goes on along the minus strand of JANVCQ010000006.1, from coordinate 16,202,295 downwards.
AAAACGCAGCACCAAGTAGCAATCCATGGGCAAAGCATGCAGCAGATGGTAACACAACTTGGAAGTATAAAACAAAACAACAACGCACACTAAGAAGTATTCCACGCTTAAGAAACAATGCAGTAGCTGGTGAGCAGCCAAAAAAGACGCAGCAGGTGAACAACTAACCAAGCAAAACGACGCAGCGTAATGAAACAAAATGATGAAGCATAGCCAAGGGAGGAGCAGAAAATGTAGTGCAGCACTATCAAAGAAAAGAAGAACAAAACATAGTAGAGGCAAGAGTGAAATGTAGTAAGAGGAGCGTAGGTTTTAAGTGAGACATGAACAGAAGAGTTGGACTAACAATTAAAATTGTCATATCATAAGAACAGTAGCTTGTGTTAGAGAAGAGAGGGAGGCGCGACAAAAGAGAGATGAAGGGGGTTTTGGCTAAGGATATACGAGTAGGGCTGATGTATTTTTTCGAGAGAGACTCATGAAGGGCTAGATGTTCTGACACTAGTTTGGAGGTGATATCGATGCCAACGACCCAGGTTAAGTATATTTCTTTGTTTTTATTGTTTCTTTCTCTCATTAGGAATTGATTTTGTTATCTTGTGTTAATTGATTTGGGTTTTGTGTACGGATAATCGAATTTTCATTATTGTTTGGTTATTTGTGTATGAATCCATTGAGTATTGTGAAAAAAATGATTTTAATGCTTTCATAGAATCATATATTTGCAAACTCATTACTAGAATTTCGATATAATCTCTAATTGTTATGTTGAGATTCATATGTAACGACTAATAATTCGTAATCACTGGGAATAACATGATTTAGGTTAAATGACGTATTATACATGGTTGTTACCTTGATTACTCTGTTTTCCTAATTTGTAACGCTATTGCCTAATTAAATCTAGAGATCATATCCTAGGTTATTCGGTGGTTAGATTTAATTAACGATCATATCTTGATTAAAGAAAAGCTAAGGGAAAACTCAAGTTAATTATTAACCTATGATTAACAGTTGCTAAGAAAGGTTTAAATAACAAATCAATGAAATATGCTTAATTAGGGTGTAGGTCGAGATTTAACCAAAGAATCGTGTCCCTATCGAATTTACCACCTTTACCAATTTTTTGCATATTTTCTTTAATTTGATTTTATTAATCTAGTTTCATTTTATTTCTTCTGTTTAAAACCAAAACCCCCCATTAGACCTAAAAATCAGTTAATTTCATTTTAACAACTTTACAACACACTCTTTCTGGGATCGACCTAGACTCACCACTGTTATAGTAGTAGTCTAGTTATTTTATTTTTATTAATATTACAACGCATTGTCAATTATTTGGCAATTGAATTAGTATAACCTAAAGTCTGAATAAGGGATGTTTGGGTATTGGAATAATGTATTCTAAACCTGAAGCTCGGCAAGTTTGTTTTTTAAATTGGAAGTAATTCAATTTTGGTATAGCTATATTCAATTAATAATTTAAAGGAGTTTTAAATTCAAAATTAAATTAAATTAATATTATTAAATTAATAATTTGATTGATTCACAATTTAATTTTAAAATTTTATTTTCTAGAATTATAATTAATTATAATTTAATTATTTTATAATTAATTAATTAAACTCTTTAATTAAAACTTTTTAAGTAATTAAGAAATGTGTTTCTTAATTTATCTATTTCAATTTGATTAAAATGAAATAAATGTATTTAGAGAACTATTATCTGTTTATTAAAAAAATTTCTTTGCAATTTGAATAATAGGTTCCTTGATTTATTAGAAAAGATATTTTCTTTATTAAATTTAGAAAGGTTTTTATTTATTAATTAAGAAAAATAAACGTCCTTTTGAAAATAGTTTTATAAGTTATTAAGAAATAATTTTCTAATTAATTAAGAATTGATCTCTAAATAAATAATGAAAGGATTTTCTTAATTAAAAATTGATAGTCTTGTACTTAATTTTATAAATGATTTCCTTTTAATATTAGGAAAATATATTTTTAATTAAGGAAAGCTTATTTCTAATTAGATTAGAAATCATTTTCTAATTGCATTAGAGTAACTTATTTAATTTATTAAAAAAAGAGTTTTTCTAAATTACAGTAAGTAAGAAAAGTAATTTGTTGAAAATTGTTTTCAATTAAAGGAGTCAAAATAATTAGAAATAGTTCCAATTGAATGTGATTTTTAAATTAAATTAAATTTCTATTTAGGATATGAAATTAATTCATTTAAGAATCAATTGGTTTAACCTAATTTAATATCCAAAGAGTTGAAAATATTATTTTAGGTTATGAAGATTAGTAACTAGAATTTAAAAAAAAAGGCTTAATGTTTCATACTTATAATTCGATTATATTTGCATGATAAATTGCATGAATTTATTTTATGTGGTTAATATAATATATATTATATAACATTTTAGATTCATTTTATGTTTGATGAGACAAATAAAATTAAATTGCTCGTAAAAATATTAAGTACGCGCTGAAAATGTGATTGATCCTTTTCATTATTTAAGTATGAAACCAAAGTTCTATTTATTATAAAGCTTGCTGAGTGACTCAAAACCCCATTAATCTAAATATGTTTATCTTAAATTAATGAGTCATATTTAACTAAATTTGTATGACTTGGATGAATGAACTGTGATCATATAAATTTACAGATAGGGTTAGGAATAACATATAAGCTATGCTTTAATAAGAGCTATCACCTAATAAATTTAAGAGTCACATAAAATGTAATTGATAAGAATGTCGTCTACCTAATTTAAGTTAATTGGTTTGTTGACTGGCTCAAGATCAAAAAAAATTTAATGAGATCATAGCCCACTAGAAAGATTACAATAATCTTTCTAAATAGTAATGAGGGATACTATTTTGAATAAAATAATGAGAGTAACCAAATATATGACTAAAGTCTTAATCTTATTTAGTTGTCATGGCATATAACTAACATATTTTTTTACATATATGTTCTATTTTGAGTAGAAATTATCTTCGTTTAGTATAGTTGATATTTTATGTTAGTGAACCTAGTTTCTCATGCATATGTTAAGTTTGAGAAGAATTCTTAAAGTTAGATGAAAGAAATTTTTTATGTCCATTATGAAATATTGTTATTAATCCCTATTGAGGATTTGGTAACAAAGTTTTAGAGATATGTCAATATATATAGATGACAATATATAATGAAATTTTGAGTTAACTACTATCTCATAAACTTTGATGACATTAAGTAAGATATATGTCAACATCTTAATAGCACGATGCAAGAGGTTCCATCAAGTAAAGCAAAACAATATAGTATCTTGATGGAATTGTTTAACTTAATTTAGCCTATTGAAATTATAAATAAGGATTGTAATCAAACGCATTTGCTATAGTATGATAATATTTATCATTAGAATAAACAATGATTGCAAGAATTTTTTTACTAAACTTAGATATAAGAAAGATCATATATATTTCTAATTCATGAATTTGAGTATTTAATACTAAATTTAATTCAACATTATTGCAATGTTCAAGGCATCATAAGAATATATTATAATGTAGTTGATTTAAGTTTATACAAATAGTTTGTTTGTATTAGATAAAAGAAAACTTATTCTTAATATAAGTGGAAAAAGCGTAAAGCTAGATAACTGAAAGCATCCTTTTATGCCATATTGGTTAAATCTACATAATGATAATATATATATCCGTTTGGTTATAAATTGTATAAAACTTGTTGAGATGAAGAATAACCAAATCAAACTTTTGTAAAAGGATGAAGATGGTATTAAATTGGTAAATTTTATATATGTGATGTATTGGATTCATAAAAAGGATAGTACTTGTAATTCATTAAATTTAATAATAGCTTTATATGATTTATCATATGTATTAAATGAAATATTGATTTAAAATTTTAAAAAGTTTGAATTATTCAAATCTAAGTAGAAAATAAGCATTGAGAATGTTGAAACATTTTGATGAGATCGATGTGGTAAGTTATGATTATTTTTGGTTATATATAGGGAATGAGATTCTTTAGTGAATACCTCTAAATTAAATTATATAATAGAATGTTTTGTATAAAGAGAAAATAAAATATTAGATATTATATAATGTAATATTTATTTCATCTATAAATATTCCTAGTTTAATAACTTACATTCAATAGTTTAATTAGGAAGATTTCACATTAGATATGGAATGGTAAGACTTTGAAAGAGTCAAAGTTAATAATTATTAATATGATGCTTACTTAAAGCATATGTTATCCAATAATTTAGAATTAAGTAGGAGAATAGAAGGTTATGAGATATCCAAAATGTTAGATATAATTTTACAAACCTATAGAATAAATTTTTTGTTTCAGTAAACAATTATAAGAGGATGGTTCTCAAGAAAAGTAGTTGGAGTAACATGAAATTTGAAAAGTTCAAATCTCATCACAATACATCAAAATGGAAGCATTTCCATTGTGGATGCTATTGATGTATAGTTGAAAGGTTACGAGATACAAAAAGACTCATTTTCCTGATGAAATTAAAGTCTTTTTTAGATGATTGTGAATTTATCATGTATACAAGAAAGTTAGTGGGAGTATAGTTGTCCTCTTTAGTAGGAATCATATAGAGACATATAAAATAATAATTCATATTTTCAATTGTTGAATTTATGATTGTCCAAGAATAACTCTTATTAGATACAAAAATGTAACAACTTAATTACGAGAATTAGACATATAGATATAGAAGTTTCTGTACCTATTCTAAGTCCAAGTACACAGATAATGTACCAAAAGTGTTTAGTATTTATATGGATATACATTAAATCCTTGATGAAGCTGGAGATCACTTTGTAAACTATATTACAGTAAGAAATGGGTCTGTAGTCCCTTAAACCCTCAAGATTAGTTACCGTGGGCACCAGGAAAATATAAATTTTGTTTAATACTGACAACAAAAATTATTTATAAAAAATTTCAAGGATAGTATTCGCAAGTATTGAGCCAGTTTTTATCTGATCTAGCTTAGAAGAACTTTGCATTGAGTCCATTAAGACTAAGTGCCTTGTCAGGATTGAAGGAGAAGAGAGTTAATTTGATTTCATCCTATGTGACCTTTCTAAGAAGAACAGTTAATTATTACAATTAGATGGAACCTTTTAAGGAGTTATATAGCTCTACTGGAAGTTCCTTAATTGTATCCCTTTTCCAAAGCAGGTTTACAAAATAATTCCTTGCAATCTCTTTTAAGTTTATCATAATCTTTAATTATAGCTCCATTAGGACTAGTAAGTAAGGGTAAGGATTCTGGCCTTATTCCTTCTTCCTTATATGATCTTGTGAAAAAACTTAGATTTTCTATCTCCTTCCTTCAACCACATAATTCTTAACTTTTTCCTAAGTTGGGAATTATATATTTCCAAGAAGTTGTGGTAATTCCTCAATTCCTTAATCTTTTTCTCCTTGATTCTAGTGTCATTTGGATTACTTCCAAGGGCATCCTGTATAAATTTGAGAGCCTCCAATTCTTCTATATTGTCAAAATATATAGAATCCTTATTTTTTTAGAAGCATTTTGCAATCCTCCTAGAGGGTCTTTAGGAACTTCACATACTTTTGAGAATTTGTTTTCATTCAAGTTTAATACTTTAACTATTACCTGGTTGAAGTCAGGGTGTATTAATAAGGAATTGAAAATTTTGAAGGGTATTTCCCTTTTTTAATTTAGTTGATTTATCTCATTCTTTATCTTAGAGTGATCAAATATTAATGAATTTCCAAAGTGAGCAGAACTATGAAGAAAATTATTTATCCATTGATCATTATTAAGGCATCTATCTAAATTTCTCCTCGTAAAGTTACCCCTAGTTTGATTGTTACACTATGTGCATAAGGCCCTTATTTATCTGAGATTCACTAGACCAAGCTTAAAAGTTAAATTAATCAATTCATGGAATCTAACTTTGCATTATGGTAGATTATAATATACTTCATGTAAGACCATTGTGCAGTTGTAATCTCCTTTAAGTAAGTAGGAAGTCTGAATTACAGGAGCTAATGTACATAACTCATTCTATAGTTTAGTCCTTTGGAATTCCTAGTCCCCTTCATAGACCATTGTTATAGCTAGCTTCTTGCCTATTTGCATCAACATCATATCACAATGTATAAACTAATCAGATTGACTCCAAATAAGTAGTTTGAATTCGACAGGATCAAATGTAATAAGCACTGTTCCATTTGGGTGGATGCTTAAAAACAATTCCTTTTGTACAAACGTAAAGCCATTCTTGAATGAATATTCCTTTATTTTAGTTTTATTGAGGCCAATAAAAAGAGTCTTTTAAGGATTAAAACATCCTTAAGAGCCATCAGTTTGTCAGGAAATTTGGTCCTCTAACATTCCATAGTAAGAACTCCATTAAAACTTTTTAGTTTTAGCTTTTTTCTTCCTAGTTCTGTGATGACTAGAACTAGGATCCATGGGTACAGCTTCCTTTCAATTACTATTAGGGCCATTCATCTTCAGTATTTCTAGGACATGATCTACTTGATTATTCTTAGATTGCTAAAAATTTCCTTTATCACCTGGAGTAGCTGGTGTTGAAGTTTTAGTGCTCCAGATTATTGGTTTCTATGGAAGGAATTTGCCTCGTAGGTGTGTGACATTCTTAAAATTAATAATGGTCCATATCCTTTTTGCCTATCTTAGGATATCTCCTTCCTCTTGTGGTATAAGCACATTGGCATTTTTTGTATCTGATGGGTCACCTTTTAGTATATATTCTTCATCTCCAGGTTCACCTTCTTCGACGTCAGTATTTTTAGCAGTTGGTTTTGGCTTCCACATTTTAACCATTCTTGTCTTTAGGGGCTTTCAAGGGTATTACCCTTATGGAATCATTTATCAACTCTTCTGCTACATTAAGTTTCATGATATGTATTGCATTTAGGAGCTCCCAATGCATCCGCACTTCCATACATATTCTAACAAAACCAATTCTCTTTAGGTTAGTTATGTTGTCATCCATTGTAATGGGTCATCCCATTACCCCTTCAAGGACCAATATTCTAGCGAGATTTTATGGAAATCTACCTAGAGTAGAATGACCTGTAGCTCAGATATGTACAATGTGATCCCCAACTGTCATTTCCTTAGTATCAAAGGTCTGTTATGATTATGCCATGGTCCCATTTCCAGTGTTGTCATTGCCATCTCTTTATTAAAGAATCTAAAAGTAAAGAGGACATCTTTTTTGATCAAGTAGTTCTCTAGGCCTAGCCTTCTCTATTTGGTTTTTGCATATTAGCTTACATCTGGAAAGGTTATTCTTCTGTCAAGGAAGCCCCTTTACCAATATTGCATTCCATTTTTTAGCTCCATTGTTTAAAAAATAAGGAAGAGGGTCCACCAGGTCATCACTAGAAGACGGAGGAATATAATGAAGCATACCAAAGGAATTAATGTCTCTAAGTACCTTGTTCCATGCTTGTTTCTGACAATCTTTGCACCATTCAAAGTTATTTCCTTGGTTCCTAGCAATAACAGGAAGTCATTATTTGTTAAGTAGGGCTTTGGATTTAGGTACCATGTCTTGGTTAAGGTAGTCGAAATGGCATGAGGGAGAGGCTAGGACAATGAATCTGACTTTTCCATTAATGGTAAACTATCAGGTTTAGTGTCTTAGGTGGGAGAAATAAAATGGGGTGGGTTACTCAAACAAGAAAAAAGGTTTGGTTTAAGAAGTGATTTAAGCTGGAAAAAAGAATGGCTAACGTGAAAAAATGGTAGGGAGTAGGGAGAAAGCAGAGTTTCTCTTGTTACCCCATGTTGAAAGTAGGTTTCTTTAAGTGTGAGAAGTTTGAATTTATATGGATATAAATTTTTTAATTAGATAATTAAAGATTAATTAAAATAGTTTAATTTATCTAATCTTAAATATGATTTAGAGTTATAATTCATATCAATTGCTAACATATTTAGGAACCTAAAGAACTATACAGAGTGAATGGATTAAAGAGAAAAAAAGGTATTTAAATTAAGGTAGAAACTTTATTATTATATATGAGATATTTAATAAATAAGAATCAATATGATATATTGGATCTAATTCACATTTAATTATAGTTAGTTGTAATTATAATTAAAATTTGATTGAAATTATAATCTTATTTAAATTAAATTACTAAAGGTATAAAACCTATTATAAATATACTTTAGCTTTAAGAGAGGTAGTATTTTTTACTTAATCCTTTCTACAGTTGTAGAGTTGGCTCAATATGTTCTGTAGATACTGTTAGAGGTTGAACTTGTGTGCTATTATGGTGGTTGAAATGAGTCAATTTCAAAAACGATTTGAAGGAAACAACAAGAAAATGATCAAGTTCCACAATAAGGTAGAAACTATAATAATATTTTGATTATGTTCATTTAAGTGACCTTGACTTTCAAAAAATTGAATGAAAAGATTTTGATATTTATTCCACAACATGCTGAATTGGATTCTATGATGATCTGTTAACATAATATGCTTTCTAATGTCAAAATAATAATAATAAGTTGATAGTTTCTTATTAAGAAAATTGAGAACTATAGGCAAATAAAGTTAAAGCTACTCTCAAGTCCCTTACAAGAGAAAAGTGACTGAAAATAGTTAAGAGTTGGCACGTACAAAAACTTCTGAACCTTTCTATTATCATTTTTAAGAACTGTTATTTCAATAACTTGTTAAGTTGTATTGTTATTTTTATTTTGTTTTTAGTTTATTTTTAACTATTTTATTTTTTGCCTATATTATATTTGTATACGATTGTTACAAAACATTATATTTAAAAATTTTAAGTTACTTAATCATATACTGAATAAAAATGTTTGACATATATTTTTAATATTTTTTTTCCATATATGGTTTAAGTTGAACCCTTTCTTTCTTATCCATTTCCACGTAAGCGAAGAAAGAATCTCTATATTATACTATACCTGAAGCAATGAAGTGTTGGAAAATCGGGTCCGGATCTGATCCGACCGCAGTGGAATAATCATGAAACTTTTTCGTGACTTTTGATTTCCCGAAAACCAAGATCTATTTAATTCTATAAAATGATTAACATGAATCAAAATAAAGCGGAAATTTAATTCGTATCTTAT
>JANVCQ010000006.1:16152992-16177870 GCA_025531925.1 Erythroxylum plowmanianum | reverse complement strand
AAGAATTCTCCTTTTCTATACACATGAAGAATCGCCAACAATTCCTCATTTAATAGTTCTAGCTTCCAAGGAAAGTTCAGGGTCCAACATAGACGAGGCCCATAAGAGACTTGAAGGCAAATTCGAGCAAGTAACAAAGAACGACGCCTCCTCAATTCATAATTTGGAAGTCCAAGTAGGTCAACTAGTAGAAGCATTATTAGCCAGAAATGCAGGAACACTCCCAAGTAACACAAAGTCTAACCTGAAAGGAACGAATCATGGTCATTACCCAAGCCATTGAGCAAGAATCGAACTAAGCTAAAGATAATAGAGGAAAGGACAAAAAAAGGGTTGATCAGAATTTTCTTCAAAGTGAGCATGAAGTATAAACTATCAAAGAGCATTGACCTAAAAATCCTTACCCTATTTTAGAAAAACTAAAGCCATATCTATACAAAAACAAGGGGAAGGCAGAAATACATGATAATAAGGAAGGCTCTCTACTAGCAAAGTACAATTTGCTTAAAATCAAATACCAACCCCCCCATTCCTTTTCTGATCAGAGCAATGGGAAAATCTAAGGAAGCTGAGTTGAATGAAATTGTAGACATGATCAAGCAATTAGAAGTACGACTCATACTGATAAAATTGATAAAAGGGAAAGTGGAAAAATATTTGGAGGAGGAAAGGAAATTGACACTCCCACCAAAGAAGGAGGACCTAGGAGATTTTTATATCCCCTACATTATTGTCAAAATAGATAGAGCATTTGTTGATTTAGGAGGTAGCATAAACATAAAGCCATATGCCTTATATCAAAAATTGCGGGTCAGGGAGATGGTCCTCACTAAGATATTGATAAAAACAACAGACAGATTAGTTCATTGTTCGAAAGGTATCGTTTAAGATGAGCATGTCCATGTTGAAAAGTTTACCTTTCCCACGGACTTCTTCATTTTGGATATAAAAGAAGATGTGAAAACCTTAATTATCCTTGGGCAACCATTTTTAATCATTTCTCGATCAAATATTGAGGTAGATGGGGGCAAACTAATTCTAAGGGTAGGAAAGGAGCAAGTGTCTTTCATCATAACCAAGAATGAAAAAAAAATCCTATCCAACCCATAGCCATCATGAGTATGACGGAATTTGGTGGAGAAACAGATAAGAATGATGAATAAAAGTGTTCACTGGGAAAGAAAAAATCTCAAAGGAGAAGGCGAAGAAAGAATCAAAAAAAGGAAGGCAGTGGCTTGAATAACTAGGTGGCACACGTACATTTTATGAGCTCCACAGTCGAGCCACCATTGAAGGATTCTCTTAAGCCACCATGAGAAGAGAAAAACATATATTGAGCTACTGAATTTAAAAGAAGCACTGCATGGGAGGCAACCCATAGTTTTTAATTGCTTGTTGTTTCCCTTTAGTTTTAGATAGTTTAGAATTCTCTGGTTTGGGTGTTTTGTTTCCAAATAAATCTTAGGTTTGTGTGTTTTGTTTCCAAATAAATTTTGTGGAAGATTAGATGATCAATGTTAACTTAGGATTGCTAAGGAAGAAGAGCACAATGAGGTGATAAGTGCAAATAAGAAGTTTAGGAAGGATTTTGGAGGTGAAATGAGGAAAAGACAAAAATTCAGCAAAGTGCAAGAAAAGTCTCCAGGCACGATCGTGGCCAACAGGCAGGATCATGGCAATCATCTGTTTAAAAGCCACGATCGTGGCCTAGGTAGGGCATCAACATCACACAATTTTTAGCTAGGTTTTTTTTTTACAATTTTACCCTTCCCTCGCTTATGTATTCATATTCAACCTCATTTTTTCAATCACTTTCATTTTCACTTTATCTATTTAAACCTAAGACCTCCAAATGCTCTCCCTTCTCTCTACTAACTGTCAACTCTTTCATTCTCTCAAACTTTCGCTCACTTTCAATCTCAATGTCATGCATCAAGTAGAAAGTTAAGCACACTAAATCTTCGGGAAGAATCCTAGTATCGAGCCACGATTGAAGGAACAAGACGGAAGATTTCGGAGCACCCTTCCCAATATATTCAGAAGAGGAAGGTGTTTGATTTCACTTCCTCAGCCTTACACAAATAATGATTTCTAAATAATTTGATTTTGATACATTGGCTAGCATAGGAATGAGATATAAGGTTAAAAACCTAGGAGACAAAATTAGGTGGGGTAAGTCCATACATTTTCAATATCCTATTGACTAAGAACTAACCTAAGAATTCTTTACTTCTCTTTAATATGAACTGAGTAACTCAAAGGATAAGAGGTTTAAGTTACGAGGTCAACCTTATGAAACTCAACTATAACACTTTATGTGAAATTTGTGGTTTTCCCGTGTCATCTAAAGTGGATCAGCACGATGATTTCCGTGCTACCCACTATTGGAACGAATTAACTGAGATGGACCAATTTGATGACAAAAATGCCCACAACAACACAATCAGAAGTCATGAACATTTGTTGTTGCATAAATTCATGTGTCAAATAGTATTTGACAAAACCAAAACTAACAAATGTTCAACAAAGGAACTTTTTTGTTGTGGTGTATGGATCACAGTATCTCAGTATACACCTTTACCCATATTTTTAATGCAATTGTTGCTACTTTATGCAAGAGAAGCAATAATTTAGGTATGGGTTACTTGATGTCAGCCGTTATTGAGTGTTACAGTGTCAATTACAACAAACTTACTATCCATCATCCTGAGTTCATGAACTTTCATCACTTATGGTGAGCTGAAATCCTGAAGTCTCACAATGTGAAACTTCGGTATATCAGTGCCAAATCTTATGTAAAGATCAGGGTAGGATAGACAAGTTTAAGTTCAGCACCTCAAAAACAAGATAAGAACTCAACCAGTGACGAGTCTAGAGAGGATGAGGAAGAAAAAGAACCTGGTTGGAAGAAGGTGCATGCTGTAATCTTTGACAACACCAAAACACTCATAGACACGCTTACAGAAAACTCCAGGATGATGGAGGAGATGGCCCCCACAGAACGATGCCAGAACCGGGATATACGCCATATTCATCGATACTTTGATGCTCATGGTGTTCATCTGCCACCTCCAACACCATCCCCACCTCAATCACCCTAATGAATTCATGTTCTAACCCTTCTCTTTTCATTTTTGTTAGTATTTTCTTCTTATGTTCTTCATGTTATTTTATCCCCCCTGGTGTGTTTATATACCCTACTCACATTGAGGACAATGTGTTGTTCAAGTATGAGGATGCTGGATTGCGTGTTTTTGCTTTGAGTGTGAATTTTGCATTGTGTATGCTTGTTTGTTTAGGTCTACATTTGTGAATTGTGTAAATGTGGCAATGACTAGGATTTAACGGGATTAATTTATTCGTGAACATAGTCTTTTAGGTTGCTAAGTCCTATTAGCTCATGAAATTAGTAACCTAAGTTACTTAGGGCTAAATATGTTGGTTAATTAGGATACGATGTTAGTTTATTCACCCTAAGAAGTTGCCATATTTCATTTATAATTTTAGGCTAATCAAATAAGTGGCATTACTGATATATTTTCATGATAATAATTAGCAAAAGCAACAAGATAGGAAAAATAATGTGTAAAAAAGTATAAATTTAAATGAAATAACTATTCTACTAGCCTTTAGGTTATGAATATAGCCAGTAGCTAGTTAAGAATGTGATATAGCTACGTAAACCAATTGAACACATCACAAATATGTGATTTCGCTTCAAAAGGCTATAATGGCATTCCAACCAAGTCATTTAATAACAACATGACCTAGTTGAGTAATCAAATCGTTATTCATCACAAATGTTTGCCTCCGCGTAAAAAGACTAGATTTATGTCCTTAAAAATCAACAAAAAGAATGCTTTCAATTAAAAACCTACCAAACTTGTTAGTAGCTTGATTTTTCATAAAAACTTACTTAGGAATAGCTACACTTTTAATTTGATCAAATAATTATTAATGTGTGTGTGCAAGTGCTAGGGTGAATAAACTTAACATTAAAATTTTGATCAGTTTGTGTATTTAATCCAAGGTACTTAGACACATATTTCAAAAGTTAATAAGTTAGAACAACTTGAGGGATTATGTTTGAAGTTAAATTCGTTTCATTAAGTCTAATCCCATTGCCTCATTATCGTATTTGTGTGTTTTGATTATTGATGTTTATTTGTTTGTTTTTGTTTGCTTAGGGATAAGCAAACATTTAAGTGTGGGGATGTTGATAGGTGTAGATTGCATCATGTTTTTATGGGTAGTTTAGTGTGTGTTTAATTGTTAATTTGATTGTTTAGTGCGTGTTTAGGTTATAATTGTGTCAGTTAGCAAATATTTATGTTTTAAGTGTTTTTATAAGTTGGAACATGATATTGACCTTCAATTTTATACTTATGAGGTGTCTTGATATGTTTTTCAGTGTTTTAGGGCAATTGGAGGAGATTCGGAGAAGACCCGGGAAATAACTCAAGGCCACAATTGCAAGAGTAAGGAGCAATAATCGTGGGGAATATGCCACGAACATGATAGAAGCTAGCACAAGGAGCCACTTATGGGCCATAATCGTGATAGAAGAAAAAAACTCACAGCCACGATCGTGGCCTGCATAACAGATATGTGGACCTAGAAAAGATCTTAAGGTTGCCCTAATTGGAAATACTATATGAGACTTAGTGATGCAACCCTAGGGAGTTTCTACATTTTGTCATTCTTGGAAAGTTCAAAAGAGAGAGAAAAGAAGAGAGAGAGAAGAAGAAGAAGAAGAGGAGGAATAAAAAGCAAGTCCCGACACTACTGCTTCCTGGATTAGGTGGTCTCTTGAAGCTACTACCTTCTTGGATTGTCCAATCCAAGTTCTATTTCCTTTCCATTTCATCTTTGTTCATTAATGTATAAGATTGAAATGGATTGTATGATGATGGGTTTTAGATTGTTGACGATGTTCTAACTCTTCCTTCAGGATTTTACTTTGATTTAATGTCAATATAGTCGATTTTGAGTTTTATCGAGAGGGTGAGTTGGATAAAAATGATTGGATTAGGTTAACGAGAGTTAGGCAATCCAATAGACCACATAGTTAATCATATCAGTTTTTGTATGGATAGAGATCCTGTGTTAGCCCTGATAGCTTAGTAGAGAGCTTCCGATCTAATTTTAATTATGGGTCGTTTGTTAATTGAGAGATTGCAAATTTCATTATTTAATTAAGGTTAATGATTTAGGGCACAGGATTATAACTTGTGAGAGAGTAATTCCCCTTACAATAGTCTAGCATTGACACCCTTATAACACATAATTGGCTAGGTTAGCATTAATGATAGGTAGAATCCCCTCTTTCATAACTTGGTAATTTCTCTTGATTAATTTTCATGGTGACCTTTTGTGTTGCTCAATTTTAAATCTTTTTGTGTTAATTTCTTGAGTTGAATTCCTACAATCAAATTCCCTTATTTATATTCTTGTTTCATTTTTAATTTCATTTTGTGAATTTCTAAGCCTTAGATAACCTAGGATTATATTAGTTTACCCTCCTTGTGGGATCGACCTTTCAAACACTACAACTCACAACTCGTGCACTTATTCCACTTCACCTTCTTGCATTAGGAAACAGTCGATAGTATCATGATCGAGGTATCAAACCTTACAATTTATATCCCTCAATTACTGCAAGTGCACTACTATTTGATGGCATTCCAACCATTAATGGAAAATTTCAATCTTCTTCAAATTCCAACAAAAAAAACCTACAGGAATAAAAAAATTATCTACTTTCATAGGTACATCATCTACTAAGCCTAATGGTTTCTTTATCGAATGGTCCGCCAATTGAATAAGAATAAAAGTTGGCTTCATATATTTTAGCTCCAGTTTCCTAAAAATCAAAAAAGGTATCATGTTTATACTTACGCCTAAGTCATATAATCATTTCGAAATTTCAAAATTACCAACTACAAAGGGTATCGTAAAGCTCCTTAGAACTTTCAACTTTAAGGGCATATGGTTGGTAATTATTCTGTCATGGCTATCTTCTGGTCATCATCCTAATTCCGCTTATTAGATAATATGTCTTTAAGGAACTTCACGTTTTTGGGCCTATGCTTCAACACTTCCACAAAAGACAAGTAAATTTGCCATTTCTTTAGCTTTTCCATAAACTTTGCCAATGGTACATCCAATTCATTCTTTGAATGTATTTGTGGGAATGATATTTTTGGTGAGTACAGTGGAGGAGGAGTATAGGGAGGGTCCTCATTCTTTTCTTCATTCTTTTTCTTTTTCTCTTAGTTTTCTACAAGCTGGATCTCATATTGTCTTTCCACTAGTTCTTTTAGCTCGTTCCTACTCCTAAGTGTAATAGCCTTAAATTGTTGTCTTGGATTTGCTTCTATATTGCTCAGAATGCTCCCTATACTTCTTGTAGTTAATTCATTAGGTAGCTGGCCTAATTGAACCTCTAAATTGTGACTAAAACAAGTATGATTTTCTGCTACTTGCTCTTTTGGGCCTCTTCCATGTTCATAAGCTTGTCCATGATCTTTTCCAATTTAGAATCCCATGAATTAAACTCATATTACTACAATTCTAATAGGTCTTGATGTCCTATTTGAGTCCTTGCATTTTGTTATAATGTATATGTTCAAATAAGGATGATTACTTCCCTGACCAAATTGTGTTTCATTGAAGTTCAATTGCACCACATTATTGTTTTCCACTAGGAAGTAATCAATTATTATATGACTCTTTTGTTTGCATAGTTCGCGTCCTTACTTAAATTCTTTGAATAAAAAGAACGAAGCGATTGTCATGCTATTTAATTCCTTGGTGAGGTTGTCAATTTTAGCCTGTAATGCTGTCGCTGAATCTATCTTAATCATTTCTTCTTGATTCGGGAAGGTTGACTACTATCTACTTCATTTTGATGTCCAAAGACAACTATTTTTTGCCATCTCTTCAAAAAAAATTATGTGTCACTTCTACTAGTGATCATGAAATTCCTTGATGATAGGCATTGAACCTTGGGCTTATACAATCCATAAGGGTCTTCCTTTGCTCTCCATGATGTACTTCCTCCATTATGGTTATCTCTATCTCTTCTTGGCATTTAACTTTTCAGATTCTTCATTGTTACCTTGTGATATCCAAATTGATGTGTCTTTTATGTTATGCCTAAACTTCCTTCCCTTTTTTATTTTAATTTCTTATGATTGGGTACCAAATTTAGAAGAAAGGGAAATAATTCCTTAAAACAAAGGAATTCAAAAAGTCCTTAACTAATTGTCTGACAACGGCGCCAAAAACTTATTGAGCAAGTATTACCTAATATAAAACTCTAAATATTCGCAAGTGTATGGATCATAAACTTGTAGTAATTGAGGTATCAATCCCACGAGTAATTAGCTAAAACTAAATGAATCTAACTTTGTTTAAGATTGTGAAATATGATTTGAGAGAAAATAAAATTTAGAAATTAAACAATAAAAATTGAGCACTAAACCACTTAACAATAAAGTTATCATAATAAAATAAGGATGATCAAGTATGAAAGTATGGAAATATAGGATTCATTATATCATCATTTTGCTCCCCTAACCATTTTTTATTAAATATGTTGTTGATCCTAGATTTCCAAAAGGTTTAATTATTCTCTCTCAATACCTAATCAATTAAACCCAATTAATTGTCCATAATTGATTTTGAAATTCCAAATTTGCAATCTCTTGATTCACAAAAATAGCCTAACATTTTCAACTAGTTCTTAACCAATCTATCGGACAATTGAGTTCTCACATAAGATCTCTCTTCATATGATTATCAAATTATTATTTCCATGAATTATTAGGTCGTTAACTCTCATTACTTGACCTAATCAAATAATTATCAACTCACTCTCGATTTATTGTTGTAGTATAAGCAAATACGAATATCACAACACCAAAACATTGCATTAAGTTCAAAAGTTTTCAAGTCACAAAATAGGTCAAGAACAAATCCTAATATGAAATTAGAACATCATCAATATGTACAATCCTCCAATCCATTGTACACATCAATTTTAATGAAAATAATAAAAGGAAAGAAAGAAAAGCTTGATTTGGAGTTGAATCTGCAAATTTGGAAAAAGTTGGACTGTTAATGCTCCTCTTGATCTTCCTTGGATTAATTTCAATTTGGTAAAATGGAGACTACTTATTTTGGTCTCTTTTTGTTCTTTCATAACTTAGGGTTGACTTTTGGGCTTACTCAGGTCATTTTGTTCCAAAAACAACACCAAAATGTCAAAAGATACCAAATAGATCGCACCTAGAAAGTGTCTGTCACGATCATGACATAGGGTGTCACGATCGTGACACTACTAAATTTTCTTTGGTCAGGACCGTGACACTTATGACCCTACCTTTTAGCCCAAGCATTCTCTAACTTCCTTCAGTCTTCATTTATTTGGTTTCACTCACTAACAAAGATCTCAGAACGCCTTCCAGCATTATGCTGTAACTCACATAACAATTAAAAACATAATCAAACAATCACATAACATAATTCTAAGCTTAAACTTGCAATAATCATCTAATCAACACCTATAAACACACTAAAACACCTACCAACACATAATATAAACTACAACTATTGTTAAGCACCCAATATATAATAAAAAATAAGTTAGTTTTGTAATGAAGAATGAGACTGAAGAATATAGTGCCATCAGTTTATATATTACCATTAGATTTTTTTATTTAGACTTAGACTCCAGGAGGAGAATGAAGAATGAGAAATCTGAAAATTTAGGGGTTTTAATCTATCTCATGAGAGTGCATGCTTTGATGCAAAGCTGTGTATCAAATCATGCACTTTAATGAATAACAATTTTTGCGAGATGCACAACATTGCAGAAAAATATTAATGTGTCCAAAAAGTTTCCAACTTTAAATTTTAATCCTCAAACATAAAAATCTTTGCACATTAGCATTACAACACATATCACACTGCCCCCAAAGTCAGGGTTATGCCAATTTTTTATATGCTTAATTTTTATATCCTAAAACACACCAAAAATTAATTAATTAGAACCTATACTTAATTCGCAATAATGGTACTATACACATACCTAACCTCAACAATGGTGCTAAAAATTTGACTAACTTTTTCTCAATATGTTAATTATGCATCATAGCAAGTGCATAGCATAGCTATAGCTAGTATTGACAAATACCAGTCGATCCCAAGAGGACAGTGATTACCAGTAGTTACCGTTAATGTATTATCTAGTCTATAAATTGATTTAGATTTTTAACTAAAAGAAAATAAAACTTAAACAAATAAAATAAAAATAGAGCAAGATTTGATTAGGGAATTAAAAGAAACACATAGTGAAATATTGATATCATGAAATTAGTATTTAGGTTTCAAATCCCCCTAAATCCTTAACGAATTGATCTTTTTATGCAATTGTTTTGTTGATTTAATAGACTGTGGAGACTCCTATGGTATGTTAATAGTCGTTGGCCCAGAGTTTATTAACAACTAATACTTAGGTTTTCAATCGAATTACTTAGGTTAAAGTTTATAGGATTGCTTTACCGATTTATAATTCTCTCCATTCCTAATCCAGAAGATTTATGTCATCCTATCTCTAGGCTTGTAATCAACTTCTATCAATTATGGAAGATCTGTTCATATTTCGGATTTCTCAATCTCTATGTATGACATTAGGTTATGATTTAATATTTCATATCTATTAGAACATAAATAAAAAAATGTAAACAAATCATAATATATCAATCAACCAATTGCATTAATAAAAGAATCAAATCATACTAAAAAAATCAAAATAAGGTTCTTCTAACTTAAATATTAACGAGATGTTAGTTACACATTATTGAATATGAAATCAAACAAAAATAGAAAAGTGAATTGAAAACGATGGGATTATAATTCTAAATCTCCCCGATCGTCTTCTATTGAGTATTTTTGAGATGTAGAGGGTTGATCTTGTATTATAATAGATCTTTCGATGAATTCTTCGTGTTTTCCACTCCTTTGGATCAAAATCACCTATTAAGGTACCTCTGAGAGTTTCAAAATGTCTTTATATGTCCCTCCCTTTGGATTGCCTCTAAAAGTGTCTTTTATATTGAATTCTAGGGTTTTGATCAATACATGATCCGATGCACAATTGTGCATCAAACTTTGCATAACCAAATTCTCTAAAAATTGAAAATCCTCACGGTTGTACTGAATGCTTGAATTATCGCATTAAAAAGCATAAAAAAAGAAAAAAGAATAAATATATAGTACCAATGGATTTACATTGAAAGGACAGAAGTATATTTTTAAATAAGTCTTGAAATATATTATGTAGTAAATTTCCTTTAATTTTACCCTTTTTATTAACCAAATCATACATTACCTACACCCTATCACAACCTTTATAAAGACCTTTGGATTTTTGTTTCTTGTTTATATATAAGTGGTAGAGATGTGATTTTATTGTAAGCCTATGATAAGAGTTCTATTATGTATTAATTAAGAGTCTTCAAAATTTTCATCCTAAATACTTGAGTGCATTAAATGACATCATAGTGATGGTATAAAGATTAATGCTTTGACTTTAATGAGATTATGATGTGATTACTATTAATATTGTTTATAAAAGTTATTTTTAGGATAATTTGATTATGATTGTATATTTATTTGATTCAATAAGATATGATGATGATAGTATCAATAGACAGATTGAGATTGATGATGGATTGATGTTATAAAATTTATAATTTTGATTACGGTTTGTTTTAGGAAAAACAAAGGCTTAAATGTAGTGATGTTTGATAGATGCATATTTCACAATATTTTTGCACCGATATTTGATGTATTTTGCTCGATATTTTATACTTTTATTGTATATTTGTACTTAATTTGCTCCAAGTGCATTCATAGGTGATAAATTCCTTTATGGACTAAAAAAAGAAGAATTCGAATGAAAACACGACATAAATCAAAGATTCAATGCATAAAAGTGATGCACAACCATGCATCTGCCCCTGCACGTCTCTCAAGTCATGCAAATTCATGATTTTCATATATTTTGGTTATGCACAGCTTGATGCATGGTCGTGTATCAACATGTACATCGGTCAAAACATTAGAATTTAATATAAAAGGACATGTTCAACGACAATTGAGGGGAGCAGACATTAGGAGGTGATTCGAGACGTGGAGATCATTCTTGCGGGGATATTTTCATCAAGAGAAGGAAAAAAAACAAAAGTATTTCATTGAAAGATCCATTTAAATACAAGATCAAATCTCTATATCACAAGAATATTTGATAAAAGACAATTAGGGAGATTTCGATGAACATATTATTTTCAATTTGTTTTCTTTTAATGTATATTTAATTTCATGTTTGATAATGTATAACTAAACATCTTGCTAGTGTTTAGGTTAGATGAAGCATATATTGATAGTTTAATATGATTTGATTCTTTTATTAATGCAATTGATTCGATTGTTATATTGTGATTCAATTACATATTTTATTTATTTTTTAATAGACCCGGGAATATTAGATCAATCTAATTTCATATATAGAAATTGAGAAATCATATTTATGAATAAATCTATTATAATTAGAAGGAGGTGATTGCAAACCTAGATATAATATGATATAAATCTTTCAGATTATGGTCAAACCTAATAAAGGGATTCACAAATTGATAAAGCGATCCCATAAACTTTAACCTAAGTAATTTTGTTGAAAACCTTAAGACTAGTTGTTAATACACTCAAGGTCAACTATTAGCATATCATAGGAGTCTCTACGGTCTAATAAATCATCAAGACAATTGCATAATAAAAGATCAATATGTTAAGAGCTTAGGGGGATTCGAAACCTAAATACTAATTTTTTGATATCAATAAATTTCTAAATGTTTCCTTATTTCTCTATTCTTTGTTCTTCCCATTTATTTTACTTGCTTTAGTTTTATTTTCTTTTAGTTAAAAATCAAAACCAAATTCATAGATTAGAAATATGATAACCATTATTATTAGTATGTATTATCTTTGTGGGATTAACTCGTACTTATTGATACTAATTATAGCTACACCGTGCACTTGCAATTAATTCAACATTAACTAACTTAGAAAAAATCGACCAATGGTCAGCCTTGCAAATCTTTTAAGAGCTACAAAATGATTTGATAAGGGGATCCCATTTTACCTTATCTCTTTGCTTTTGTTTTGGAAGTTTCCAACATAACTCTTAAAAGAATTGTGGAGAGAACAAGGAACTTTAAACTCCACTCAAAGTGTAAGAAACTATAAATTATTAATCTTATTTTTGTTGATGACCTCATCATCTTCTCCAAGGCTTAGCATAATTTCATCTCTGCTCTAATAAAAGCTTTAAAGATTTTCAACAAGCTTTCTGGTCTAGAAATTAACTACTCTAAAAGTGGCTTCTATCTTTTTAAGATTACTATAGGACAAAAACTAATAATAAGTGTTATCGTTGGTTTTAAAATGCAGTCCCTTCCTATGCTTATCTAGGCATTCCTATTTCAACCTTAAGACTTCAACATCTTGATTGACAAGATCATTAGTAGAATCTCTAGCTAGAGCTCTAAACCTCTTTCTACTGCTGGCAAAACTTAGCTTATTTCTTCTGTTCTAAACTCCATTAATGTATTTGGGATGCTCACATTGCTTTTCCCAGGAAGATCATTAAGCCCATTGAAATAATATGCAATAGATTTCTTTGGAGTGCAAATCTTGAAGCTTTCATAAGGGCCAAGATGCAATGGAAGGATGTTTGTTTTCCTAAAGACAAAGGAGGTCTTGGAATTATCTCCCTTAAGATGACGAACACTGTTATGCTTTCTAAAAGATTATGGAGGCTAATGACTAACAAATGTGCTTTATGGTGCAAGTGGATCTATGATATTTATATAAATGATAAAAGCATTTGGAGCTTAAAGGTTATACCATCCTCAATTTCAACTTTGAGAGCAATTTTGAAAAATAGAGAATTGTTTAAAAATGATTGTGTTTATCTTATTAGAAATGGGAGAAAAATTAGTTTTTAGTTTGGTAATTAGCTTTCTTTTAGACCTTTATATAACTTACAAGAGATGGAAACTCTCAAACCTTTTATTAGGCAGAATATGACAATTGTTGAAGCTTTAGTTGATAAGCACATTTTCATATAAAGTTCCATTCCAAGTTGCCTTTGTTCAAAAATTAATAAAACTTGCTTAAATATTGAAAAAGATAGCATCATTTGGAAGCATATGAGGAATGGAAAATTCAATAATCAATCATATAGAATGGCTTTCCAAAATCATCTTACCAAGATACCTTGGGCCCAAATTGTCTGGTTTAAACACCAACATCCTAAGCTTCCCTCACATTATGGCTAGTCATGAAAGATAAATTGCCAACAGTTGACAAGGTAGGAAAACTTTTCAATATTCCTAACTAATGTATTATTTTCAAAAGAGTTAAGGAAAACAATAATCATCTATTTTTCCTATGTGAGTTTGTCATAACCATTTAGAGATCACAATTACACAAATGTTACATTCAAAATGCTCCAAGTGATTGGAATCCCATCAAATTATTGTTTGTCAATATTAAACATCCTAACACCACAATCAAATGGTTCTTGTGCCTAATTTGATCTTTCGCTATTAAAGCTATATGGGATGATAGGAATGCTCATATTTTTTCATAATAGAAGCCAAAAAAAGGAGCAATTCAACAATAGGATCCTCCTACATATTAGAGGTTCTGTTATCCTATATAAACCAAATTTTTTAATGTTGATTATTATAATAGATCATGGAATGTGTAATTTGTAAATGTCCCAACTTCTAAAGAAGGTTGGATTTGGGATTATTCCTTAGGACATCTTCATCCTGAAAAACACTTTTATTGCTCTTTGTAGCTCTTTTATACCTTTTGATTGCCTTTAATGGGTTAATTCATTACCATTTTCTTAAAAAAATAACAGAATTTAAGTAAAATTTGATGACTTACCTACAAAACTAAGAAGTTTCAAATGAGGGGTGCATGAAGATGAGAATTGAAGAGAATCTTGGGATTAGTTTTTGTCTAGAAATGAGGAGAAATTACGTAAAAAGATCTTAACACCTTTATATATGTATATATTACACGAACTTCTTTGTACTTTGGAGTAATTATATCATGTGTTCTAATTTCACTAAATAAAAAGTTGTGGATAATTTAATTTTTCTAGACATATTTTAAGTACTCATTAATAAAATATTTTAAATATACATTAGTAAATAGCTATGTAAATAAATATGTAATATTAGTAAATACCCTTTAGTAAATAGATCACTAGAACAATAGTTATAGTTCCAAATGTTGCATATATAAGACTTTATTACAATCATTTTTTAATTTTGTTACCTTTTTTAATATATAGCAACAAATTATTATTATAGTTGCTTTTTAATATTATTAAAGACAATACTTTAAAAATTGTTGCTTTATATTAATTTTTGGCAACACATTTTTAAACAGTTACAAACATGTTATTGTCTAAAACTCTTTTTGTCATAGTGCCAATTTCCATTAGTTCATAATTTTAGTATTTTTAACATCATGGGAAGCTGAAGGGAAAGATTGGAAGAGGAGACTTATGACAACTCTTCTTCCATCTCTTTCTTCTCTTCTTTCTTTAATGCTAAGATTAAGGATGGTAAAATAGCCTAAACTAAATCTAACTCGAAGTCAATGGACTTAACCCAAATTGATTGAGCTTAAGACCAAGTTTGAACTTTTATTTTAAAAAAATTTCATTCTTCAAGCTAAGTTCGAGCTTTGGGTCCCTAACTTGCCCAACCTAGACCTTGAAACCTAACTATATTAAAAATAATATTATATTTTTTTAAAACAAAACTACATTTCTTAATAATAAAACACATTTAAAAAAGGGGCCTAAAGAAAAATTAGTAAAACTAAAACCTAAAAGCCCAACTCTTTGGAAATCTTATAATTTACACAAAGACCTAAATGTGCTATTCATAGACCCACTTTCCTCCTCTTGACTTTTCACTTTTAATACGAGAATTGGGAACCACTTCTCAATTCATGTATTGAAAGTGAAAAAAACAAGGAGGAGGAAAGTAACTCTAAAAATAAAGCATTTGGGTCATTGCCTTAATCACAAATCTCCTAAAGAATTGGGCTTTGGGGTTTGACTTATATGTAAGGTTTCGATCATACATCTTATACATAATATATATCAAATATACACAATCGAAAATAAAACAGAACCTTAAAAACCATATCTACTTATGCATATAGATATAGAAAACAAAAACATGAAATGTAAGATTTTTATATACCTTTTCAACTATCTCCTTCGTTCTTTAATCTTTTCCACGTTGGGTTGTTATAAACTACAACGATCAACGTAGACCGTCTCTAATGAAAGTCTACACGAAGATAGAAGGATGAAACCTTACTAGGAGATGGCTAGAATTCTTTCTTTGTGCCAATAAAGATAAGAACTCTTGTGAGAGTTAGAGAGAAAAGAGTGTGTAAGAAAGAAATTTTCTTTCACTTTTGTCTTACATAGGATGCACGAAAATCACTTCTATTTTCTGCACCATTTGTCCTTCCATAACCTCCATCACTAATGGAGAGTGATGGGAAGTTGATAGTCATGAATAACATGCATTAATGGAAGTTATGAGAAGTTAATGACCATTAATAACACGCATTAATGGAAGTTTTGGGAAGTTAATGACCAAATTGGCAGCCAATAACACTTGTTTCTAATCTATTCCATACAACGTTTTCTACAGCGATCATATTGTGATACAATCCTGAAACACTCTTTCACATCTTGAATCACTATTCAAGACCATTTTACTCATCATTTGGATCTCCTATGTGTGTGATCTATTAGGTTCCCAATTATGTTGGTCACTTAAATTAACACTTAATTCAAGTAAGTCAAAAGCAGTATCTAGCAATACGTCATAACCCCAAATTGACTGGAAAGTCAGCAGTTTGACTATAAACACTTCCATACGCAATATTGCCATACAATTCGTCCTTTCACCATCTATACCCCACTTGGTTTAGAGTATGGTCAAAGTGTCAATTCTCACTAAACTGACTATATCATATCTAGTCCAAGTGATATTAAATCTTGTCCTGAGGATCTTATCACTCTGTCTATCATTGAAAACTCTCTTCATGACACATAATCTGCTCTGGCTAGAGACTCCCGAGTAATGACCCTGACAAGAGGTCATGTGTATCATCTCCTTCTATTAGGAGTAGTGAATCCTTTATTGGCAACTCAATTATCTCTGAATACCTCAACCTGTACCCAATCACCACCTTATGAGTAACCCCTGAAAGGCACTGATGAATGGAGTCAAAGCACAAGATCAGTATCCAAGATATCCTTGACCATCTCAAGTCAAAGGATACTTGCACCATTGCTATGATGTTGCTATCATTGACACTGAAATAGAACATCGATATGATTGTCTCATAGTAGGTCAATCCAATGTACTTACTACTCTTAGTAAGCATCCACATGTTACTCTAAACAGCTCATGTCTACAGCTTATGATATCTACTTCTTGATCCAATCAAAAAGTATAATATGTGTTAGTCTATCCGAATTAATGATACCCTATCTCATTAATCGTATGACTAGGGAAAGTTTAGATACTAACATAATTACACATGATAGCAATCACATTATCATGATCTCATCATGATTTCCTCCATGCTATGTTTTATATCAAGGACTTCATTAAATCAATTTAAGGTCAACATCAAATCCATAAATGTATGAACATCAAAATAATGAAAAATGCCTCTATTAATCATAAAATGATTTGTACAGTAAGTGCTAAAGATGATTCCCTTTAGCGCACTTCTCTAACATTACCTTAACTGGGCTTTGAATCATTTAATATTTTCTTTGAAGGGTTAGGTTTTTGGGCTTGACTTAGCCTAACTTTGGACCATTTAGTATTTCTTTAAATGGATTGAGCTTTTGGGGCTAACTTGACCTAATTAGGTTTAACTCAACCCAATTGGATCTAATCAAATTGAATTTTGATTGGATTTTGAGATGCTTGAAGCCCAATTAGGTTTAGGCCATAACCAAGCCTCTAAGCCCAATTTGGTTTTAGATCAGGCTTGAGTTTTAAAAATTATTTTAGGCTAGGCTTAAGTCATTAAGGGCTCGAGTTTAGCCTAGCCCATCGCCATTCCTAGTTAAGACTGTTTTATTTTTTGTTTTGTTTTTATAAGGTAGTTTATGTTGGATAATCCAATTGTTAATACATGTTTTTATTATTGTTTAGTTGAATGTTTTTCTATTCAATCGTAATTGTTAGATTTATGTCTAATCACAATAAATCTTAAAGATTGTATGAAAGACTAAGAGGTGAAGTATAATCTATAAACTATGAGAATAAATATTCTAGAACTAGATATTTCCTAAATGTGTTATTGCCATGTTATATTTTAATATATCCTAGATTATTATAATAACTAATAGATTAAATATACTCATGATACCTTTTCTTCCATCTCTTTCTTCTCTTCTTTCTTTAATGTTAAAATGGTTTTAGTTTTGTTTTTTTATCATGTAATTTATATTGGATGATTCAATTGTTAGTAAATGATTTATTATTGTTTAGTTAACTTTATTTTTATCTTAATTATAGGATTTATATATGATCACCATAGATATAATCTTAGGTTATAAAAGATTGAGAGGTAAAGTATAATCTCTACACTAGGAGAATAAACATTCTACATCTAGGTATCTACAAGGTGTGTGACAACTATCTTCTATTTTAAAATATCCTAGACTGGAGTGATAACCAATTGATTAACTATGTTTAGTAAATTCAATAAAGTGTTGTGTATGAAAGAGGCAGTAATTTTTTAATTAGATATACCGATACACGTCAAGAGAGGTTATAAATACATTAGGTTAATTGCTATTTTTATTATAATAATCAATCTTACATAATAATTACTATAAAGTTTTATTAGTTTAGAAATCTAAGTATCTTTCATAAAATCTTGTTTTTTAAGTTTCAATATTTAGCTAAGATTAATAAACATAGTATCAATGGTCCTTGTAGGGTCAATATTCTAAAATACTCTAAAAACTTTTTTTGAGAATTTAAACAACTCATTAACGCAGAAAAAATTAACGACGTAGCATTGGAGAGCTAACTCTCCTGGAAGCCACTCAAAACGGTAGCGTTTAAGGATTACAAAAAGTGGAAATCAGTTGCAACGATACTAAACTAGTCGATCGCGTTTTGGTAAATTGCGGTAAAGCCCTTCTCTTCCTTTTGTCACTTCCTTGAAATATTTACCCAAGTAGGGTTGGCGTCGCTGGAGCAACGAGTCGTCAAGGGAAGAATTGAATGACGCTCGGAGTCTTGGCCTGCGTAGTCTTTCAGTCCATGTAAGAGGTAACCACTCCTTGATTGTTCCGTAAAACCTCATATTGATTACTTACTTCCCTGTAGATTCCAGGGGCTCGATTGTAGGGTGTTTGCTCCAAACTGCTTCCTGCGTTGATCTCCACAGGTGAGTCCTCTTGCACTCCAGTTTCTTACTTCGTGAACTTCTTGGAATGAATATTGCTTTATATCTGCTAGATTTGCTTATAAATGTAATTCTAAATCCTAGTAATTAGTGTTTTGATTTCTGTGAACACTATACCTGGTTTATTTTTTAACTTACTGTGTGTTGACAGTAGACATTTTATTTTCCACTGAACTAATTGCAACTGAATCTAATAGTATTATTGATTCAATCAAATTGCTTTATCTTTCAAGTTTTCAACTTCCTTTATTATTTTTAAATTTTAAATTGTATCAATTTTGTTTTCTTACGGACTGGTTTGGATTTAGTGACAATTGGAATATTGACAATGAAACGCGGATACCCAGATTCTTCTCCACATTCTGCTAGTGATGGTCCCCCTAAATCCAGATTCAAATACACCCCTGAAGGTTGGATGGATAAATTCATTGATTATCTCTACTTAACTTTTGAGATTATTAATTGATCCCTTTAAGCATTAAGCTCATATATTTACTATCTTCATATTAGATTCTCATAAGAAAAAAAAAAGAAAATTGTTTAATTTAATATTGATTTTCAATAATGTTCTGTTACTTTGTTTTATCGCTGTTTGCTTGTGTGAAACAGGTATACATTGGTTATGAGGTCAATTACTTTGCTTTAAGACTTGAGGTTTAGGATCCACAAGCTTTACCTTTTCCCCAGTTAAATTGGGTAGAGGTAAAATTGAAATTTGGGTTATGTTGGGACATCATTGTACAATTATCTGAGTAGAACTTCAGAGAGAACTTAAAGTTGTTTAGCCTTTTACGACGTCAAGGCGAGATGGGAAACTTTTCGCAGCTAGTTCTAAGTCCCGTTTCCTTGCAGTACTTGGTTGCGCTATTTAGACATGAGACTTCAGTTATTTCTTAACAGGTGATGCACAGTTTTCTGAAGATTTTGTTCAGAGAGTGGCTGATCATTACAGCGCAAGGACAAATCAAACTCTGGAAGAACGAGAAGCTAGTCCAATTATCCATTTGAAGAAATTAAACAATTGGGTACCAGGACTGTGACTATTCTTTGTAGTTGATGCACATATTGTTGTTTAACAATATGCTTGTATTATCCAATCAATGAAAGTATGTGATTTTGCAGATAAAGAGTGTGCTAGTTCAACTTTATACTCGTCAGGGGGATGTTGTTCTTGATCTTGCTTGTGGGAAGGTATAACTCCCATTAAATCCTTTTTTCAGCTGCCTTGGTAGAAACTTACACCCCTTTGAAGACTAAATGGTATGCTGCTTTTGTTTTCTAGGGTGGCGATCTTATCAAATGGGATAAAGCGAGAATTGGATATTATGTTGGTGTTGATATGGCTGAGGGCTCGGTAAATCTGCTCTCTTATTAGTAACTTTTGTATCAAAATAATCAAAAACTGATTTCTAGTGTTTTAAGCAATTGTGACTATCCATTTTGTTCTTAGGATTATTCGGAAGGCTTTTTAAATTGGCTATCAAGTGACTAAGTTTCTATAGAAACAGCAAAGGATTGTTTAGAAGTGAGTAAATTAATGTGGACATCACTGCTCAAAAATTAGTGCGTAAGATCTGAGCTGTAACAATCGTCATAAACTTCACAGGCACAATGAGTTATGAAATGATCCTCAAGTGGAGACTTTAACTGTTTATACTACCGTTGTGGTTTTGTACTAATGGGAACTCAGTTTTCTCCTTTGTATTGCTTATTCTTGTAAAACTTGTTGCTCTTGGAGCATTGCAATGATATTCTTTTAACTTTCAGAAAAAAAATGGATTCCTTGTGTTGAACTCCCTTGTGGCTACTCTTTGTTCTTCTTAATGATATGCAGTAATTGAAACACAAATAGTTTGAAAGGGTAAACTAATATGAGTAGTGAGTCATTGTTAACACCAAATTAACTGCATGGCAAACTGACAAGATATTGTGGTGTTCAATGATTTTTA
Organism: Erythroxylum plowmanianum; assembly: GCA_025531925.1. Taxonomy (NCBI): domain Eukaryota; kingdom Viridiplantae; phylum Streptophyta; class Magnoliopsida; order Malpighiales; family Erythroxylaceae; genus Erythroxylum; species Erythroxylum plowmanianum. Next base: position 16,157,303 of record JANVCQ010000006.1, on the reverse strand, counting down.
ACAGATAGAAGATTGTCGTACACGTTACAATGGTGATGCAGATCATCATCAGCGACGTAAAAAATTGACATTTCCAGCACGCCTCATCTGTGGGGATTGTTATGAGGTATTTCCTTGTGAGCTAGTGAAACTTTCATCCTCTTAAGCACAACAGATTTAGTCTTTTGTTGGATATACATTTTAAAAATAAACCAAATAGCGTCTTTATTTAATACCTTATCTAATTTGGAAATTACAGCTATTGAAGCATCTAACCATTTGTTTGATGCTGATACATAGGTTCCTTTGGACAAAGTCCTGATTGATGATGGTCCTTTTGATATCTGTAGTTGTCAGGTAAATGTTCTTGCACTTTCTCTATCTGTTTTTCTAATTTATTGAGGTCTAAAGTTATATTCTCTTGTTCGTTCTACTTCTACCACTGATTTTGCCGTCATACTTAACTCTTTCCGATTGTCACTCTTCTCATTATATTTCATCTGTTTTATGTTTAATATCTGCAGTTTTACTTTCTAATTTACTGAGGACCAAAGTTATATTCTCCTCTTTTTTCTACCACTGATTTGGCATCAGGCTTGGACTTTTTTCAATCATCACACTTCTCTTTAGATTTCATTTGTTTTATATTTAAGATATTTTCATCTTAGCTTCTATGTTTATCCTCAAATTTTAAATACGCTCTTAAATCCTAATTTCCTTTGTCTGCTATGTACAAGAACTAGTTGCTACTTGTGAGACTTCAGATTTCATTTGTTTTATATTTAAGATATTTTCATCTTAGCTTCTATGTTTATCCTCAAATTTTAAATACGCTCTTAAATCCTAATTTCCTTTGTCTGCTATGTACAAGAACTAGTTGCTACTTGTGAGACTTCATCTCTATCTCTTTTACAATGCACCACTGATGCTTGTTTGCTAATTGATCATTGCTTTGCTGTTCTCTGTGCTTGCTCTACTAAATCAGGCTAAGGATTGATGTAAATCCACAAGGCCTGTACTCTAGCTTTTCGTGTGTGTCTATGTGGATGCATATGTTTATACTATGTTTTTACATTTCTACTTGTGAAAATGTTCAGTTTGCCTTGCATTATTCTTGGTCTACTGAGGCAAGAGCAAGGAGAGCGTTGAAAAATGTATCAGCCTTACTTCGTCCAGGAGGCACGTTCTTCGGGACAATGCCAGATGCCAATGTCATCATCAAAAAACTGAGAGAAGGTGTAGTCTTGGCACCTTAATATTACCTGTATATCTTTATCCAGCAATTGTGAAGATTTCAACCATATAAACTTTCCATGGTTACTGAAGAACAACGAAGAACATAATAGACCATTTTTGTTCTTAATGGAACTTCTCATTTTGTGTTGACTTGCAGCTGACAGTTTGGCCTTTGGTAACAGTGTCTACTGGATACGTTTTGATGAGGAATATTCAGAGAAGGTAGATTTTCTTGAAAGTTGCAACTCATTACTTTTAACATGTGAATATCCTATCTGAATAGTGCATTGTTTCCTGATTCAGAAATTTAGATCATCGTGTCCTTTTGGAATCGAATACCAATTCCATCTTGAGGTACCTCTCTTTTCTTTTCTTTTCTTTTTCTTTGTTCTTCCCATTTCTATTCTTATTTAACAGTAGTTTTTTTATTGTAGCTATCTGTAATTGCATAATCATATCCTATTAAAACTATCATTATAAGATGCTTCTTTAGATGACAAAAACAATTTCTTGATTTGAAATTGCAGGATGCTGTTGATTGTCCAGAGTGGATTGTCCCCTTTAATGTCTTCAAGTCAATGGCAGAAGAGGTACTGTTCCATCATAAATGCATTTACTGCAGCTTGTTTCGGTATTGAAGATTAACTGTTAGTATTGACGCAGCACAGTTTCTTTGCAATGTCTTTAAGCATCAGCTGCATAAATTGATCTCTAGGAATTTACTTCATTGAACTCTTGCAGTATGGTTTAGAGCTAGTTTTTGTGAAGAATGCACATGAGTTTGTGCACCAGTATATGAAAAGTTGAGAATATGTCGAGTTAATGAGGAGGGTTGTTGCTTTGGGTGATGGTAAAGAAGACAAGAGTGAGGCTAATTTGTTGTGCCTCTTTTACTTGGTTTTGGCTTCCCTTTTATTTTTTTGCTCATGTCAGATTTCATAGCCAGGCACGCTGTCTGCTGACGAATGGGAAGTAGCTTATTTATACTTGGCATTTGCCTTGAGGAAGGTAAACACATTAAAACAGTCACGATGACATTAGTAATGCATGATCATGTTACTTGTCAAATTCCTAAGATGTTGAGATAAAATTGTTTCTATCAGCGAGGGGAATCAGACCCGAGGCAAGTAAGCAGTAGACGAAACAAAGGAAAGCTGCATATATCGAAGGATGATATTATGTACATTAGTAGTGGGAGTTAGTGCTACAACTGTGTAGGAGCAAATCTTCAAGGTGATACCATGATCTCTAAATGGATGGATGACGATTAATGATGGTCGTCCATGAGCCTACAAGCTCGTAAGCCTCTTGTAAAATTGAAATGACCTACGCAATTTTGCCGATTCAGTATATGGTACAGATTATTACCAATTTCCCTGTACGTGATACTACCTCATGCGCAGACGGGGTTGGTGCCTGCATACTAGCTTTGTTAACTGGCATTCTTGTAAGGAAATTACATTATAAAGAGCTATAAGGACTTTTTTTCGATGTGTACTTGCTAGTCTCTTAAGAGTAAGTAATCTAGCATTAAAGAGCTGTCTTTTTTTTCTTCTTTAAAAGATAAAACGAATTAGGATGGTTAAAAAACTAGAACTAGGCAGCAATAAGAGAGCAAGCTGAAAATATGCATCCAATTGAGAGCTTCCTGAAAGCTCAATAAGAGACTGCTGCATTTGGGAGCAGCCCTTCTTTCCGAGACAATGTTAAGAGCCGAGTATTCAGAACCTCCAGAAATTGCTTCATGTCATTCCTAACTTTATCGGGTAAGTTCGGGTATTCACCTTTTAGGGAATATACTTCTATAGATTAGCAATGTAGAGCACCTGATTTGTTCCTCTTATTATTATTTTTTTACCGGCTAACGGCTGAAAAATTGAGTTCATCCTTCACTGTAAGCTATAAAAATCAAAATCTCCCAGTTCTTGGAATGGATTATAATTGATTTTGCATACAATCACCGGATTTGGTTTGGGAACGGACTTACTTCTCTCAAAAGACTTCCTCCTATATCTGCATATATAAACGTTGCTTTAATAAGATTAGTTGTTGATTCAGAGATTGCTTAGAATCACCAGTTCATTACTTTCTCTCAATTGCTAGTGCAGACACTAATTTGAAATTTCATGAGTTTCTTATGCAATCTGTCAGATACAGCAGGAAAAAAGTTTTTAACTTTTGTAAGATGCTGCTTGAGTATGAATTAGTGGTGGTGATTTATTCTCTACCTATTATAATATTATAAGCTAGTGGATTTATTGTTCTATGCTATTATAATGACAAGTAGAGATCAATCCCATAAGAAAAAGTATAAGTACTACATGGATAATAAAGTGATAATTGAATCTAACAAGAAATCAATAAGAAGAATCAAATAATAATAATTTGCAGACCATATTTTCCTTTAACATCATTATGTACCCTTCGTTCAGTTGTTTAAATATTATATTGTCTGGACTAGTAATTTTTAGTGTAATAAACTGTTACTTGTCAATGTAAAGAACTTCACAAAAGGTTGTTTAACGTCAGGAAGATCAAGCATTTCTATATTTAATACTCCAGTCAATCATTAATATATATGTTTCTAGGTTATCTTAACATCTATATACAAATTAAATTTAATACTACGCTTTCTCTTGTATTTGACTAGCATTAAGATCAAGATATATAAATCACAAATAAAATCAAGTCATATAAGAATAAGCTAGGGTTTCATCTAATAGATATAAAAATATTCACTTAATAATCATCTTTGAAATAGGAAAAAACTAAAAGAAATGAAGAAATCATTCTATGGTATTTCTCGATGATGTTCTTAATCGAATTTATTGCGTAAATAACCCTGTGTTATGCAAAAGTTGCTAAAAAACCCCTGACATATAAAAATTAGCAAAAAAACCCTTGAGTTGAAATTTTATTAACTCACCGCCCCTTAAGCAAATCTGGTCAACGAATGGACTTGAAAAGTCTATTTTGCCCTTACAATTAAACCGTGCGTTAACGCTTCTACTCTCTCATATCATGCGTCGGTAGGGTAGCTTCTCAGACCGCCGTTCAATCCTCGCCGTCGTCACCACTAGATCTGTCTATCTCTTT
>JANVCQ010000006.1:16121620-16136387 GCA_025531925.1 Erythroxylum plowmanianum | reverse complement strand
GAAAAAGAAGCAATCCACTCACGGCAATAAGGTATTTTCGTACATCCTTGGTATTTTCGATTATACATCATGTTGTTATATGGTCTTTTCCGCAGCGTATTGTGAATACTCGGACCGTACGCGATCCAACAAAAGATGCACCAATTTTCTTTTAGATTTAATAATTACTTGGTTGAAATTGAAGATTTCTCTTAAGCAATTACAAGAGGACTCTTACACATTATTTTGGAAATCCAGAGCTTTTCCTTGCATGAAGAAGTTAGAAATGATAAAGGAAGAGCTAAAGAGGCTAAAGCTAAAACGATGGGATATTAACACTTAGGCGAATGTTATGAGCTCAAAAAGTGTTCTTGTCAAAATCTAAAAGGAGATGGAGAAGTACCCTATTGTAATGACTCTAACTAGTAAGGAAGAAGAAGCTCAAAATGAATATGTGAAAGCAGTAGCGATTCACAACACTTGATCCAACAAAAGTTTAGAGTTTAATAGATTAAAGAAGGTGATAAAAACTTATTATTATTTCTTAACTCAACCCTAGTAAGAAGGACTTGAATAAAGTTCACTCTTTACTTAATTAGGATGTGGTCTTATTATCATCTAAGAAGGATCTTAAGGAGAAAGCTACCTCATTGTTCAAGAATATTATGGGTACCTTAGCTCTGTGCTCTTCATTTATTATGAACAATCATTTCTTTAATGAAGAAATTGATTATTTAATTAGACCAAGCAATGCTCAATAGAGGGTGGTTTTTGAGATGAGCCTTAAAAAGGCCTTAGGTCCTAATGGCCTAATGACCTCTTTTATCAAAAGACATGGCCTCTCATTAAAACCTTAATTACTAATGCTACATTAGAGTTCTTTGACATACTTAAAATTCTCAAGGAAATCAATAAAACCTTTCTATGTTTAATTCCTAAAGTTCCTAAACTTAAGTCTTTGAATGACTTATCTTATGCTGCAATTTTCAAGCACCAAAATGATTTTTTTTCTTGAAATTACATTTTCTTAGATCTATGTTTATATGTTTCCTGTATAAAGTAATTAGTAATTAAAAGTATAAACACACATCTTACTTATTAGATACTGATGACACTTGAAAAATGATCTCTTACTAAAAGAGATTATTCCAAATTTTAATAGCCAAACAACAACTCATCACTAAGGCAAGTTCATAGAAAATGGAAATTATGTTAGAGAGATTAAAAAAAGTAGCTCGGATTCTTATTGGGAATTCTAGTTAGGGTAGAGAAAATTAAAAATTTATAATTGGGGCTATTTAACCTGGACATCTTCTAAAAATAAAAATCGAAGCATTTCGAATTGTTGTTGACACGAACAAAGTCAAGAAAAACATTTGAAATTATTCCAATATTGAAGCTTGGATATATAATAATTCTGAATTGAATATCTTTAGAAAGAAAATCTTTTGTCTCATGGTAACCTACTCTAGTCCCGTTACAAAACTTATGTTAGTGTGTTAGCCATAGACTCTACATATTTTGAGGGAGATTTTGCGCGAAAAATATTTTTTGATGTTAACAAGTGATAGACCCATGTGGAGTGGTCAAGTTTTGGTTGATCTCATCTAAAAAGTATAACTTGCCAATTATTGTGTTACATTTTTTGAGTTGGTGCATATGCCAAATAGTTTATTTATTGCATACTTGAAAGATATTTAACCGTTGTAAAAAATAAGGCATAAAAAGTAAGTTTTAACTATATTAGAGTCGTTGTAATTTAACTTTTTTATTTCATTATTATATTTTGAAAAATATCTTTTATCTTCTTATAATATTTTTCGAAATCTTACCAATCATTTGATCATACTCTGTTAATTTTATACTCATTTATAATTTAAAAATATCTTATTATTAAAACTTAAGAATTTATATAACATTTTTGACTAAAATTAAACAAAAATATAATAAAAGAATAAAAAAAGATCACATTACATTAAATTAAATTGTGTCGTATTTTAATAAAAAATTGATGCCGCAACTTCATTTCATAAAACGTTCGTAAGCATGTAAAGGTTATGAATTTATGCACATAATGACTGTAAACTTTATGGACTCATTTACAACAGAAAAGCACATTTCCATACCTTTGGTAATCGTATATGTTACATTTGTTGTTTAGCTTCTGAAAAAGTCAAAAGATTGGTTTTTAAGGAACAAGGAGGGGGGAAAAAACTGTGGAGTGTAAATGCAGCAAACCACGTTCACTAAGCTGACCCTGCTGCTACATGTGCGCCCATACACTCCAGTCTTTGCTTTCAAAAGCTTTATCATCTTCAAATAACCTCTCACAACTCTACAAAGCACATACACTGCTCATCACCTCAGGCCTTGCCAGGTCTGTTTTCTTCTCTGGAAAGACTATAAGCAAGTATGCTAAGCTCAAGCACCCCATCTCATCTCTCCTTGTCTTTCGCCAGACTTCAGCCACAAGCAGCATCTATCTCTGGAACTCAATTATAAGAGCACTCATCCACAATGGGATGTTTACCAAAGCTCTTGAATTTTACTTCCAAATGCGAGAAACAGATCTTAAGCCTGACAGGTTCACCTTCCCGTCTGTGATTAATGCTTGCGCAGCGACTTTTGATTTTGAGAAGGGTCGTATTATTCATGAACATGTTTTGGAGAGGAGTTGTGGATCTGACTTGTACATAGGGAATGCTTTGGTGGATATGTATGCAAGGTTTGGTGATTTGGCTAAAGCACGTAAAGTATTTGAGGAAATGCCCCATAAAGACACCGTGTCATGGAATACCTTAATGTCGGGATATAGTGCAAATGGGTACTGGGAGGAGGCTCTGGAGATTTACCACCAGTCGAAAATGGATGGCTTGAAACCTGATTGTTTTACTTTTTCCTGTATCTTGCCTGCTTGCGGAGGCTTAAATGTGATCGACGAGGGTAAGGTCATTCACGGTTTGGTTGAGAAAACTGGGGTAAATGCTGATGTTGTAGTCAGCAATGGACTTCTTTCTATGTACTTCAAGTTTGAAAGGTTAGAGGATGCTCAAAGAGTTTTTGACAAAATGGTGGTTAGAGACAGTTTGAGTTGGAATAGTCTAATCTGTGGATATTTTAATATGGGGTTCTTTGAGGAGTCAATAGAATTGTTTAAACTGGTGGTCAATAGATTTAAGCCTGATATGTTGACAATTACATCTTTACTTCGTGCTTGCAGTCACTCGTGCGACTTGATAAATGGGAAATTCATTCACGATTACATGGTAAAAGGCAATTTTGCGTTTGATATCAGAGTGTATAATATTCTCATTGATACCTATGTAAAGTGTGGTGATATGCTAGCTGCAAAAGAAGTCTTTGACACAATGAGAATTTGCGACACTGTATCCTGGAATTCATTAATCAATGGGTACATCCTAAACGGTGGCTATGATGAAGGGGTGAGGCTATTTAAGATGATGAAGATTGGCTTGAAACCTGATTATATCACATATGTGACACAGCTGTCAACATGTTCTCAGTTAGCAGATACTAACTTTGGCAATCAAGTACACTGCGAGATTACTAAACTAGGTGTTGATTCATATTTGATAGTTGCTAATGCCTTAGTTAATATGTATGGTAAATGTGGGAAATTGGATTGCGTACTAAAAGTTTTTGAGAATACGAAAGTTCGTGATGTAGTAATGTGGAATACTATAATTGCTGCATGCATCCGAGGTGAAGATTGTATTCTGGGATTTAGAATGATTAACAGGATGAGGACCGAGGAGCTGATGCCAGATAAGACTACAATGTTATGCATCTTGCATATGTGTGGTTTACTGGCAGCAAAGCGGCTGGGGAAAGAGATTCATGCTTGCATTCTTAAATTAGGATTTGAAAGTAGTGTCACTATTGGAAATGCATTGATTGAAATGTACTCTAAATGTGGTGATTTAATGAAATCTACATTAGTGTTTAATCGAATGAAATCAAAAGATGTGGTGACATGGACTTCACTGATATCTGCATATGGGATGTATGGTGAGGGAAAGAAAGCTATTAGAGCTTTTCATGAAATGGAAGCAGTTGGTATCATTCCAGATCATGTTGCCTTTGTTTCTCTCATCTATGCTTGTAGCCATTCTGGTTTAGTGGAAGAGGGTCTGGCTTGCTTTGCTCAGCTAGAAAAGAATCGCAACATGAAGCCAAGGCTCGAACACTATGCTTCCATGGTTGATCTTCTGTCCCGATCAAAGCTATTATCCAAAGCAGAGGAGTTTATCAGTTCGATGCCTTTGAAGCCTGATGCAAGTATATGGGGAACTTTACTTAGTGCTTGTCGAGGAAGTGATGATCTGAAGATTGCAGAACGTGCTGCTCAAAATATCATTCAGTTAGGTACAGAAAATACTGGATATTATGTTTTAGCGTCAAATGTTTATGCAGCTTTAGGGAAATGGGAGCAGGCCAATATTATTCGGAAGTTAATACAAGATAGAGGACTAAAAAAAGATCCTGGATGCAGCTGGATAGAACTAAGAAATATACTGTATACTTTTGGAAGCAGGGATAAGTTATTTGAACAACATGAAAAGGTTAATCAGTTACTGGGGACACTCGCTCGTTTGATGACCGAAAAAGGGTATATTTCTGAGTTGCAATATGATCTGCATGATGTTGAGGATGAAGAAAAGAGAGACATGCTTTTTGGGCACAGTGAAAGGATTGCTATAGCATTTGGATTGCTAAATACAGAGCCAGGGACTCCATTGAAAGTTATGAAAAATCTTCGTGTTTGTGTTGATTGTCACACTTGGACCAAACACATATCAAACATTGTTCAAAGAGAAATATTGGTAAGAGATGCCAATCGATTCCATCTGTTCCGAAATGGAAGCTGCAGCTGTGGAGATCATTGGTGATCCATTTCTCCACCTATCGAGTGTGGTTTATGAAGATGAAGGGCTACTGAGAACTTTTGATCTTCCACAAAAGTCAACCGTCAATTAAGAAAACTGAAATAATGTTGTTTGGAAAATTTAGCCGATTCTCTGGGTCTTTCACAAATCTGAATTTGCATTTGCAGTCACCATTTCTCTCATCCGTTGTCTTAGCTACTCATCTCACCTTCGGTTTTTCACTCTTTTCTACTTCTTCGGATTGTTTGCTCCTCAACCGCAACACAGGTACACGAGTCCCTTTCTCTATTTCCTACGGCTGTTATCCTACTTTGATATGCTATTTTCTTGATATGAGCTTTGGTTGCCACAAATATTTTTTCATTCATATTTTCAATTGTGTTAGCTTAGCTGTCAAGTACTTTTTGTGTGCTTTTCTTTTGTTTATATTCTGAGTTATCCTTTTGGTTTTGAGTCTTATGGAGGGATGGATCAATGTCCTTTTTGTTGATGCTTTTGGTCAGTGTTTTTGCTTGCCCATGATGAGTTTGCACGCCCTTTTGTTTTACTGTTTAGGGGAATTCGTTGATTAGTTATTTCAACCGGTGTCTGTCAAATTCCAATACTTAAGTGTTAACCATCCTGTTAGGATAGGATGGTTCTATGCTATTCCTAGATTGCTGTACTTGTTTTCAGCATATAATATTTTGTTTATACTGTTGGTATTGTGTTTTCTTGTTTTTTTGAAAAAATTCAAATGAATTAATAATGTATAAAGATTTAATATAATAATTATTAAGTATATAATAATAAGGACGAACAGGGTGCACGAACACGAAATTCCATCCCACCGTTCAAATGATCCATCGACCTCTCTTTTTTTTATTCGCAGATATTTTTTCTTCTTTAATCTCTCATGTTATATAGTGATACTACTAGTAAGTCACATGCGTGACTCTGAAGCTATTCTGCTTATATATATATAATAACAGTGAAGGTGTAGGCTTCGATGATTGTTTTGTGAATTATATTAATTTAATAACCAAGCAGTAAATTTGACCTATTTGTAAAAAATATATCACAATATATATTTCCTAAATTATTTTATTTTTTCATTCCAAATATTTACCTATTTAATCATAACTAAATTATTCAATCGATTACAAAATTAATAATTGAATGATGTTATACTTTTTTTCTTTTTAATTAGATTTTTTATATTTGTATTACTTTCTATATTTTATCCATATATAGCAAATATAATACACTTTACATTTCTTACGTATTTTTTTTTTATTCTAAAATTTTATAATTCATTTTTAATATTCTAATTTATATATTTTTAATATTTCTATCATAATTCTTTTCTTAATATACACTTAAAATTTTTAATATTTATAATTTTATCGCAAAATTTTAAATTACACAATATTCATTTATACATAAAATAAGATCATGTTAGGACTTTTTCACTATCTTAATTAACTGAAATAATTATATATAATTAACTTTTGTTTCAGTGACTAGTTACACCTGTAACTAATAATATTAATTTTTTTACTTATATATTATAATATTTGTATTTACCTACATTTAATATTTATAATTTTATCACAACATTTTAAATTATACAATATTAATATAACATGTGACTTTTTTTACCTTAATTAACTGCAATATTTAGTTCATAATAAAGTATTTTACATTTTTTTAATCACATAATTAATTTTACTAATCCATTTTTAACATTCTAACTTATATATTTTTAATAATAGTATAGCGTGAATTGTCATATTTCATTTTCTCTTTTTTTATTCCAATTTTTTACTAACTAATTTTACTAGTTCATTTTTAGTATTCAAATTTATATATTTTTAATAATTCTATCATATTTGTTCGTATTATATATTTCAAATTTTAAATATTAATAATTTTATCACAAAATTTTAAACTACACAATATTTATTTTTTAACTTATTTTGTATGAGTTTTTTTTAATTTAGTTTATATATTTTATACATTTATAACAAATACATTACACTATACATTTTCTTAATTTTTTATTTTCATCTCAAAATTTTACTAACTAATTTTACTTGTTAATTTCTAATATTCTAACTTATATATTTTTAATATAACAAAATTTAACTTTTTAAATAAAATATACATTTCAAAATTTAAATATTTATAATTTGATTGCAAATTTTAAAATTATCCAAAATGTATTTATACATTAAAATTATATAATAATATAGGACGTAATATTACAGCGCATTTGACCGGTGTCAATCCCCTCAAATCCTCTGGCCCTCACATAAATGGATGGCTGAAATGAGTTGGGACAGGATTGAGACAGTATTCACGGGCCAGAGGATCACGTCCCGGTGTCAATATGGTACTCTTTTTATAAGGATAACAAGAAAAGCAAGCCAAACAACATCGTATCTAGAAGCATATGATCCACGTGTAGCAAACAACCTCAAGTAAAACAATTTCCCAAAACAAATTGTTGGTTACCCTAAAACTCCCCCCACTAAAGAACTCCCAGAAGTTTCCGAATTAGGGCTCGACGTTTTCATCAACGCTTTCTCCAGACGATTAGGGAGTAATAGGTTGTTTGGAAACTTTTGAATTGAATTTATTAACGAATCATATTCAATTACATTAATGAGATTGAATTGAATTCAATTTATACTGTTTGGAACAAACTCAGTAATATTAGAAATGAATTCAATTACACTGTTTGAAATGAGAATGAATACAGTGAGAAATGAGAATGAATATTATTATTATAATTAAGATAGTTGATTAAGAGGAAGGAATGATTACTATTACCATTAACAGTAGTTGATTTGTAAAAAATATTAATAAATAAAAATTTATTATATTTTAATTAATTAATTAACCATATTTTAATTACTTATATTGTAATTAATCAACTACAATATATTGATTAATTAATTATATTCTAATTAATTAATTAATTATAATATTTTAATTAATTATATTATAGTTAATTAATTATTAATAATATTTTAATTAATAGTCTTTGGAATCTAATCAAGTGAAGCATAAGAGAGTGAAAAGTGAAATAGTCCAAAGAATGAAAAAGCAAAAGAGCAAGACGCTACTTTTGAATGGCACAGAGTGATTTTTGATAAAAAATATAGGGCAAAGAATTATACTCAATAAAAACCCACAATAAATATATAAACTTTGATGAATGGCTGGTTATAAACTCGCAAACAACAATTTTTTTGTTCAAATGTGTCTTCCCCGAGTGATTTCTGGTTTGAGCTTCGTTTCTTACTCTTCACGGGCTACTGTTGGTGGGAGGCTGTAAGGAAGCAAAGGTTTTTAGACGGTCAGGATTTAGTGACTATTGGAATATTGAAAATGAAACGCGGATACCCAAATTCTTCTCCACATTCTGCTAGTGATGGTCCCCTTAAATCCAGATTCAAATACACCCCCGAAGGTTGGATGGATAAATTCATTGATTATCTCAACTTAACTTTTGAGATTATTAATTGATTCCTTTAAGCATTAAGCTCATATATTTACTGTCTTCGTATTAGATTCTCATAAGAAAAAAGGAAAATTGTTTAATTTAATATTTGATTTTCTATAATGGTCTATTACTTTGTTTTTTTGCTGTGTGTGAAACAGGTATACATTGGTTACGAGGTCAATTACTTTTCTTTAGGACTTGAGGTTTATGATCCACAAGCTTTACCTTTTCCCGAGTTAAATTGGGCAGAGGTAAAATTGAAATTTTGGTTATGTTGCAATATCATTGTACAATTATCTGAGCAGAACATCAGAGAGTATTTAAAGTTGTTTAGCCTTTTATGACGTCAAGGCATGATGGGAAACTTTTCGCAGCTAGTTCTAAGTCCCATTTCCTTGCACTACTTGGTTGCATTATTCAGACATTAGACTTCAGCTATTTCTTCACAGGTGATGCACATTTTTCTGAAGATTTTGTTCAGAGAGTGGCTGATCATTACAGCGCAAGGACAAATCAAACTTTGGAAGAACGAGAAGCTAGTCCAATTATCCATTTGAAGAAATTAAACAATGGGGTACCCAGACTGACTATTCTTTGTAGTTGATGCACATATTGTTGTTTGATAATAGGCTTGTATTATCCAATCAATGAAAGTATGTGATTTTGCAGATAAAGAGTGTGCTAGTTCAACTTTATGCACATCAGGGGGATGTCGTTCTTGATCTTGGTTGTGGGAAGGTATAACTCCCATTAAATCCTCTTTTCAGCTGCCTGGTAGATACTTACACCCCTTTGAAGACTAACTGGTATGCTGCTTTTGTTTCTAGGGCGGGGATCTTATCAAATGGGATAAAGCCAGAATTGGATATTATGTTGGTGTTGATATCGCTGAAGGCTCGGTAAATCTGCTCTCTTATTAGTAACTTTCGTATCAACTAATCAAAAAATGATTTCTAGTGTTTTAAGCAATTGTGACTATCCATTTTGCTCTTAGGATTATTCGGAAGGCTTTTTAAATAAGTGGCTAAGTTTCTATAGAAACAGCAAAGGATTGTTTAGAAGTGAGTAAATTAATGTGGACATCACCGCTCAAAAATTAATGCATAAGATCTGAGCTGTAACAATCGTCATAAACTTCACAGGCACAATGAGTTATGAAATGATCCTCAAGTGGAGACTTTAACTGTTTATGCTACCGTTGTGGTTTTGTACTAATGAGAACTCAATTTTCTCCTTTGTATTACTTATTCTTCTAAAACTTGTTGCTCTTGGAGCATTTCAATGATACTCTTTTAACTTTCAGAAAAAAAAAAGGATTCCTTGTGTTGCACGCCCTTGTGGCTACTCTTTGTTCTTCTTAATGATATGGAGTAATTGAAACACAAATAGTTTGAAAGGGTAAACTAATATGAGAAGTGAGTCATTGTTACCACCAAATTAACTGCATGGAAAACTGACAAGATATTGTGGTGTTCAATGATTTTAACAGATTGAAGATTGTCGTACACTTTACAATGGTGATGCAGATCATTATCAGCGCCGTAAAAAATTGACATTTCCAGCACGCCTCATCTGTGGGAATTGTTATGAGGTATTTCCTTGTGAGCTAGTAAAACTTTCATCCTTTTAAGCACAACAGATTTAGCTTTTTTGTTGGATATACATTTTAAAAATAAACCAAATAGCGTCTTTATTTGATTCCTCATCTAATTTGGAAATTACAGCTATTGAAGCATCTAACCATTTGTTTGATGCTGATACATAGGTTCATTTGGACGAAGTTCTGGTTGATGATGGTCTTTTTGATATCTGTAGTTGTCAGGTAAATGTTCTTGCACTTTCTCTATCTGTTTTTCTAATTTATTGAGGTCTAAAGATATATTCTCTTGTTCGTTCTACTTCTACCACTGATTTTGCCGTCATACTTAACTCTTTCCAATCGTCACTCATCTCATTAGATTTCATCTGTTTTAGGTTTAATATCCGCAGTTTTACTTTCTAATTTACGGAGGAGCAAAATTATATTCTCCTCTTTTTTCTACCACTGATTTGGCATCAGGCTTGGGCTTTTTTCAATCATCACACTCCTCTTTAGATTTCATTTGTTTTATATTTAAGATATTTTCATCTTAGCTTCTATGTTTATACTCAAATTTTGAACATGTTCTTAAATTCTTATTTCCTTTGTCTGCTATGTACAAGAACTAGTTGCTACTTGTGACACTTCATCTCTATGTCTTTTACAATGCACCACTGATACTTGTTTGCTAATTGATCATTGCTTTGCTGTTCTCTGTGCTTGCTCTACTAAATCAGGCTAAGGACTGATGTAAATCCACAAGGCCTGTACCCTGGCTTTTTGTGTGTGTCTATGTGGATGCATTTGTTTATACTATGTTTTTACATTTCTTGTTGTGAAAATGTCAGTTTGCCTTGCATTATTCTTGGTCTACTGAGGCAAGTGCAAGGAGAACGTTGAAAAATGTATCAGCCTTACTTCGTCCAGGAGGCATGTTCTTCGCGACAATGCCAGATGCCAATGTCCTCATCAAAAACCTGAGAGAAGGTGTAGTCTTGGCACCTTAATGATACCTATATATCTTTATCCAGCATTTTTGTAAAAATTTCAACCATGTAACTTTCTATGGTTACTCAAGGACAATGAAGAACATAATAGACCATTTTCGTTCTTGATGGAACTTCTCATTTTGTGTTGATTTGCAGCTGACAGTTTGGCCTTTGGTAACAGTGTCTACTGGATACGTTTTGATGAGGAATATTCGGAGAAGGTAGATTTTGTTGAAAGTTGCAACTCATTACTTTTAACATGTGAATATCCTATCTGAATATTGCATTGTTTCCTGATTCAGAAATTTAGATCATCGTGTCCTTTTGGAATCAAATACCAATTCCATCTTGAGGTACCCAGCTCTCTTTTCTTTTCTTGTTCTTTGTTCTTCCCATTTCTAGTCTTACAAGTTTATTTAACAGTAGTTTTTTGTATTGTAGCTATCTATAATTGCATAATCATAACCTCTTAAAACTATCATTATAAGATGCTTCTTTAGATGACAAAAACAATTTCTTGATTTGAAATTGCAGGATGCTGTTGATTGTCCAGAGTGGGTTGTCCCCTTTAATGTCTTCAAGTCAATGGCAGAAGAGGTACTGTTCCATCATAAATGCATTTCCTGCAGCTTGTTTCGGAATTGAAAATTAACTGTTAGTATTGTCGCAGCACAGTTTCTTTGCAATTTCTTTAAACATAAGCTGCATAAATTGTTCTCTAGGAATTTACTTCATTGAACTCTTGCAGTATGGTTTAGAGCTAGTTTTTGTGAAGAATGCACATGAGTTTGTGCACCAGTATATGAAAAGTTGAGAATATGTCGAGTTAATGAGGAGGGTTGTTGCTTTGGGTGATGGTAAAGAAGACAAGAGTGAGGCTAATTTGTTGTGCCTCTTTTACTTGGTTTTGGCTTCCCTTTTATTTTTTTGCTCATGTCAGATTTCATAGCCAGGCACGCTGTCTGCTGACGAATGGGAAGTAGCTTATTTATACTTGGCATTTGCCTTGAGGAAGGTAAACACATTAAAACAGTCACGATGGTAATGCATGATCATGTTACTTATCAAATTCCTAAGATGTTGAGATAAAATTGTTTCTGTCAGCGAGGGGAATCGGATCGGAGGCAAGTCAGCAGTAGACGAAACAAAGGAAAGCTGCATATATCGAAGGATGATATTATGTACATTAGTAGCGGGAGTTAGTGCTACAACTATGTAGGAGCTAATCTTCAAGGTGATACCATGATGTCTAAATGGATGGATGGCGATTAACGATGGTCGTAAGCTTGTAAGCCTCTCGTAAAATTGAAATGACCTATGCAATTTTGCTGATTCAGTATATGGTACAGATTATTACCAATTTCCCTGGACGTGATACTAGCTCATGACGGGTTGGTGCCTTAACTGGCGTTCTTGTAAGGAAATTACAATATAAAGAGCTGTAAGGACTTATTTTCGATGTATACTTGCTAACCTCTTAAGAGTAAATAATCTAGCATTAAAGGGTTGTCTTTTTTTCTTCTTTAGAAGATAAAACAAATTAGGATGGTTCCCATCCAAGTACGACAGATTAAAAGACTAGAACTAGGCGGCAAGCTGAAAATATGCATCCAATTGAGAGCTTCCTGAAAGCTCGATAAGATACTGCTGCATTTGGGAGGAGCCCTTCTTCCCGAGACAAATGTTAGGAGCCTTGTATTCTGAGCCTTAGCTGAACCTCCAGAAATTGCTTCATGTCATTCCTAACATTATTGGATTAAGTTCCGGTCTTCACCTTTGAGGGAATATACTTCTCTAACTGGAATAGCGATGTAAAGCACCTGATTTGCTCTCCTTTTATTGTTATTTTTTTACCGGCTAACAGCTGAAAAATTGGGTTCATCCTTCACTTTAAACTATAAAAATCAAAATCTCCCAGTTCTTGGAATGGATTATAACTGATTTTGCACACAATCACCGGATTTGGTTTTTACTGACTTGC
This sequence comes from Erythroxylum plowmanianum, assembly GCA_025531925.1. Classification (NCBI taxonomy): domain Eukaryota; kingdom Viridiplantae; phylum Streptophyta; class Magnoliopsida; order Malpighiales; family Erythroxylaceae; genus Erythroxylum; species Erythroxylum plowmanianum. Next base: position 16,123,462 of record JANVCQ010000006.1, on the reverse strand, counting down.
ATCTCAAAATAGTTCCTCTTATATCTACATATACAAACGTTGGTTTAATAAGTTTAGTACTTTGAATTGTTGATTCAGAGATTGCTTAGAATCAAAAGTTCATTAATTTCTCTCAATCGCTAGTGTAGACACTAACTTGAAATTTCATGAGTTTCTTATGCAATCTGTCAGATACTTTGGTGAAGTGCACCAAAAGTTACCATTAGATAGATAATGGGCATAGATCCACCTTACCTATATAGCTTGCTTATCTATATAGATTTTCCTAATCCTTTTGATTATAATGACCTATTAATTCTTCTTCATTTCTAGGAAAACATAGTTCACTTTGCTTCACTTCATTTTAGATATATCTTTCCTTGTATTTTCCTCAAACCGAAGGGATTTTCTCATTTTCTTTCAACGAACTTGACAACTTTTATTGTAAGTGTAATGAATGCAAACTATTAATCAAATAATTGATTAGCTGCATTTTTCCAACAATAGAAAGATTTTTGTTATACCAACTAGAAATTATTCTTTGGTTTTTATCTAGTAAAGATTGGAACTCAATGGTAGCTGGCTTTGAGGAAATCAGAATTCCCAAGTAAGTGGAAGTTTCATAGCTCACTTCTTTATATGGGTTAAAAATAAGAAGTGAGCAATCTATTAATATAAGTATTTGTCACTTTACCTTAATATTAGGGAGGTATGAGAGATCTTTAATAGTGTTTAAGGCTAACACTGAAATACTAACAAAACAAGGATTAGCTTTGGAGAAGATGATAAGGTTATTTGAAAGGATAAACTATATATTCTTAACTTGTTTGCTTTTTAAGTGAGATATGAAATTACCCTACTTGTTAGCAATAACTTTGATGAGCCTATTGAGGAATTCAATGCATAAGGTGAAGAGGTAAGGTCTCTTTACCTTATTCCTTTAGCATTCTTGAAGATATTTGATTGCACAATATTTTTTTGTATGCTTCATATTATAGTTCTTAAAAATCTCTTAAGAAAGCATACTATTGTCACTAATATGTCTTCCAGAAATGAAAGCACCTTGAGATGCATTAATGCACTGAACAATGACTCTTTTCAATCTGTTAGTAATTAGCTTGGAAATGATCTTGCAAATTATGTTACAAGAAGTGATTGGACAAAAATCTTTCAAAGGGTTCAATTAAAGTAGAAATTGTGATCTTGAAAGCTCCTCCAATTATTAGAATTAGCTTGTAGAGTTGTAACACCCTACTTCCGCAGGATCTGAACCCGACATCGTGGTGATATTCGAATCTGTGCCCCGCGAGGATGACGTACTAGCAAACTCAATCAGTCAAAACTCAGTACATAATTTTTTTTTCTTAAAATACGATCAAATACGCGGAAATCAGTAAACAATTTGGGCCCGCTTTATTTCATAACCATTTTCAGTCATAACAATACAATCAATAGAATTTCAATAGTCATTTAGGGCCCATTACAAATATAAAATACTTTTTTTTTGTCATAATGACTTTACATCACAACATAAATCCATTTGTATACACATGGCACAAAAATTTCGGAATCCATTATTTATACAATAATTGCGGAATACAAATTTGTACAAAAATAAGGTAATGCAAAATGCAGACACGAACTGATCCCAACCTCTATCTTTCACTTGCATGCAGTATATATACTCCCGTTGCCTAACGGGATATTCTTCTGAATCTTGAAAAATATTTGCAAATTTTAAGTGAGTTTTGCGAACTCAATGAATGACCATCATCGATGGCTCAAACATTCACATAACACATAAATCACATTCACAAAATTGCACATTTCATATTCAATATAGTTTAATTATTCATATTATGC
>JANVCQ010000006.1:16079766-16101533 GCA_025531925.1 Erythroxylum plowmanianum | reverse complement strand
TAACTTCTTCATTTCTGAACCAAATTGAGTGTCTTTGGTGTCGTTAGAAACGTAATTCAATGGGGAACAAATGTTCTGAAGAAACCGGTCTGAGACTCCAAATGGAAGTTCCCCAATTTTGCTCAGTAAGTTATAAGAAGTGAGCCCTCCATGCGTTTATGATTCTGAATGTTGGACTTCGGAAACGAGGTCCAACAATTTGATCATTCAGGTAAGAATTTTGAGGATGAAATTTTTGTTAAGAGAGGATAGTTGTAACATCCCGATACCCATGTTAAGGCTAGACTAGTAATTTATGAGAAAGTATTATGAAGTTAGGAAAAAGCACGCCATGCATAAATTAATTGAGGCATACACATTTATTTTGCACATTCATGTGATTGTACATGCATTTATTGGCATTTTCGAGTAAATTTGATTTATAAGTGGGAATTGTGAATTATTTGAGCTAAAAATTTAGTTGGGTTATAATTTGATTTTTTCAAATTTTTGGTGATTTTTTTGAATTTTCAAAAATTTGGGGTTTAAAAAAAAAGGGGACAAATGAGAAGGTGACACATAGCCCACATGCATGGGTGCCATGTGTCATTGATGTGTTAAACCACGTCCACGTGGTTAGGTGGCTTCCCCCTCATTCTCTCATTGCTTCACCGAAAACACCCACATGAAAACTCCTTCCTTGTTCTGCTCACCCATCACTGAAACTACTTCTATGCATGTTGTTTTTTTTGTATAACTCTCAGCTGCTAAAGAACTAGCTGAAGACTATAAATATGCGTTGATGTTGGTTGCTAGGGAGAGTTAGAAAATCTAGATTTTTGGGCTGGAATTTTTCTGCATCAAGGAAGTTTTTTTTTGTGAATAACATTTACTGGTGTTGTAATGTTCTGTACTTGGGTTCATGCATAAGTAAAATGAAAGAAATAAATTCAGTAGTGAGAGTGAATAAATACCAAAACATGGAGAAAAATGCAGAAAAAGAGCAACGAATGTGAAGGATATCGATGTTCATGTTTATGTTTAAATCATGAATTTTTGCATTGTTTTTGTGGAGATAAGCTGAGATTGGATGAAGGTTTACAAAGTTAACTTCAGATAGATGTGGAAAAAGGAGGTTATGGATTTTGTTGAAAAAATTGTTAATGAAAAAAAAATTCAGTAGTGAGAGAAAGTTGAAAATGCTGAAATATGAGTATGTATCAATTTTTAGATGTTTAAATTTGATCTTGAGCTATGAGCTGGTTTAGAGTGAGTTGAAGGTAAATGGAAGTGGAAACGCATGGTACATGTTCTGTTGAGAGTTGTTACTGTTCATAAAATTGCAGTGGAGAAAGGAGGAAGAAGATGACGAATTGCGTGTTTGATGTTAGTGATTGAAATGTAATTAGAAACTAGAATTTTTTATTGAACATCCCTCAGTCTTTTTCCTATAACTTTTTCATCCGAACTCCAAATAACTTGAAATTTAGCTCAATGGATTTCTAATACATTTTTATTTCTCTTCATAAAAATTTAGAGTTATCTGAATTGATTTGAAAGTGATTGATAGGATGAAATTGTGGAAGTCATCTGCAATGTTATGAATTGGAAAATTTCCTTGATCATGCTTCAGTTTTCTAATTATAAATTGAGATGTAGATTTCTGAATTAGTGGATTTTTGATTCATAGTAAACTAGAGACATATTTCTACATCTTTTGTGCAGAATTTGAATTTTAATTATGTCTATATGATTTTCAAAATTGGCATGAAACTGAGTTTTAGTCTATGTTGTAGATCCACGAGGGACTGAAATCATGTCCTGTGGTTATTAATTAAACTATATTGATGTGGGCAGAATTAAGCTGATGTATCTTCACCAAAGTTGTAGCTTATTCGCTTATCTTTAAATTGGTATAAATTTTGTAATTTTTGGATATCTTAGCTGAAAGATATGAGTTGTACAATTAGAGGGAATGATCATGTTCTAGCCAAAAGTTCAAATATGTATAGTCTATGGTATTTTGGGCATATATCATTGAATATTGAATCAAATTGGATTATCTTGGAGTCATTAGAAACTTAAGACACTTTAGCACAACTTTCTAGAAGAAAGTGTTGCCTAATTTTATCTTTTACCCTTTTAGATTAATTATGCAAAGTTGACCCGAAATCTTGTGGATAGAAAATTTGAAGTGGTCAATTAAGTTATGTAATTGATTTCACATTGTTATATTTTGGCCCAAATTATAAGTACCAAATGTTATTAATGAGGGCTTTGATATCTGATCAATTTGATGATGAAAATTACAATAAGATACTTGGAATTGTCATTGAACAATGCATTGTGCATATTTTATTTACTTTAAGTACATGTGCATAAAGGAATATGTTTCAATTGTGCAAAATGTGATATTTGTGAATGTGTTATGTATGTTATAGAGAAGCACGTCGAATGACAGTTGGACATTGCTGGACCATCCAAGCAATAGCTTCTTGGAACGTACTGTGAGTCAACCTAGATGAATTTCCTAGGATTGATTTGATCTAAATTAAATTTAATTTATTACACTTCCAATATTATTGAACTATTTGTGCATTGTTTCTGGGTTCCGGACCTGAGGTCCGAGGAGTTTAATAGTTGGGCATGTATTGGGAATGCTTTGATTTGATATGAATATTGACATTTTTGAATGTCGGACTTAGGTTTGATGACTGTGAAATCTTGCCTGAGTATTTGTATAAGATTGTGATATATGAGATTTTTTGAAATTGTTGCATTTCATAAAATGCATGCTCAGATAAAGGCATTGTGACATGAGTTGCCAGTATGAAACGCTTCCACATAGAGCTTTGCTACGTGATTTTGATTTTACACATAGAGCTATGCTCCATGATTCTGTTTGATTGAGCCGTATGGGTTGGTATTTTTATAAGTTTGTGATAGGCACTCAGTCACAACAATAAGAAAGAATGTTGATTCTCATGCATATAACATTATAAGATTGAATGAAAAGCTGAAATGAATGATAAATTGTTATGATCTATTTGTTATACTTGGCTATGTGGATTGTGAGATTATATGCTATACCATGTTGTGCGAATATCTGGAGTGTATATATGATTTGAATGAATATATGTGAAATATGTGGTATGTGTGTGTAATCCAGTGAAATCATCAATGATGGTTCACTCATTGAGTTTGCGAAACTCATAAAAATTGCAATGTGATTTTTTAGGTACAAGACAGGAGACTTAGTGTTTATTCTGGATTAGAAAAATATTTTGGACTAAGTTATGGCTCAGAGGTCTGTTAGCTGACGTTAGAGAGTTATAGTTTTTATTTTGTAGATTTTGCTAGAACCTGTGTAAGGTTTTGTATATATTCGTCTAATGAAGACAGTGTAAATAGTTGTGAATGAATGCAATGAATGGTTTTAAATTTTGATAACTTTTGGTTATGTTAGATGATGCCATGTGTAAGTTGGATCTATTTTGCTCTCTCATGCCATTATCATAGGATATGTACTTGAATGTTTTTGAATGTTTAGGTATGTACCCTATGGTAGTGGGATGTTGCATTAAATGACTAGAGCTTGTGGTTGTTACGTAAATTGATATATTTTTCTTATTTGTAATGTGACTATCTGACTAAATCTAGAGAGCTTGTTCTAGGTTTTTTGATAGCTACTTTTAATTAAAGAGTTTATTTTGATTAAATATGATCTATGGTAAAATTGGGGTTAAAAGAGCTTATTATTAACCTATGATAAATAGTTTCTAAGATAGGTGTGAAAACGATATCATAATGAAGTATGTTTAATTTTGTGTAGGTTGAGACTAAATCGAGTATAAGATTCTAAATGCAATCATCACTTTCATCATTTTTGACTATTTGAATTAAATTACTTTCTTTAATTCAATTTTATTTTATTTCCTCAATTACATCTATACAAAACCCTCTTTTATCTTGGACATCAATTATTTTCATTGTGAAAGTTACAATTACATTCCCTCTGGATATGATACTTGCTCACCATTTGACGTATGCTTAATTGATTATACATTTATTCCAAAACACTTAGTGATTAATGCTATGAAATGCTTAAGACATTCACTTTAGTTTATATTTGGTTTTGGGTACAATTCGGAAGTGAAAGAGCTAGAGTGAGTCAAAAGCACTGTATTTGAGTTGTCTTCTTGAGATTCACACTCACTTATCTTCATGGAGTAGGAAGGAGAAGCATTAGAGTAAGAGAAGAAAATAAAATACATAAAATGAAGAGCATGAAAAATGAAGAGTGTAGAACATGGATCACAGTTATGCTTGAAATTGTCATAGCCGTGAGACGCCTCTCATGACCATGACACAACTTGCATAGGCGTAACACCACAAGGTAGCTCATGATTGTAAGACTTACAAGTATGCCCGTGAGAAATGAAAACTATCCCCAACCCTACTTTTTGGTAAAAAATAATGTTTTGCTTAAAAAAAGATATGAAAGGTTTATGAAAAGTTTGGAGCTTAGAGGTTTTGGGAGAATGAAGAAGAGGGGCAAAGCTCTCATCCTTTGGAGACCCAAGAAGGGCTAGACTTTCCCAACTTGATTTGGAGGTGATATCAACACCGAAGAACCTAGTTAAGCATTCTTTCATTATTTGTTGCTCTTTCTCTCTTAGGAATTGATTATGTTATCCTATATTTATTGTTTGGGTATTATGTTAAGAAGATCTTAATTAAGATCTTTTTGTTTACTGTTTGCGTGTTAAAAAATTGTTCATGGATGGAAGTAATTTTTTATATAACTCATATTCCCAATCTTATAACCAAGTTTGGAATGATCATACTAACTTTAATTATGGATGGGATAATCAACAAAATTACTTCTTTGATAGTTTGCAGGATACACAACAATTGCCGTATGTAATAGAAGCCTCTTCTTCCAGTTCAGTTAAATCTTTGGATGACCTTTTCAAGATTTTTACTACTAACAATCTTCAATTTCAACAGGGTATGCAACAGTTTCAATAGGGTATACAGTAGATTCAGTATAATACTTAACAATTTCAGTAGGAAGTGAAAGGGTTCCAGCATGATGCAATGTCTAGAAGGGGAGATATCAACCACCTAGAACCATAAAATGAAAAGGAGCAGCCATTTCAACCCAAGGTCTACCCAAGGGACATTAATACAGAGACCTTATAGAGTGAAAAGAGTTTAAGAATCTTAAGAGAAATACCTAAGGAATTGCTTGTGTCGTCGCAATGAAGGAGCTCGAAAGAGTCATGGATATATCTTTTAGCTCGGAGTTAAATGCTGAGTTCTTTATTGTTGTTCATATTAACCTTTCACCTTTACACAGTAGATTGGAGTAATTAAATGAGGAAGAAAAAGGTGAAGAGACATTTGATATGTTCCAAGAGTGTTGGGACTCAGTAGAGATTGGAAATTTGAAGATAGGGAAGCCAATGTATGTGAATGATCATCAATTGAAACCCTATCCTGAAGAATCTAGAAGCAATTACTATAAATATGTTTAGTATCTGATATGAATGAATTATCTTATATTTTCTTATGCATTTCAATGTATTTTCAATCCTATTTTTGTGTTTAAATACTCAATTTGTGTTCATTTTGAGGTTACACACACATTAAAAGATTGAACACAAATATATGGTAAAAGGAATAAGTTTGACAAAGTTTAGAGAGCCATCCATGGAGGAGAATCCACCAAGAGCACTTGGAGGAGAATTTTAGAGAAGATTGGGGAAATAATCCAGAGCCACGATTGTGGCAAATATGCCATGATCATAACAAAAGCTCGAACACAGGAACAACAAACAAATTGGCCTTGATTGTGGTTTGTGTGTAGACAAACATGGGGTTACTTTCATATTCATATTTTTTGAGGGACTTTTTGGACTTTTTAGACATGGGAAAACCCTATGGTTTACCCTAAATGGACAATACTATATAAAGAAAGAGAAATGACCTAAAACATAGTTCTCCAATTTGCCACTTTTGGGGAAAACTCCAACGAGAAGAGAGAAGGAACCAACAAAGAAATTATTTTTATTTTCCATAAGCTTAGCTATTCTCTTTTAGTTTCAATGCTTTATTTTCATTTTTTCAAATATGTTAATATTTATTCCATTAGTTTAAAGCTTTCTTAGTGCTAATAATATTTTTACATGTTCTAGAATATTTAGAATGAATGATTGATGGATTTTATAGTTAAAATTTATGAATTTTGTAAGGAACCTTTATGTTTTTCCAGTGGATGTTTATTCCTTCAATTTTTTAAACTTTAATCTTGGTTGTTTGAGCTTATTTATATGTTTTTTTAGGTCTGAATTTATAAGGTATTTGAATGCGTAATGGTTTATATTGTGGGTTTTTGCTTGTTTGTGATGCTTTTGATTAATTTGTGCTTAATAGTTAGGATTTATGCATGTTCTTAGGTTTATGATCGATTAATTTGGGTTTTTTTACAAGTTAAGTATGATGGAATTTTTATTTTGATGCAATTTGTTTAGATTTTGTAATTTGGGTTATGATTAGTTATTTGTTAGCATAAAGAGTTTTGCATTCTATTGAGTTAGTGTTGAATTTTGATTTTTATGACTTCATTTATAATTTCCATCCTTGGTTTTATTCAATTAAGTATGAGTTTTGTTTATTTAATGTTTATTTTGCTTAATATGGACATCTATGGCTAGACTACTTAGGGGTTTGTAGATATTATAAGGATGAAGGGATGTAAATTGATATAATGGAGCTGAACTTGTCTTAAATTGGTGCTTGTAGGTCTAGGTTTGGGATATAGGATAAATGTCATGAATTAGGAACTGCTTATAGGCTTGATCACCTTTTAGGTACCTTTCTAATCCAAAGGCTAGGGTTGAGTGTGTGATATGTAATGGTCTATAGTGATTCCAGGAAGTAGCAATAGATTAGTTGAATTTGTCAGGATACTTAATCAACTAATCTAGGATCCCATACCTTTAGGTTACACCTTCCAAGATTATAAGTAGGTGGCCTAAGTTAGTTGTTTCATAGTACCTAATGCATCTTTGCTATTGAACTTAAAAAGCCTATTCTAGGTTATAGTGGAGATCGGAGTATTTCTAGAGCTTATTAGTTTTGCCTATTTAAAAGAAATTTAGGGTTCGAGTGCTTAATCGAGTCCATAGGCTAACACAATGATGAGAGTACCTTTTATTTAGATTTAAGGATTAATGATCTCGGAATCTCAAAGATATCTCCAACCCACTTCTTTACTATTGCTATTAGTCTTTTCTAAATATGCTTTGTGTTTGTTTTTTTGTTTACATTCATTGCATCTTAGGTGTTTCATTTTCATCATTTCGAGGAATTTTGTTTTCTTTTTTTACAACATTTGAAATAGCATTTGCATCCCATCTCTCCATGGTTCGACCTTAGCTCGCCATTTACTACATAGTTTGGTAGTTAGGAATTTATTATTTGGTAGTTAGTGACAAGCAATCAAATTTTGGCACCATTATCAGGGAGTTGGTGTGTGTTAACTGTTGTTTCTTGTGTTGTTTTTATTTTTATTTTTGCTAACCCTTTTCATACTTTTATCAGTTTGCAAGTCGTATAGTTCCTCGAAAGACATTTATTTGCATAAATTTGTTAAGGAAAACAGAGGTTCATTACTTTCCCCATTTAACCTTTTCTCTTTTTCTCCTATTACACGTCCCGCCAGATTTCGTCAGAGAGATCGAGGAATCCATACACATCTTCTTGAGAGCGACCGTTCCTAATCCTTTGAAGAAGAATATGGAACATTATCAACGCACCTTAAAGGTGCTTGCAGCTCCTTCTTTGAATTCTAGTATGCTTTATATCAATTATCCGGATGATGAGTTGGAAGTTGAAATTAAACATAGACTAATACATGCACTGCCTACTTATCCAAGTTTTCAAGACACTAGCTTACTGGGATCAGGCTACATCACATATCCCAATAGGTTCCTAAAGGAGTTCTACATCGCATGCTAAGGTATGAAGCCAGTGGGAGTCTCAATGGAGCAACTTAAGCTAAAGACATTTCCCTTCGTTTTAGCAGATGCAGCCAATGAGTGGTCGTATGACTTGCCTGCCATCTCGATCAACACATGGGAGCAAATGCAGTAGGCATTTCTAGATAAGTACTACCCTGCCTCAAGAGCTACTAACATTAGGAAGGAGATATGTGGCATTTGAAAAGACGCAGAGGATTCTTTGTATAAGTATTGGGAGCGTTTCAAGAAGCTCTGTAATAGCTGTCTAAACCATCAGATAAATGACTAGTCATTGATTAAATATTTCTATGAAGGTTTGCTTCCTTTAGATAAGAATATGATAGATGCTGTAAGTGGTGGAGCCTTGGTAGATAGGACACTGGAGGATGTTAGGAACTTGATAGCAATAATGGTAGTGAACTCCCAGTATTAGGGCAATCGTAGCAATGTTTCCTCCTCTACAAATCAAGTTAAAGAGGTCTCCATTTCCATGTTGGAGCAACAAGTCACAAATTTGACTTCATTAGTACAACAAACAATGATAGAAAAGGGGCCTATCAAGGGATGTGGTACTTGTGCGTTAGCTGACCCTCCTATAAATACTTGCCCTTCCTTGTAGGATGAACAACACGTCAACGTAGTTAGAGGGTTCTAAGGATAACAACAAAGGTATGACCTTTGTTCCCCTACTTATAAACCGAGGTGGAAGGATTATCCAAACTTCAGGTATGGAAACCCACAGCAAGGAAGTAGTTCTAATGCATGCCAACTCAATTATCAGCGGCAACAATAAGGATTCCATGCACCACTAGGTTTCCATTATAGTCAACCACAATTTTAGTCAAGGCCATCACCTCCACAATCACCATAACTACAACAAGCTGGAGGTATGTCCTTAGAGGAAATTGTTAAAAGCTTAGCAACTAACACTCTTCAATTTCAGCAGGAAGCAAGGAGGGGTTTAAAGAATTTGGAAAACCAGGTGAAGCAGATAGCTGATGCCATAGGGAAGCTACAAGCCCAAAGTTCCATAAGGTTGCATAGTCAACCAGAAAGGAACCCAAGAGAAGATGCTTGTGCCATTACCTTGAGAAGTGGCAAGGAGGTACTAGGGTCAAGGAAGTGGAAGGAGAAAGAAGAAGAGGAGGAAACTAATCTAACAAAGAAGAAGGAGGATGACCATTTTCAGGTAAGTACTTCACGCCTTGTTGTCAATGATTCACCTCCTTTTCCATTTCCAAGTAGGTTAGCTAAGAATAAGCAACAGGAGAAGGCAAAGGAAAACGAAATATTGGAGGTCCTTCGCAAGGTGGAAGTTAATATCCCTCTTTTGGAAGAAATTAAGTAAGTTCTGTGATAAGCACAATTTTTGAAGGAGTTGTGCACCAATAAATGGAAGTTGAGGGGAGATGAGAAGATTCATATGGGGGGCAATGTGTCAACAATATTACAAAGCTACCCCCTAAGTGCAAGGATCCGGGTATTTTTACCATTCCTTGTAAGATCGGTAACATGAAGTATGAGAGATGTATGTTAGATTTAGGAGCTTCAATCAATGTTATGCCTTTACCTATTTTTAAAGCTCTTAATCTTGGTTCATTAAAGGATACCCATGTTATTATTCAATTGGTTGATAGATCTAACACATACCCTGAGGGGGTTATTGAGGATGTTTTGGTGCAGGTTAACGAGCTTGTTTTTCCTAAAAAATTTTATATGTTAGATATGTAGGATGAGGGCTCTTCGAGCCCTTCGACAATTTTGTTAGATAGGAAATTTTTAAAGACATCTCTAACAAAAAATCAATGTACACAGTAGGGTGTTGACTATGGAGTTCAATGGCGAGATCATTCGTTTTAATATCTTTGATGCCATGCCCTATCCATCAGATTGTGAGTCAGTCGCCAAGGTAGATATTCTTGACTATTTGGTGGAGCATTGGTCTCTTCATTCTATAGGTGATCCTTTAGAGGTAGCCTTGATTACCTGGCTAGAGCAAAAGATGTTTGCTTATTGGCAAAGCAAGTTCGAGGTTGGAGAGGACCTAAAGGAAGCAATTTGGGTACTTAAGTTAATTCCTTTTGGCAAGTATGTCCCTCACTTTTTAGAATTGCCCGTTATTACTAATTGGTTATTACTTCTATTATTCAAACACCGAAAGTGAAGTTGAAGCCCTTGCCAACTTACCTCAAGTATGCTTATCTAGGCACTAACAACACACTTCTAGTTATCATAGCAAGTGATCTTACAAAAGTGTAAGAAGAAAAGCTCATTAGTGTGTTGCGAGAGTAAAAGACAACATTAGGATGGACAGTTGCTGATATTAAAGGTGTTAGTCCTTCATTATGCATGCACAAGATTTTTTTCGAGGAAAGAGATACCCCAGTCTGTCAAGTGTAAAGATGTCTCAACCTACCGATGATGGAGGTAGTGAAGAAGGAAGTGATGAAGTTGCTAGATGTGGGTCTCATATATCCCATCTCTGACATCAAGTGGGTAAGTCCTTTGCAGGTGGTTCCTAAGAAGTCAGGCATTATAGTTGTGGAGTATGAGAGAGGAGAGATGGTTCTAACTTGAGTGCATAACAAATGGTGAGTTTGCGTGGATTATCGGAAGCTCAACTTGATAAGTAGAAAGAACCATTTTCCCTTGCCTTTTAATTATAATATGTTAGAACGTCTTATTGGTTATGCTTACTATTATTTTCTTAATGGCTATTCAGGTATATTCAGGTTGCTATTGCTCCGAAGGACTAGGAGAAGGCGACTTTTACATGCTTGTATGACTTGCCTACAAAAGGATGCCTTTTGGATTGTGCAATGCCCTTACTACCTTTCAAAGATGCATGGTAAGTATCTTTTCTGAGTATCTTGAAAAAATCATTGAAGTTTTCATGGATGACTTGACCATGCATGGGGATTCATTTGAACAATGCCCAGATACCCTCATTTTGGTACTTAAATGATGTCTTGAAACTAACCTTGTTCTTAATTGTAAAAAGTGTCATTTTATGGTTCAAAAAGGGATAATTTTAGGATATATGGTTTTTGCTAAGGGTATTAAGGTTGATAGAGCCCAGATAAACCTTGTTTCTTCTTTACCTTACCTTACGTCTGTACGGGAAGTTTGATCTTTTCTTATCTATGCAGGGTTTTATCGTAAGTTCATTCAGGACTTTTCCAAGGTTACACAACCATTGTAGAGGTTGCTTCAGAAGGAAAAAGAGTTTGTTTTTAAGGAGTAGAGTAAGAAGGCATTTGCTCTAAAGGAGAATTTGGTTACTGCACCCATCTTACAACCTCCATATTGTAATTTGACATTTGAGCTCATATGTGACACCACCAACCATGCCATTAGAGCAGTTTTGGATCAGAGAGTGGGGCAGATCCCTCAAGCTATTTATTATGCCTTGAAGACCTTAAATGAAACCCAAGCAAATTTCACCACCATAAAAAATAGCTTCTTGCAATAATTTTTGCTTTAGATAAGTTTAAGTCTTATTTATTAAGAACTAAGATTACTGTTTATTATGATCATGCAACTTTAAATCACCTATTGGCAAAAAAGGAGGCAAAGATGAGGCTCATCCGTTGGATACTCCTACTTCAAGAGTTTGATGTAGAGATAAAGGACAAGAGAGGCTCAGAGAGTAGAGTAGTAGATCATTTGAGACATTTAATGGAGCATAGTGCTGACATAGGCCCTATCAATGTTGATTTTCCAAATAAGTAGCTATATGTAGTACAGTTGACAACTCCCTAATACGTTGATAGAGTGAATTTCTTGGTTTCTCATAAATTTTCTATACATTTCACCACGGCATAGAAGGAGAGGATGAAGAGCCAAACAAAGTCTTATGTATGGGATGATCCTTACCTGTGGTGATTTTATATAGACCAAGTCATTAGACAGTGTGTACCTGATAGTGAATTTCTTTCTATTTTGACATTTTGTCATTTTTATGCATGTAGAGGTCATTTTGGCCTAAAGTGGATAACTTGCAAGGTTTTAGAGTGTGGGTTTTACTAGCCATCTCTATTTTGAGATGCATATGATTTATGTAAGACTTATGACAACTGTCACTGCACAGGTATGTTAGATTTCTGTGGGGAAATGCCTTAAACCCCCATATTAATTTGTGAGATTTTTTATGTTTGGGTCATGGATTTTATGGGCCCTTTTCCTTCCTTGTTTATATTTCAATATATTCTGCTTGCAATTGATTATGTTTCAAAATGTGTGGAAGAAAAAGCCACTCAAACTGACGATTCTTGAGTGGTTGTAGATTTTTTGAAGTCTAACATTTTCTCCAGGTTTGGGGTTTCACGAGCCATCATCAGCGACAAGGGGACTCACTTTTGTGACTGAACGATTAAGGCCCTCCTAAAGAAATATCAAGTGATGCATCGAGTCTCAATCGTTGATCACCTTCAGACGAGTGGTCACGTTGAGGTGTCCAACTGAGAGATCAAGCCCATCTTAGAGAAGATAGTGAATCCTAGTAGGAAGGATTGGATTTTGTGCCTCAATGATGCCTTATGGGCATACAAGACTGCATACAAGATTCCAATAAGGATGTCACCATTTAGGCTTGTTTCTGGGAAGCCATGCCACCTTTTAGTGGAGCTACTACACAAGGCTTATTATTGGGGAATCAAGAAGTGTAACATGGAGTTAGAAGCTGTTAGTGCCTATAGATGATTATAGTTGCAAGAGTTAGAAAAGTTGCCACATGAAGCTTTGGAGAATGCAAGGAGAAGACTAAGGCATTCCATGATCACAATATCTGTAGGAAGACATTTGTGGTAGGAAAAAAAGTACTTTTATATCATTCATACCTCAAACTCTTTCTAGGTAAGCTATGCTCTTAATGGATAGGTCTCTTTAAGGTTATCTAGCTATATCCCCATAGAGCAGTGGAGATTAGAAGTGCTAAGATGGGGAAAGAGTTTAAAGTCAATGCACATCATCTCAAGCCCTACTTTGAGGGATTTCAAATGCATAACATGGAGGTGATGGAGCTTGAAGCTCCAACATACATTAGTTGATATCGGTTGACAGGGGTTAAGCTTGTGACTTTAAACAAGTGCTTGTTGGGAGGCACCCCAACCTTATCCTTTCATTTTAGTTCTTTGTTGTTTCAGTTTTTTTAATTACTTTAATTTGAATACCTTATTTGGTTTTTATCTGTTTTGTTTTTAAGAAAGTAAGAACAAAATTGTGAATTCTACTTTCAAGTCGTTGAGCCCTCTCTAATTTAGGGGATTCCTTCTGTTCTCATCCCCTTACTTTTGTTTTTATTAATTTTAGGACATTGGGACAATGTCCCATTTAAGTGTTGAGGTGGGGCTAGTTTAAAATTTTTGCATTTTCATAGTTAACTGTGATGAAAGTTGAACCATTCCATTTTGTCATAGTAGTTAGACTAAAAATTGAGTTATGTGCTTGAGTTTGGATTAGGTAGCTTAAGTGGAAGGTGAATCATATGGATTGATTAAAGTAGTTAGTTGCATAAACTCAATTTAATACTTGAGTGATTAGGTAATGTATGAAATTTTTATGGATTTTCATATAAGTACATGTGAGGATTTAAACCTATATGACTACATTTCATAGTCATTCTATTTCTTTGTTAAGTGTGATGCTCCCCTAGGAAGATTACCTTTAGAACTTGCATTGAACTAGTTTGAAACTACGAGATGCATGCTTTACCCCTTTGAGCCTTTAACCTTGTTTGTTTATGAATTCATCACCTTACATTGAAACCCGAAAACCCATTAGCCTTACCCTATCATAATTAAGTAATTAGTGAGCATTTGTTGTATATGATTTAGGGACTTTTATTTTGTATTCAATTCTGAGATGTTTTGAGAGGTACTTCTACTCATGTTTTATTGACTTGTGCTGTTATTGTTTCTTTATTATTTTAGTGCTATTCAAGCAAAAAAAAAAAAGAAAAGAAAAGAAAAGAAAAAAGCCTCTTTGTTTTTGGCATTTTTGGTTAAAAGCGTCTTTGTTTTACTATTGAAGGAAACATAGTAGCATTAGTTAGTGATGCGTAGTTGTAGTTTGTGGTATTTATATACATACCTCAGACTTTGTGTTTGGTTGTCTCTTCTTACTTAGTACTTTGTTAATACTTGTGAGTTACCCTTTGACATTTTTGCCTCTCCTTAACCCAAACCCGATTACAACCTTAAGTAAAAGCCCATTTTAATCCATGATAGCATGTAATCTATGTGATATAGAATTGGTAAATTTGTAAGCCTATAGTAGTGTAGTCTCTTAGAGAGAGTACTGAGTGAAACACTGACCTTAAATACTTGAGTGAAATGAGTGAACATCATGAGGAAAATCCATCTTAGTTTTAGTTTACCTTTGATCAACGGTGTCTACTTTTGACTTTTTTTATGTGTATTGACGAAAAGATTATGATATATATAGTAGCTCAATTTGAAGGATTGCATATACTCGATTTTCTTTGAAAAACAAATTGACAGAATATCTTGGTTATTTTTAAATTGCTTGAGGACAAGCAATAGTTCAAGCGTGGGGGTATTTGATAGGATTGAATTATATTATATTATCTTATGCATTTCAATCTCTTTTCAATCCTATTTTTGTGTTTAAATACTCAATTTGTGTTCATTTTGTGTTTACATATAGATTAAAGGATTGAACATAAATATATGTTAAAAGGAAGAAGTTTGACAAAGTTTGGAGAGCCATATGGAGGAGAAACCATCAAGGGCATTTAGAGAGAATCAGAGAAGACTCGGGAAATAACCGGGGGCCACGATCATGACAGAAGCTTGAGCATAGTGAGACAATCGTGGGAAATCTACCACAATTGTGATAGAAGCCGTGATCATGGCCTACGTGTAGACAAATGTGGGGTCGCTTCCAGAATTAAATTTTTAAAGGACATTTTGGACTTTTTAGGCATGGGAAAGCCCTAAGGTTTACCCTAAATGGAAAATGATAAATAAAGAAAGAGAAATGACTTAGAAAGCATCTTTCCAATATACCATTTTGGGGAAAACTCCAACAAGAAGAGAGAAGGAATCAGTAGAGAAATTATTGTTACTTTCCATAAGCTTAACTATTATCTTTCAATTTCAATGCTTTATTTTCATATGTCTGAATCTATTAATTAATATTCGTTCCATTAGTTTAAAGCTTTCTTAATGTAATCATATTTTTACATGTTCTAGAATATTTAGAATGAATGATTGATGAATTTTATAATTGGAATTTATGAATTTTGAAAAGAACCTTTATGTTATATCAATGGATGTTTATTCCTTCAATTTTCCAACTTTAATATTAGTTGTTTGAGCTTATTTTTATGCTTTTTCAGGTCTAAATTTATGGGGTATTTGAATGTGTAATGGTTTATATTATGGATTTTTGCTTATTTGTGATGTTTTTGATTAATTTGTGATTAATAGTTCGGATTTATGCATGTTCTTAGGTTCATGATCAATTAATTTGGTTGTGCAAGTTATGTGTACTTGAATTTTTATTTTGATGCAATTAGTTTAGATTTTGTAATTTAGGTTATGATTCATTATTTGTTAGCATAAAGAGTTTTGATTTCTATTAAGTTAGTGTTGAATTTTGGTTTTTATTACTTCGTTTATAATTTCTAGCCTTGGTTTATTTAAATAAGTATGAGTTTTATTTATTTAATGCTTTTTGCTTAGCATGGACATGTGTGGCTAGACTACTGAGGAGTTTGGAGATATTATAAGGATGAAGGGATGGAAATTGTGAGAATGGAGTTGAACTTTTCTTGAATCGGTGCTTGTAGGTCTAGGCTAGTTTGGAATTTGTGATAAATGTCATGAATTAGGAGTTGACCGAAGGCTAGGGTTGAGCATGTTATATGTAATAGTCCATAGTGATTCCCGGAGGTAGCAATAGGTTAATTGAATTTGTCAAGATACTTACTCAACTAATCTGCGATCCTATACCATTAGGTTACACCTTCCGAGCTTATGAGTAGGTGGTCTAAGTTAGTTGTTTCTTAGTACCTAATGCATCTATGCTATTGAACATAAAGAGTCTATTCTAGGTTATAGTGGAGATCGAGGCATTTCTAAAGCTTATTAGTTTTGCCTATTTTAAGGAAATTAAGGGTTTTAGAGCTTAATCAAGTCCATAGGCTAACACCATGATGAGAGTACCTTTTATTTAGATTCAATGATCAGTGAACATCCCAAAATTATGAAGATATCTCTAACCCACTTCTTTACCATTGTTATTAGCATTTTCTAAATTTGCTTTATGTTTGTCATTTTGTTTAGGTTCATTGCATCTTAGCTATTTCGTTTTCATCATTTCAGGGAGTTTTATTTTCTTTTGTTTGCAACATTTGAAATAGCATTTGCATACCAGTCATTTATTGTATAGTTTGGTGGTTAGGAATTTATTATTTGGTAGTTAGCGGCATGTTATCAATATCCAATGCATTAAGTAGCTATAGTGAAATAACTGAGTGGTTTTATACCATTAATCATCAAAGCACTAACATTTAATGTAACTGCTATTTGGGATGAGAGGAATAGAAGAGTCTTTTAGGATACAACTCAGACCAAGAAACCTTTCACAACCAATTGATGTAGAGAATTAGACTTTATATTAGCATTTTCAATGATAGATTTGAGGATTTAAACTACTTCAACAACATATGGAACCTATGATTTTCGTTACCTATATAAAAAGATGATCTTTTTCTATAATTCTACTTAGCTCTTAGCTTGAAAAATTCTTCTAGAGAGGTTGCTCAATTAGATAACACAACTATGTTGTAACTTGCATGCCTTTTGGCTTAATTTAATTCAATTTCTTAAAATGAAAATAATTTTTGGTTTTCAGATCCACACTATCTCTTCAATATATTTAACCTATAGTTACCATTATATTGCTTGAAATAATTTGTATGTTTTCTTAGTTAGTAAGTTGTATACATATAACAAGGAAAAAATGTACAATGCTGACATATAAAAGTATATATTCAAACTGCTCACCAAAAATAAGTTAAAATATCTAGAAAAACTTAAGGATAGTGATTATGAAATATCAAATGAAAAGTTACTTGAGAATATAAAAATCATAATCAACAAGAGAAAAAACTATTTTTAATTTAAAAGGAAATAAAAAATTAGAAATATGTGTAAAAGGAAATGAGAGACTAAAGAATAAATTGGAAAAAAGCATAAGAATCATTGCTTGAGTCGAAGGATATTAGCATAAAGCATGAAAATAAAACTATTAGGTGTGATGTTTCAAAGTTGAAATAATATATGAAATGGTTCAAGAAGTAAGATAAAAATAGGATACATTGTTGACTGAAAATGTTGGGCCCTGATTTTTTTTAATATTTTATTAAGCATAATTTGAAAAAAATTTTGTGGTTTTGCTAGATAAATCATTTCATTTGGAGTTTAATTATTATGTCAAAGATAGTAGGATTTATTGCATGGGTTAATGGAATTAAAGTGCTAAGGTGATAAAAATGTTCAAGGATATTTTTGGAAGTTCACTTAAGGTTAAAAGACATAAGGCTCATATTGGAGCGCAAAAGGGACATTTTATGATTATTAAGAGTGTAGAAGAAGAAAAATTGTGAGTGAGAAGGGAGAAAGAAGGAGAGGAAAAGAAAAGAAAAGCTAGGGTTTTTGGAAACCTTGAAAAGTCTGAAGAATTTGAAGCTTCAACAAGTAATTTATGTTTTAAATTTCATGGGTATGATTAAATGAAACTCAAATGAAGTTGAATATGGGTAGAAAGTTGTTGATGAATGATATAGGCAAGTGTTCTCTTGTTGGGTTAATGATCAAAGATAGATCATGATGTATTTGTAAATGATATTGGGTTGAAATGAAGTTGAAAATGAAGTAGAAGAGACGGTTTACGTTTAAGATGGGTTATATGTCAAATGTGGGAAGTAAAAAGATGAAAAATGTAGCAAAACATGTTCTCGGAGTAGGTTTTGAGACAAGTTCGTCACAATGAACTCCTGACTTTGTTGTGGAGAAGTCAACTTTCCTGCACAAACATATTTCGGTATTTTAGGCATAATTTTTTGCATAGTTATGTAAATGGAATTATTTTTAATTTGAAATAAAGTAGAGACATAGGGATAAACATTGTATAATGAAATGGAGTTCTAATTCAGTCTCTAAGAATTCCAATTTCCAGATGGAAGTTGAGTATAGAATATTGTTTTAGTATAAGAATAACCCAAAAATATTTAAGGTATAACTTTTATGTTATTGAACCAAATTGAATGATTTTGATGTCATTAGAAAATTAAGACAATGGGGAACATTTTTCTAGAAGAAAGTGTTTTCAAATTTTGTCATTTACTTGTTCAAAATGATCATGGAAAATTGACTCAAAGGTTTGAATTTATGGAAGGGTTTTAGTTCATGAAGCTTAGGAAATGCATAGGTTTAAGTACGCTAAAATCATTTTAGTGAATGTATTTTCCTTAGGGTTCTTAAATTGGAATTCCTATTGAATTGGGATTTTATTATTGTTTAAGAAAATCAAGGAAGGCGAGAGGATCAAGACGAGAGGCATCTTTAAACAAGATTATAAGAAAGGAATTCAATGTGGGTTACATTTTTATAATTAAGTAATAAGCCCCTAATTTTTATTCCAAACCAAAAAAGTTTAAATGTTTTCAATTGTGTTATAAATGTGTTGTTAAGGCTTTTTGAATGCTTTGAGAATGTGTCATATATTTGTTTATGAATTGTGTTATTGGTTTATGAAATGAATGATGGAAATGATTTTGAAAGGATATTGATTTTTGAAACGATATTATGGTTATGAAATCAAGTTTCGAAAAAATCCGTTTGAGGCAATATGTTTACAAGATGTGAAATGCATGCTTATATGAGTTTGTGGCGGTCCCTTAAGTTAAGTCAAGTGTACTTTGAAAAAAGGCTTCTCCCGCCTACCCGCTAGTGGCATGGAGCTCCCTTACGAACTCCTATAAATTCAGAGCTACGTAAGAATATTAAGTGGGATTGTGATAGTACATTCTGTTCATGGCTACACAGAACCATTACATGAAAATGTGTAGTACGTTCTGTTTTTGGATCCACCCAAACCCTTTTGATGTGCTCTATGTTGACAAATTTGTTGAATGCATGAATTATATTGCTTACAAATTGCTTGATAAATGAGAATTTGGAAAATATGTGCTTTATGATTCCATGTGAATTTTTTTTACAATGGCTTTGCTTGTTATCATTTATAAAATTGTTACCCACGAGCTTTAAGCTCACCCCCTCCCATTTCGTCCCATCTTCAGGTGAGGAGCAAGCGATCGAGAAACCAAGAGTCGTGGCATCACTCCACTTTTGAATATAATTTAAGCTCGTTTTGTAAAACAAGGCTTTAGTCACATTTTGAGCATTTCTAGTTTATGTAAACTCAGTATTTTTGGATTATGATGTATTGTAGTTTGAAATGCCCATTAAAGCTTTGTAAAACTTTTTTTTGGGATATTAACGAAATGTGGTTAATGTTGCTTTTAGCTTTCAAACTTTTTGCATTACAATTGATTTGCAATGAGATTAAGAATTTGGAAATTTGCTTGTGGTTATATTCAAGTTCATTTTGTCTTTGGATGGAATTGATGAGGGTCGTTGAAAGAATTTGTGTTTGCATTTAGTATTATAGGAAGATGGGATTTTTGGGTTTGCCTTGCGGGTTTCGTCACGATGAAATTGACCCAAAACTATATTTTTCGTTGGTGTGGTGACTTCGCCACAACGAAGATAAATTTTCAGGTTTGCCATGGCGAAGTTCAATTGCTCGCCGTGGCGTAAATTACCCCGAAGGGTCTAAGAGATTTCTCCCATACGTTTGTCGTGGTGAAACATTTAGTTTGTAGTGGCGAACTTCCCCCGAAGGAGTTAGTGGAGTTATTCCCATCAGTTCACTGCGGCGAGTTTGCCTTGCTTCCGAAGGGTTTTAGCCGCCAAGTGCTAAGTTTTTCCACCACGCTCTAACCTCATGCTTTATGCCTTCCAGATAGTTGGGCTCTAGAAACGGGGTCCAGTAGAAAAAAACCTCCTAATTATAAGTATAGGTTACAATACGTGCAAGGTTCTCGTTCATATAAAGAATATGTTGCTTTAATATTTGTATCTTTTGAAATATAACCTTTAGGTTAGTACACATGTTTTGTTTATAGTAGTATAACAATGAGTTAAATATTGTTTACATGAGGATTTATTAAATACTAAGTTTAACTTTCTTATTATTATCTTATCAATAATGAAATTAAAGAACATCTTATTCAACCCTAAAGTTCTCCTTGAGTACTTTAATACTTCATTAGTCAAAGATAAAGAAATTATCAAAGAGAAAATTATTAGATTTAATAAAATAATTTCTTGATTTAATTAATTGGTCTATCTTTAGTAATAATTGATATCTTTATTTAACTAAAGACTCTAAGAACATATTAAGTTACGTGAACTTCCTTACAAAATTTGACTATTATACCAAAATATTTGTGCTAGTGTATCTCTAACACCCTATATTAACTACTAATTTTAATGATTTGATCAATTCATTATTTTTTGTTGGTTATAATTAGCTTAATAGAGAATAGAAAAGTTTTTAGCTTTAAAAGAACATTGATTGAGATAATTCATTATAAGTTTGATTTTTAATTATTTTATTTACTTAAGCAACTAGTCATGAGTACCGTTGATTAATTTAATTTAATTTTTCTTCTTGAATTTTTTAAAATGAATGCTTTATTTGCATTATGAATTTTTAAAATTGATGCTTCATACAATTCATCATTTTCTCTCTATTGATAGCTTATAGTGAGAAAGTCTTTATATAATTCATCATTTTCTCCTAATTTTAGTATAGGAATGAGCTTAGGGAGGTTCATAATCACCTTGAGCCTGGCATGCGTGATGTACTTCATCCCAGCTATGGATTCAGCCTTGTACATAGGTTTGCCAGCAAGATTTACAAGTTGACTTAGCCCCTAAGTAGACCAAAATTCTAAGGGAATGTTACAGATATTAATCTATAATGGAATCTAGTTTTTCTTCAAATTTTTTAATTTAGTTCCCAACTTCATTTTTTGAAGAAAATGAGGCACATTGTTGAAGTGCCATATACTAGCTTCTAACACCCTTTGAGCACAAAAATTGGATTCAAACTCGAAAAGAAACAAATCCTCTTTATTGTGAAAGACCTCCTAAACACATCGTACTCCAGTTTTAGATGCCCCAAGCATGCATCCTTGGAAAAACTAATCTCTTATCCACGAAAGAAACCAACTAGATGTTGGGAAATCGGGTCCGAATATGATCCGACCGCAGCGGAATAATCACGAAACTTTTCCATGATTTTTGATTTCCCGAAAACCAAGATCTATTTAATTCTATACAATGATTAACACGAATTAAAATAAAGCGGTAATTTAATTCGTACCTTATTCCGAAGCTTGATCTTTATCTTGATGTATCCCTCGAACCGTTTCCGAAATCGATCCGCCTCAACCACCGTAGCCGCACAAGTGTCCGGCCTCTAACGGTATCCACAGAATAGGTTGAGAGAACTCTGTAACTTTTACAGAGAGGGTTAAGCATGAAGTGCTAGCTCCATAGAGCTCAAGCTTATTTATAATCTTTGAACATTTTAATAATTTAATTAAAATTAAATATTAATTTCAATTAAACTTTAATTAGAATTACAAATAATTCTAATTAA
>JANVCQ010000006.1:16056434-16069073 GCA_025531925.1 Erythroxylum plowmanianum | reverse complement strand
AGTTCGTTTGATTCAGTTCAATCATTTCGATTGTTTGTTTTGATTCGATTCCGTTTCGATTATTCGATTCGCTTCCGCATTTCGCGATTCGCCTTGGTTTCATTCGTTCAAGCGGTTGGGTTTCGGTCCCAACACTAGCTATAAGTTTCAATGAAAAATGATTCAATAGAGCGTTAAAATCATTGTTATACAATACCCAAACAATCTATACTAGATAATGTAAATAATTCAAAAAGAGCGAAAGAAAATGATACACAATAATGATATGTTTAATATGCTCCTTGGCCTCGATTGCCCCTCCGAACTAGTGTCGGGTGGTTTAGCCTTCCCTTCCCTTCCCTTCTTCAATCTCCTATAATCCTTAAAGAAAGCTTCTATCTCCATTAAAAATCAAAGAGAAATGGCAGATCTTTCTCTCTCCTTATTTTCTCTTCTCTCCTTGGAGTTTCTCCCAAATGTAGTAAGAAATGAAGGCCCCATTTCAGGGTTCCATTCTTTTACTATTATAGTTCATTCTAATTAGGGTAAAAAAAATAGGTTTTATCCAACCCAAAATGTCCAAAATAACCCTTGATAAATTGATTTCAGAAGTAGTCCCCAAGCTATCATCTTGCAGGCCATGGCCAAGATCACGATTTGTATGATAAGTTTCTGTCATGATCGTGGCCTGTATGACAAACTTCTGTCATGATCATGATCAATTATGCCACAATCATAGCACTCCACCATTCTTTTGTCACGAACATGGCATTGGGTTCTTACTCTAACCTTCTCCAAGTCTTCTCTTCTTTGCTCTAATTCTTCTCCTTCTTATTCCACGAAGACAAGTAAGTGTCAACATCGAGAAGAAGACTTAATGCACATGTGTTTGAGGCACTTTAACTCCATTTCCAAACTATACCTTAAATCAAATATGAGTCAAAGTGAGTATCTTAAGCATTTTTAAGGCATTAATCACTAAGTGTAGTAGATCAAATGAATCAACATTTAAATACATATTAAATTCCATCACACTTAGCTTTCATCTTCGGGCAAATCATCAAAATCAAAATCATAAACTAAAACTCTTACCCATTTTTCATATTTCCTAAGAGTAGATAATCATAAATAAAGATGAATGGCTTTCAAAACCTATTAACTCATCATTCAAAGTTTCTACTAATGATCAATTAACATTCATCACCCTTAGAAACTGAGTAATCTAGAGGTAAACTTGGACAAAAGGTGTTTAAATGAGATATTTCCAAGGGTACACTCAAACACCATTCATAATCACACAATCCATAACTTTGCATATCATTTCATTTCTTCACCACTAAAAGTCACATGCATAATCATGAATCAAAGGGCTTTTCTAGGGTTTTAATATGGGTAAGGGTAAGGTTAGATGTATTTTAGATTATGTAGCATAAGTGTCATCAAACTAGTGAAGTAAAAGTATCACTCAATGAGATATCAAACGCACAAGTTAACATTCATTCTAAACTAGGCACCATCAGTGATAAAGAATGCAACAACTATGATTCACAACTCAATTTAGCTCTCACATCATAAGCCATATAAACATAACAGAAAAAATACTCCAACCAAAACAATATCTGCCTCTTATGTAATATATTCAAACAATCAATCAATACAACTTAAGGAGGATAAACTATTAATTAACAACTTTTCACAACAATTGTATTTCCTCCTTACGACTTTTATTCAAAATCACAATTTTCTTTTCTTTTTTCATGAATATAAAAGTGATAGAAGCTACATCAACATAGGATGCATAACATGGAATTTTAACAACTATAGCCAACCCACATGCATGCATACCCCCACACTTATGCTTTTGTACAATCACATTCATCATAATTAACAAATGCTCCACTAGTTTTAAAGATTATTTAGGGTATTTGGTTAGATGCTTGTGATGTGATTTATACAAAACGAGAGGCTAATGAAGCTCAAAGGGGGTTAGTAAAGGAAAATTCACATAAACGGGTAGGCTATTTGGCTAATATGGCTTGTAATCAATAAAAAAATGCCTAATCATTTTCATAAAAATGCATGTGATTAAAACATGGTCTTGAATAAAAAATCAAAGCAAATTAAGGATGTATATGTCATAAAGGTCACTCATTAAAAAAAACAGTAAGACTGATATGGATGTGTCAGTCTAATACAACTCAAAACCTTACTATTTTCTATTTACCACTAGTCATTGCTCTTCTAAAGATAATGCACATTAACCAATCACACGAGCAACAATACATGTTAAGATTGCCATAAATTTCCTCGTCAATTCATATTCTAATTAAGACTAAATAATCTTAAAAGCCATAGAAAATAAGAAAATTTCTGATTTTGTTTGTTTGATTTTGAAAACCACCTAAAAAGCTACATAAGCAATAATTAAGCTTAAAATATGCATAAAACTAATATCCCCATCCCCACACTTAAAAATTACATTGTCCTTAATGTAAAAGCAAATGTAAGAAATGGAGCATTTAAGTAAAATAGCAATTACAAAAATTGTAAAGAGAGAAAATTCAACTTCTCTTAGGTTGCCTCCTAAGCAATGACTTTGTTTAATGTCATTGGCGCGACTCCACGTTGCTCATTCTTCAAAATGAGGGTTTTCTAATCCTATCACTTCCACATCCTCCACTTGGAATCCTTTATATAAGGGTTTTAGTCGATGACCATTGGCTTTGAACTTCTTGTTTGTCTGTAAGCTTTCAATTTCAACTGCACTATGTGGAAACACATTAGTTGCAATAAAGTTCCAATCCAATGAGAACATAATTTACTTGGAAAAAGCTTAAGTCATGAATGGTAGAGAAGAACTTTTTGTCCAACCACAAAATTATTCCTAACAATCATCTTATCATGAAATCATTTCATCTCTTCCGTATAGATTTCTGGATTCTCATAAGATTCAAGTCTAAGCTATTCTAATTCTTGTAGTTACAGTTTCCTCTATTCACCCATCGCATCCATCTTCTTATTGCATTGCTTAATGGAACAAAAGGCTTTGTTCTTAGCTTCCACAAGAAGATGACATGGTTTTCTATAGATTAATTAGTGTGTAGACATGCCAACTGGTGTCTCATATGCAATCCTATATGCTCAAAGAACATCATTATGTCACTAACTTCAATATTTAAGATTTGGGCTCACAATTTTCTTAAGGATGGACTTGATTTCTTTATTTGACACCTTTGTTTGCCCTTTGTCTATGGATGATAGGTCGTAGACACCTTATAAGTGACATGTTACTTCTTTAAAAGGTTTTTCACCATACAGCTGTAAAAATGAATACACCTGTCACTAATCAATGCTTGTGATGTTACAAACCTAACAAAAATGTTATACCTAACAAATTCTACAACAACCTTAGAATCGTAAGTTTTGGAGGCTTTAGCTTCCACCCATTTGGAAATATAATCCATAGCTAACAAAATGTAAACAAAACCAAAAGAAGAAGGAAATATCCCTATAAAATCAATGCCTTATACATCAAAATTTTCATAGATAGTTATTGGAGATAAAGGCATTTGATCTTTATGGGTAAATTACCCTATTTTTGGCATTGTTCACATGTTTTACAAAACTTATAAGAGTCTTGGAAAATATTTATCTAATAAAAATCACATTCAAGAATTTTCCTAGCAGTTCTATTAGGCCCAAAATGACCACCACAAGCATATGAATGGAAAATTTTCAAATTTTATTTATATTCATATTTAAGCACATATTTCCTAATTACTTGGTCAAAACAACACTTCCATAATTGAGGATCATCCTAAATATAATATTTGGACTCACTCTTTATCCTATTTTATTTAGCCTTACTAAAATCAATTGGTATCTCATGGTTCACTAGATAGTTCACAATATCAACATACTGTGGAAACTTACCTTGAAATGTTAGTAATTGTTCATCCAGAAATAATTCTTGCAATGGTAATAAATCCTCTTCTTTCACCGCTCAACTCAAGTGATCCATGACTAAATCCCCTACACCTTTCTTGCCTTTGATCTTCAAATCTAATTCTTAAAGTAGGAGAATCCATCTTGTAAGTCTTGGCTTTGCTTCTTTCTTCTATAAAAGGTACCTTAATACTGCATGATCAAAACATACAATCACTTTAAAACTAAGCAAGTAAGGTCTAAATTTATCCAAAGAAAACACAATAGCTAAAAGCTCATATTCAATGGTGGAATAGTTGCATTATGCTGGACTGGGTCTTTGAGAAACGTAGTAAATAACATTAGTCATCTCTTCATTTTTTTTTACCAAGGACGGCACCCACAGCAAAATTGCTCACATCACATGTAATCTCAAATGGTTGACTCAAGTTAGGTGGTTAAATGATTAGTGCTAAATTCAAAAGTTCTTTCAACTTGTCAAATGCTTCCTAGCGTCCCTTATAAAACTCAAAGGGCACATCCTTTTATAACAAATGATAGAGTTTTGTTAAGATCTTACTGAAGTCCTAATAAACTTGCAATAAAAACCTGCATGGCCAAGAAAAGAACGAACCTCTTACACATTTGTGGGGTAGGGTAAGTTTTGCTCAATTTCTATCTTAGCTTTATTGACCTCAATTCCTTTGAATAAAATTACATGTCCTAAATCTATTACTTATTCAACCATACATGAGGTTTTTCAAAATTGAGAGTAGGACTAGTTTCGATGCAATGTTGAAGCCCACAATTTAGATTATCCAAGCATGCATAAAATAAATCCCCATAGACAGTAAAATAATCCATAAAAAACTCAATAATGTATTCAACATACTTAGAGAAAATACTTACCATGCATCTTTGAAAGGTGGATGGAGCATTGTAGAGTCCAGATAACATCCTTTTATAGGCAAATGTACCAAATGGGCATATGAAGGTTGTTTTCTCCTGATCCTTTAGAGCTATCACGATTTGGTTATAGCCTAAATACCTATCCAGAAAATAGTAATGAGACTGTCTTGCAAGTTATTCAAGCATCTGATCAATGAATAGGAGTTGAAAGTGATCCTTGTATGTAGAAGCATTCAACTTCCCATAATCAATGCACACTCATCGTCTATTTTGAATTCTTGTAGGCACAAACTCATTATTCTCATTCTTCACCAAAGTAATCCTAGTTTTCTTTACTACTACTTAGAGTGGACTCACCCATTTACTATCCAAAATTGGATAGATTATACCAACATTAAACAACTTTAAGATCTATGTCTTTACCACTTCCATCATTGGAGGATTCAACCTTCATTGTGATTCTTTTGATAATTTAGATTCTTCTTCCAATAGGATTCGATGCATACATGTCAAAGGGCTAATACCTTTGATGTCAACTATGGTCAACCCTATAACTGTGATGTGGACCTTAAGTACTAAAATGAGCTTTCTCTCTTGAAGCATGGTTAAGTTCCTTGCTATAATTACCATAAGTATTTCTCCTTCTCCCAAAAACACATATTTCAAGTGCTCCAATAATTGCTTTAATTTAATTATAGGAGCCTGCATAACTGAAGGTAAATATTTCATATTAGATATTGGCAGTTCAATGTTTTGAAATACATACTTTTTGTGTTGTTTGCAGTGATTGTAATGCTAGCATAATTTCTTCCATTTCATCTGTAATGAGCACATTAGAATTTTTCAAAAA
The DNA here is from genome assembly GCA_025531925.1 of Erythroxylum plowmanianum. Lineage (NCBI taxonomy): Eukaryota > Viridiplantae > Streptophyta > Magnoliopsida > Malpighiales > Erythroxylaceae > Erythroxylum > Erythroxylum plowmanianum. The sequence continues at coordinate 16,063,411 of JANVCQ010000006.1, read as the reverse complement.
ATTTTCTGTTAAACTTATGCAAAAAATGACTTCTAACTCATCTTTACCATCCATATCAAAATTTTATTAGGGAAAAGAATCAATGACATCAATTGATACAAAAAAATGAACATCACTAGGATACCTCATAGCCTTAAAAATATTAAAATGAACAATTTCACCGTCAAACTCCACAGTTAATGTTCCTGCATCCATATCGATCTTCGTCTTTGATGTCTTCAAAAATGGTCATCCCAGAAGGATAGGTGCAGAATCAGATGGAGGCTTTCCCTCTAAGTTCAACACATAAAAGTTCGCTAGGAAAACCAATTCATTAATTTGTACTAAAACATCCTCCAAAACCTTGTCCGAATAAGCATTAGATATATCAATCAATTGAATTGTGACATGTGTTTCTCTCAACGATCCCAAATTCAATGAAGTATAAATGGAATATGGCATGACATTTATTGAAGCTACTATATCTAACATTGCCCTTTTAAATCTAGTGTCACCAATTTTGCAAGGAATTATGAATATACTTGGATCCCTACACTTTGGGGGAAGCTTTCTATAAATGAGTACAGACACATTCTCCCCCACACTTACCTTCTCATCTCCCCTTAATTTTCCCTTAGACATGCATAACTCCTTAAGAAATTTGGTGTATCGAGGAACGTGCCCAACGGTATCAATTAAAGGTATGTTTACATCTACCTTTTTGAACATCTCTAAAATCTCCCTATCTTTCTTTTCTTTCTTCGATTTAGCAAACTTGTTAGGACAAGAAGGTAAAGTCTTAGTAAAATTTGTAACCATAGGAGATTTAGAATTTACTTGAGTTCCCGTTCCTACTTCTTTTAAAGGCATTTTAAGTTCTTTTTTAGATTTTTCCTCATCACCAATAACAGGAGTCTTGTGTGGTACCTCTATTTCTCTAACACTTCTCAAGGTGATAGTGCTTGCATTCTCTTTCATGTTCACAATAGCTTAAGAAGGAAGCCTACCCGAATTCTAATTTTCCGGTAAGCTCACCACATTAGCTATATGACTTAGTTGATTCTCTATATTATAAATACTAGCTCTTGTTTAATGTTGGAATTATGTGGCATTATTTTGGAATTGAGTGGTATTCTGAGTCAACGTTTTCATCATTTCTTCTAGTGAAGGTCCCAAAACTTGATGGTTAAGCTTGTCTTTGATATGGTTGTTGATAAGAACCTTGTTGTTGTCCTTGTAACCCATAAGTGTTGAATGGGGGATTCATCCATCCTGAGTTATGTGAATATTGGTAACTAAGAGTCCTTTGTGGTTGACCTTAAAAGTTTCTGAAAGCATTCACTTGTTTTGTAGCTGTATCCTACAAAGTTGGATACATATCGATGGGATGTCTTGCCATTGTGCGAATTCCACATACCTTGACTTATTGAACACCACTTGCAGCCATTTGCCTAACTAAAGACATCAACCCAACTATTTATTACTCCAATGTAGTAGTACTAGCTTCCTTAACCTTTAATGATCGGGGTTTCTCTCAAATACTGAATTGTTGAGAGATAGTGGTTATGTTGGAAGTGAGATTTCTTGCTTCAGTAGGTGTATTGTTCACTAGTGCACCTCTACTTACTGCATCTACCATATTTCGTTCTTGTGGTAGAAACCCCTTACAAAAATACTGGATCAAAATTTGCTCACTAATTTGATGATACGAGCAGCTAGCACACAACCTCTTGGAATGCTGCTAGTACTCATATAATTTTTCCCTATGATGTTGTTGAATTACACATATATCCTTCTAAATACTTGTAGCTCGAGATGCAGGAAAGTATTTTTCTAGAAAATTTCTTACATCTCATTCCAAGTAGTAATTAATCTAAAGGGAAAGTAATAAAGCCCATCCTTGGTAGTGTCTCGCAATAAGAATCGAAATGCCCTTAACTTAATATGCTCTTCTTATACCCTAGTTGGCTTTATACTAGAACACACTACATAGAACTACTTGAGATGCTTATGAGGATCTTCACCTCGCATTCCAAAAAAATTAGGTAAAAGATGAATTAGACTAGATTTAAGCTCAAAAGCAACACCAATAGTAAGAAAATCAATACACAACAATTAATGATTAAAATTAAGGGCATCCAATTGTTTAAACGTACGATAATTATTTTGATTAGACAAGTCAGTGGCAATATCAGAAACAGAATCACTAGAAGAATTAGAAAGTAAATCTAAAGCTATTTGAATTCCTGCTGAAGAGTCAAGTTTTATGTCAGATGATGATGGATCCTTGAAACTTTGTACAAGTTATCTTCTCACTCTGCGTAACATGCTTTCAAGTTTTGGATCAAATTTCAATCACCAGTGACCATGTCATACACCGCAATTAACCAAATAAGAAAAGATGTTAATCAAAATAAAAATAAGAATAACAAAATAGAAGAAAACAAAAAAGAAAAAGATAGTAATCCCAAAAATAGTGCTAAAATTGATTGCACGTCATAACATTACCAACATAACTAGACTAAAACTATAGATATCGGTAAGTCTAGGTTGATTCGATAAAGATTAATTCTAGTTATTTTCCTAAATTATCTATATAAGTAAAACAGTGGTTTTGGTTTGAAGCAAATTAGAAACCAAAGTAAAATTGAATCTATAAAAACAAGTGAAATTAAATAGCAAAAAAGTGATAAAGTTGATGAATAAGTTGAAATCTTATTCTTTGGTTTAATCTCAACATATGCACAATCTTGCATATGCCATGGAATTATTATCTTTACACCTCTCTTAAGACTATTGATCATGAATTAACAACAAGCTCTGTTAATTCTAGTTTTTCTTTAGGTTGTAGTTAATCAAGAAGATCTCGTTAACTAACTCTAACTATCAGGAAACCTATAACAAGCTCTCTAAGTTTATACGGACAGCTATATTACAAGTGAGAAAAATGGAAGAATCTAAGCAACAATCACACAAGCTTAGATTATTTAACTTATGTTGCATTATTCTTAATGATTTAATACCATTAGTTGCGATATATGACCTTCAATATGACTATTACATATCGCATTCAAGTTTTAGCTATGGGTTTTCATGAAAAATGATTCAATAGAGCATTCAAATCATTCTCATACAATACATAAAAATTCCACACAAGATAACGTAAACAATCTGAAAAGAGTGAAAGAAAATGATACACAATAATGATATGCTAAATGTGCTCCTCAGCCTTGATTGACCCTCCAAATTAGTGTCAGGTGGTTTAGCCTTTGACTTCCTTCTTCAATCTCCAAGAATCCTCAAAGAAAACTTATGTCTCTATTAAAAACCAAAGAGAACTTAAAACGAATGCAGATCTTTCTCTCTCCTCCTTTTTCCTTCTCTTTTTAGATTTTCTCCGAAATGTAGCAAGAAATTAAGGCCCTTTTTAGGGTTTCATTCTTTTCTTTTTATAATTCAATCCAATTAGGGTAAAAATTAGGTTTTACTTGGCCTAAAATGTTTGAAATAATCCCTGATAAGTTAAGTTCAGAAATAGTCCCCAAGTTGTCATTGCGCAAGCTATAGCCACGTTCGTGACCTATATGATAAACTTCTATCATGATCATGGCCTATGTAACAAGCTTTTGTCACAGCACTCCACCATTCCTCTATCACACATTGGGTTCTTCCTTTAACCTTCTCTAAGTCTTCTCTTCTTTTCTCTCATTCTTCTCCTTCGTATTCTATGAGGATAGGTGAGTGACAACATCAAGAAGATGACTTAATTTATATGTTTTAGGTCACTTTAACTCCTTCACTTCCAAACTATACCTAAAATCAATTATGAGTTAAAGTAACTATCCTAAGCATTTTAAAAGCATCAATCACTAGGTGTAGTATATCAAATGAATCAACATTTAAACCTATATCACAATCACAGGAAGTTTTTTCCTTCAGATCATCCATTTAGACGTAATAAACAAAAATTCATTAAGAATAGGATGGTACAAACACCTCCTCCCTCTCACAAAGCTAGTGAAGAGATATTGCAAGAGATTGATGAATTAGTGTTGCCAAAATTTACAGAACTTGAAGCTGAAGAAGTTAATAAAAGTATTAGTAACAATTTTGGTTTGAGAAAACGAAAGATTTTTTGGGATTTGCCATATTGGAAAAGTAATTTGATACATCATAATCTAGATGTGATGTATATTGAAAAAAATATTTTTGACAATTTGTTCAACACCATAATGAACATTAAAGGGATGATAAAAAACAGTGCAAAATCACAAGCTAATTTGAAACTTTTTTTAGAGGGTATTAGTTAGATAAAGACTTTTGCATGGGTAAATATCTAAAAACATGTTACACTTCAGACAAAAAAAAGAAAAAATTTTGTGTGAACGATTGAAAAGTCTAAAGTTTCTCTATGGTTATGTTTCGAACTTAGCAAGGTGTGTGGACATAAGGAAGTACAAATTATTTAGGAAGAAAAGTCATAATTATCATATGTTTCTACAAAGGCTAATTTCAATTGCATTTCAGGAGATGGAGCCGAATAAGGTTTGGGAAGTTATAACAGAATCAAGTTTATTTTTCAAAAGCTTAACATCATCTAAAATAAAGTTGGCTAAAATGGAAAAATTAGAAAGATAAATTCTAGTTATCTTGTGCAAATTGGAAGAGATTTTCCCTCAAAGCTTCTTTGACTATATGGAGCATCTACTCGTACATTTAACTCAAGAGGCTAAACTTGCTAGTCTAGTTCAATATCAATCGATGCATCCGTTCGAGGGTAATTATAGTTAATATTTAGATAAAAGTTATGGCATGTTTTAATCACATAATTGTAATGACCCTACTTATAATGTAGGTATTTGCATCAATTGAAGAAAATTTTCAAAAACAAGGCTAAAGTTGAAGGTTCAATATGTAATGTTTATTTAGTGGAGAAGGCAAGTACATTTTTTCACATTATTTTAAGTCACATATGCACACAAAAGAAAGAAAAGTTCCTCGTAATGACGATTCGGAGAGAAAACAGATGATGTTGATGGTAACTTATCCATTTTCACATATCCAGGATGAATATATAGACATTGATCAAGAAGAATGTTAACAACAGAAGAAATAGAGGTTAGTCATAGTTACATTTTATTGAATTGTCAAGAGGTTCAAATTTTTGTGTAGTAAGTTTAAGTTGATTTTGAAATAGATTATTTGAGTTTTAGAAGTTAGTGTTGTTCATAGCTAAAATACATAATAATGCTTTTAGATTATATAAGAAATGGTTACGTATGTTAATGCTCGAAACAACATAAGATGATATCAATAAAGAAGTTGCAAGATACTTTCCTTGATGGTTCGAGAAATATGTAAGGTTTTACTTGTAATAATTGAAATGGCTAAATTATCAAATCAAAGAGTTTAAATGACATTACACTATTTAATATGGTAATTTTTCTTGTTAGGCCTTAAAAAATCCAATAGAGAATAAGTTCATATGTTATTTTCGAAAGAACCTTTAAGAATTGTTAAATCATATCTTGTGTATTTTATTAATAGATACAAATTTTATACAAAATATCATGGTCATAACATGGCAACAGTAAATAGTGGGGTTTACATATAGGGAGAATTGATGGATTACTATGGTAAAATTATTGAAATACTTGAAATTGGGTACCTTGGATTACCAATAAAATAAAGTGTGATATTTAAGTGTGAATGGTTTGATCTAACTCCTGATATTGGAACAAAAGTGCATACCAAATATATTCTAGTTGAAATCAACCAGCGAAGAAGATTTAAACAATTTGAATCTTTTATGATGGCAATGCAAGCAATCTAGGTGTATTATGTCCCTTTTCCCAACTTACGACAAGATAAGTCAAATCGATTATTCGTTTGCAAAGTAAAACCTAGAGGCGTTTTTTAATTACATGGAAAGGGAGAAAATAATAGAATTGAAAGTGAAGCATTTCAAGAAGATATTGATGAAATAAATGCATATGTAACATATAAAGAGAATAAACCTCTGAACGATCCAAATAATGAATATATGGAAGTTTCATTTGGAGAGGATAAGGAGGGCGAGAGATCTGACGAGGAGCCCAATTTTGATTATAATTCTTTAGAAAAAGAAGATGATTATTTTGATTTACAATTAAGTGTTAATAGTGATTAATGTGTGTTTGTAATAGAATATTATATGAATAAATATATTATTACATCAACAATATATTGTTATATATTGAATTTATATTGTTATATTATTGGAATATTCAATAAAATGTGAATTTTAGGTTAAAAATATACCACCAAAGAGAAAATAGGATATGATGCGACCAAGGTTTAGGTTACCAAGATTTGGAGCTAGTTACTTTCTAGGTGAAGCATCACATTTTTTAATTGATATAAAACCAGGTGTTGTACGTCCAACTACTACAAATCCAAATGAAGCATTACCTCCTATACTTACTGTTACGCCATCCAACAACCCACTACTCCATCCACCACCCCTATACCGATAAAGATATGTACGGTAAATGTTACGGATGAAGGAGGCAACCTTCACTACAAAAAAAGTATAGATTCTGAGACGTTTGAGTGAAAAATGTCGCAGAAAAGTATGACCTTTCCCGACGTTTAAAAAACGTAAGGAAAAGTGAGGATATTTTGCGACGTTGTGATCAGACGACACGGAATTGGAGAATTATATGAGACGTTTAATTATTAAATCGTGGGCAAATAATTATCACGACATTATTATGAAGTAAACGTCGTGGAAGTGTTGGGGAAAAAATTAAAAGTCATCAATTTCTTTTTCAATCTCGCGCGTCTCCCGTATTCAACTCCTACTCTCTGCACTCGTCCACACAGACCACCACCTGAGAAATAAATTTCTCAACGTCGCCGCCCCACCCGTCGTCAACAGCAAACATTCCCTTTGCCTTTTCCTTCAACGTTTGGTTATATATATATCTAGCTGCCCTCTTTCCCTTTTCCTTCAACGG
>JANVCQ010000006.1:16042308-16056334 GCA_025531925.1 Erythroxylum plowmanianum | reverse complement strand
AATTATATAAATTTAAAATTTATTAAAATAAACTTTTTTAATATATTTAAAAATAAATTTAAACTATTTATCATCTGCGACGTTTAATCCCAAACGTCGCAGATTTCCATTATTCAACGACGTCTAACAAACGTCGTAGAAATTATATTGTTTCCACGACGTTTAATTCCCTCATCGCCCATTCCCCTACGCTTTCACGACGTTTTCCAAAACGTCGAAAAATAGCCTAAACTTCCTCGACGTTTTCTTCTAAACGTCGAGAAAAACATTTCCTTACTCCCCCTTCAACGACGTTTGTGACGACGTTTTCATAAACGTCAAGATTAACAATCAACGACGTTTTTCTAACATTTGCGACTTTTTTTAAATGTCGCAAAATGGGTATTTTTCTTGTAGTGCTTCATCCTGGAGCTAAGGGCATTAATGGAAGAACTAATATCACAATTGTCAACAATTTGTAAATAAAATTCTAAAAAATTTGTAATATATGATAGCACCATAGGTTTATGCTAAAGTTATAGGTTTTAATTTGGAAATGATCTAAAATAACTTATATAATAGGTTGGTTCCATCTAGAACGTAATCAAGAAATATGTCATTCAAGTTCAAAGAGGGGATAGATCTTGACGGTTACATATGAAAAAATGTCTCTCAGGCAACAAATGATTTTTATTATCAAGAATTTGAGGTATACAAAATATATTCTTTAATATTTTTTATTTTATCTAATTTTGTACATTAATTAGCTAAATATTTTCATTTATAAATACTTATAGTATGTTTTTTTATTCATAAAATTTTTTTGGGATTCAAAATTAGATGTTGTAATTTATAGTGTACTGGAGAGAGGAGCTCGTACACGTTATAGAGACTTTCGTGATTTGATGTACAAGAATGGTGCACAACTACCATAAATATTTGAAGAAATATGGAGTCATTGGCGTTAGTATTGGGCATTACTTGAGGTAATGTCCATTTCAGAGTACAATTCTGCAAATAGTCTGAAATGGACATGGAGGAGAGAGTCTACCTGTTCAAGATCTATGACGTACCAGGAGCATCCTGAGAAACTTGTAAGTATCAAAACTTTATACTTATACTTTTTTTACTTTGATGCATAAACTTATATTTCAATGTAATTTGATGTATGAAATTTAAAATAAAAATATAGGTGTATTATAGAGAATAATAATGTTATAAATGTCTAGTGCCACTAATGATTGTATTGTTGAGTTAAATTTTTTTTGTCTAACAGGAGGTAAATATTATAAAAGTAGAGAAAATTCTTCCAAAATTTTTGTAAATTATAGGTCACTTATAACAATTTATTCTGATGCATAAAAAGTCTATTGGCAGGAAGTCTACACCATACCAACTCTTTTACACACTCACACTAAGAAGCATGATGGTATGATCTTCATCGACATCCGATGTAGACAACTTCATGCATGTAAATCTAAACTTTAATGTTAATTCTAAAAAATTATCACTTATTAACATAAACAATTATAATGATAGGACCAAATACAAAAAAGCATTGAATGACTGTCTCAGAACTCTGAAATTGTTGGTAAGAATCATGTATATCTTAATGCAGTTGGTGGTAGGGACCACCATGGAAGGATTTTCGTCTTAGGTCCATTTGCAAATACATGTTATTCGCAATCATCCACATTCACTATAGCTGGATCTAGTAGGTGATCTGCATCAAAGGAAATGGTCCTTTAGCTTGGAAGCACAGTAGAGATGACGGCAACTAAGTTGCAACAGTCAATCAAGTACATAGCATAACTTTGTAATGAGATAGATTAGTTGAAGGCGAGGGATAGGACCTCATCGCAACAATCGGAGCATTCTCCTTCACCACCTGCATAGCTTAGATGTATAAGTGAATGTATTTTATGTTTTGCTACTCTTAAGTTTTGTGTAAATTCTTAATTTACAGTTATTTTCAAGATACTTATTTGTGTATATTATAATTTTTTAATATATGAGCAATTAGGATAATGTTTACTTTATATTTATCAATCAATGTTATATTATTTACAGAAATTAAATATACAGAAAAAGTCAAGTAGGAAGTGAGAAATGGCAGTTGAAATTTATCATGGTTAAATATCTCGATGGAATTATAATATTTTATCACTCCTTAGCGACGGATGATTTATTTCTTCGTTCATTACTGATGAAACATATAACTTTGTAGGAAGTTACCAACCGAATATATAAGTGACGAAGTGATATATTCCTTTGCTCATTACCAATGAAACATATAACTTCGTTGATAAGTTACCGACAGAATAATATATTCCGTCGGTAATAATTTAGCCACGAAATGTTTTCTGTAGATAAATTTTGCGATGAAATGTTGTATAACCTTTGGTAAATTTTGCAGCAAACCTTAAATTTATCGTCGGTAAATTCATCGATGGAGTATTGTGATTCCATCGGAACATTGGTGACAAAATATTGTAAATCTGTTGGTAAATTTACCTAAATGTTCTAACAGCGGTACAAAGTTGTGTCGCTAGAGTCTTTGACAGATATACAGACTTCTGTCGCTAAATTTGAGATGGATTCTTTATGTCCGTCGCTAAAATTTACCTACAACTATTTGTTCGATGACTCTTTCCGTTGGTAATTTTCGTTGCCAAATTTGTTTTATGATAGAAAATCTTTATTTTTTGTCGGTAATTTTCATGCTAAATCCTATTTTTTTTTGTAGAGTACATACCTACACACACAGCAAAAGTTATGTTTCATAATTTTTTTATCTTTTTTGTAGTTTTTTTATCTAAAATTTATAATCCAACTGATGATAAAATCACATAAAACAGAAAGATAATAAATCAATGTCAACTTTCTATCAAAAATGGCGCATACAGGGCATAAAAATGGTCCAGCATTAACTTTTCTCTGTGGAAAAGCCACCGGTAAAGACAAAACCTAAAAGCATACCGTGTATAACATTCTTATCTGTTTCGAACATTTCTACTACTTGTAGATATGAATTAATCATTTCCTGTCCGTGCATATATTCATCTCGGATACGTAATGAACACTATCAGCAAATAATGTATTCAAATATCTTCAATCTTGATTTTATTGTTCATATATATAAAACCTTTAGGATTTGAGTTAATAAAATTAAATTTACGCATCCTTGACCTTAACTTTTTAAATGTTTGCGTCCAATACCACATTTAAGAGGAATTTTTCTCTTTACGACGTTTTCAACATTTTGAAGTCGTACTTGCTGGAGTTCTTGTATTATACCCAAGAGTGTTAAGTATGTCCTTGACATTATTTCACAGGGTAAAATAGGGTAGTTTTAAATGTATATGTAATAAAGTAATTAAAAATTCAAATTCGTCGATTGAGATTTAAGGGCATGTAAAAGAAAAATTTTCCTATTTCATAATGTATACCGACATATAAAATGTAATCTCTTCCCGCAACGCCTTCCAAGATATAAGAGATGTTTTCTGTTATTCTCTTATCTTCAATGGAATCCTCCCCAAAAATCAGCAAGTCCTATAATAACACTCATGAACATGGTGAAACCCTACTACCAGGTCTTCCTGACCACCTTGCTCAACGCTGCCTTGCGTTGGTCCCTCCTTCCATTCTTTTTTCCGTCAGTCATACATGGCGACGCCTCATTTACTCAACTTCCTTCCCTCCATTCTTCTCCCTCTATGCTCTCCTGTTTCCATTAAGAAATGGCGCTCAAGTTTATACGGTAAATTCACTGGAGTTCTTCTCTTTGGACCCTATATCATCAACATGGCAGCGACTCCCTGATCCTCCATCAGAATCACCACTTAACCTCCTCCACCGGCACCCGTCTTTTTTATCTAGAAAGCTTCCTGTACAGTCGCTAACGGTATCCAACCATCTTGTTCTTATGACTGGAACTACCCATCACTTTGTTCCTGCACTTACCAGACCACTGGTATTCCATCCAGATACAAAGCTTTGGTTCTTTGGTCCTCCATTCTCTATCCCTCGTCGCTGGTGTGCCATTGGATCCGTACAAGAAACAGTTTACTTGGCTAGTGGGGTAGCTTCACATTACCGGGGAGATGTGGCTAGGTCAATGGAACAATGGAATATTGGAAGCAAGAGAGAGAATTGGGGATGGGAGGAGATGGCCAGGCTAAAAGATGGCAGATTTAGTAGAGAAGCTATTGAAGCAGTTGGATTCAAAGGGAAGCTTTGTATGGTGAATGTAAAAGGAAACGCAGTCAAAGAAGGATTGGTTTACGATGTCAAAGATGACAAGTGGCTGGACATGCCCAAAGGAATGTTAGAAGGATGGACTGGACCAGTGGCTGCGATGAAAGAAGATGTGCTGTATGTAGTTGATGAAAGGAAAGGAACTTTATGCGAGTACGATGAAGGAAAAGATTGTTGGAGGCCGGTGATTGAGTTAGAAGAGCTTAAATTCGCAGAGCAGATAACAGCAGGGAAAGGAAAGATTTGTGCAGTTTGTGAAAATGGAGAGAGGGTGGTGGTGGTGGACGTGTTGGCTAATCCTGCAAGGGTTTGGATTGTGGAGCCACCAAGTGGGCTGCAACTGATTGCGGTGCATATATTACCAAGGATGAGCAGACAAGAGTAGGTACTAGAAACGATATATTTAAGGAGATTTGTCTCTTTTCTTTCTTAGTTGTACTCATGCAGCAGAGTTTTTGCTTGACTAAATTATCGCTTTGTGCTCAAGCGTTCAACAGTTAGTAAATTGGATGTTTCAAGTTTCAACCAAATTTGTTTAGGCTCCAGCGTTTCTAAGGTTCTGTTATTTCTCGATGCCTGGTCATCTTTATTTGCAATTATCCTACTACTCCGATGCCGTAGTTGCCCAACTGGACGGCTATTTAAGACTTCTGTCTAATGTGTAATACGGTCCACAATAAAACTGAATAAATGCAACAAAAAAAAATCCTGATTTACTTTCCATTTTCTTCGGACGGGCTTTTCTATGCTAGAAACTTCAAACTTTTTAGACGAATTTTACAAAAGTTGATCACCTGCATGTTGTTAACGCATATGAACGTTAACGAAATTACTTAAGCAAACAACATGATACCATAGCAACTATATACAATAATTGTATTAGGCCTGCTCATCACGAGCCCAATGCATATCTGGCCCACACAGATTAAGGTTAATTTTCTTTACTAAACTTCAACCTACTAAACCAGATCTTTTATTGGCCTTCTTTATTATCTTTAACGGATCAAATTTAATTTTCTTAACGGTAAGATCGTTAAAATCGTAATTAGTTATTATACAAATTTAGAAAAGTATTAACATTCTCTCCCTTGAACAAAATTTAATTACAATAGTTGTAACAACAATAAACCTAGTAAAAAATGGTTAAGCCAAATCAATATATAGGTCGAACAAATTCAAAAACCATTTAATACTCAAATAAAAATCCATCATTCTGTCTTACAAGGCTTTGGATAGCAGAAATATCAAATGCAAGTATCATATACAACATAGATCTAATATAATAATGTATATCTAATACCTTACTAATATTAATGGAAAAATGGAGTGTGGCAAAAATGTCGTCAGAGAAACAACTGTAAGTAAATTTTAGCAATAGAAATAAGAAATTTGTTGGTAAATTTAATGACAAAATGTTATATATTCCTTGCTAAATTTAATGATAGAATGTTATATATTCATTGGTAAATTTAACGATGGAATTTGTATTTCCGTATGTAAAATTAGAAAAATTTACCGACAGACTTATAATACTCCATCACTAAATTTGTAACGGATTCCTAATACTCTGTTGGTGAATTTACCGAAAATAAATTGTAAGTCTATCACTAAATTTACTGACAGACATATAGCATTCGATCGCTAAATTTACTGACAAAAAACATTATATGTCACCAAATTTTTATTGACAAAATATGTAATTTTGTCAGGAAATATAGCCATGATAAATTTCAATTGACATTTACCACTTCCTACTCAATTTTTCTGTTGATAATGTTTTGATTTTTTTGTACATTTTATTTCTATAAATAATATATCATTGATTGTGTTGGACTCCATTTTTGGAGTCCAACTCCTGAGTCATAAAGCATAGAAGTAGTTCCTTGTAGGGTTATTTCGAAGTAATCTCCTTAACCATCATCGGTTCATCTTTATTCTCCGATACTATAAGTGTTGGGCCCATTTCTACTCTTGCAAGATACGTGCTCGATGTCTTACATTACATCTGAACACACATCCCACGAGGGTGGCGTGCTCACACCAATCAGTCACCAAACACTAATTGACTTCTTTATATTAATGTTTCCCATTGTCTGATCTTTCTAATGACACCAAAATCGTTCAATTTGGTTTAGAAATCTGAAAGTTATACCTTAATATTTTCGAACTATTTTTATACTGAAATAGTACATTAAACTCAATTTCCACCCAGAAATTGAAATTCTTAGAAACTAAATTAAAATTATATTTCTTAAGATAATTGGTAGGTCTATGACTCTATTTTATTTTGAAACTTGAATAATCTCATTCTAAGCTCTATAGCTCAAGACGTGATTAAAATACCGAAATATGTTCAGTAAAATAACCAATTCACATTCTTCCAACCGATTTCCTCACTTTCTTTCCATAAATCTTTTTTCAATCAAAGCCTAAGGCTACCAATTTTTTTGGGGAGATAAAGAAATATATTAGGAATCTATTTCACCTTATTTGGAGGTTGAATGACAAAGTTATGGCCAAAAGAGTCAACCATATTTAGAGCCGGAAAACCCTTATGATGTGATCGCGAGGAACAAAGGTACAATCGCGAGGATGAAGGTCCGCTAGCAAGAAGGCAGGTGCAATTGCAAGGAGAGAGGTGTGATTGCGAGGAGGGAAAGTGCGATTTGCAAGAGCGCTTGGTGCGATCTTGACCGAAGCTGTCCCTCATAATCATCCTATGTGACATCACTAACTTCAAATGATCATAACATTCAACTTCGATGTCCAAAAATTTCATATTATATATCATTGAAAAGTTAGAAAGACAAACTACAACTTTTAAGAAGAAACTTTGTGTAATTCAGCCTAGAATAATACAAATTTTCCCATGAAGCCATAATACAAATTTTACCCCTATGAAAGACTTGAAAATGCAATGTACAAACTTAGAAAGTCATGAGCACAAACACAATCATATTTTACTAATACCAAATGATAAGAGTTTTACAAAACTTTAGTAGGCATTTCAAGCCACAATACATCGTTTCACAAAATCCAAAATACAAAAGATACTTGAAATGCGATTAAAGTTTTGTTTTTACAAAAACTAGCTTAAAATACAAAAGTATGAAAATTTGGAGTGATGCCGTGACTATTGACTACTTGACCTCTTACTCATCACTTGAATATGAGAAGGAGAATGGAGGTGAGCTTAAAAGCTCGTGGGTAATAAGTTTAAAATTGATAACAAGAAAGAAAACCATTGAAATATTCATTTCTATTGAAAACTCACATTGAATCATGAAACACATATTTACCAATTCTCAATTTGTCAAGCAATTTATAAGCAACCTAAATCAAGCATTCAATAAACTTGTCATGACATAAGCACATCAAAGTGGTATGGGAGGTCCATAAATAGAACGTACTAACACATTCCTATATAATGGTCATGTGTAGTCATGAACAGAATGAACTAACACAATCCCACATAGTAGTTTTGTGTAATTATAAACATAAGAGATTCCTTGAACGTGCTCCATGCCTTTAGCGAGCAGGCGGAAGAAGTCTTTAGTTGAAATATACTTGACATACAGAATGGACCAAACCAAACCCACATAATATGTATTTCATAACTTGTAAACTTGTTGTGTTGGACCTTAAGCTTTTCTTGGAAGTTATAACTATTATAAGTGAAGTGTTGGAAGTTAAAACCTGGAAAATGTAGTTGAAACATGATCACTAAGTATGGTTCGATTTTTTAACCATAACTTTTTCTCTAGTTATCCAAATGAGATGATTCTTGATTTGGATTAAAATAGAGATATAGGGATACAAATTATCTAATGGAATTGAGTTCTAATTTAGTCCCTAAGAATTTCAATTTTCAGATGGAAATTGAGCACATAATATTGTTTTAGTATAAGAATAGTTCAAATATGTTTGGGATATACCTTTCAGATTTTCAAACCAAATTGAATGAGTTTAGTGTCATTAGAAAATTAAGATAATGAGGAACATTTTTGGAGAAGGAAGTGTTATCAAATTCCTTCAATTACCTGATTATAAAATGTCTAGATTCTTGGAAGGAGTTAGGCATGATTTAGATAATTTTGAGTAGGCATGATTTAGATAATTTTGAGGTCTTGCTAGATTAATTATTTTTATTTGGAGTTAATTCTTATGTTAATGTTAGTGGGATTTTAAAATATGGTTTAGTTGAATTAAATGGTAAGAGTATATATGTATGAGGACATTTTAGGAAGATCACTTAAGCATTAAAGTCTTAAGGCTTTGAAGGAAGGGCAAATTGGACATTTCTCAATCATTAATGACATAATTGAAATAAATAGTGTTGGCTTGCTTTTAAGGAAGAAGCAAGAATGAAATTTGAGAGAGAAGAAACAAAGAGAAGAGAGAAGGAGAGAATTTCAGTTTTGAGAGGAAAGAAAGAAGAAAGGCTAGGTTTTGATTTTTCTTAGTCCTAAATAGTGATTTTGAAGTTATTCAAGAAGGGAAAAAGGAAGAGGAGGATTAGAGCTTCTAGAGCCAAGAAAGTCATTGTTTGGTGAAGATTCAAGGTAAGTTGTTGTTTAATCTTTTGGATTTTTGGAAGAGTTTTGGTTCAAAGAGTTTAAGAAATGTATGGGTTTAAGAATCCTAGGATCAATTTTAGTGAATGTGTCTTGTGGGTTCTCAATTGGAATTCCTATTGAATGAAATTTTTGGCTTTTGTTAAAGGAAATCAAGGAAGGCAAGAAGAGCAAGAGGAAGGTACAATTGAGTTTGGATTTTTAATCAAAATAAGGTGGGTAATTTATTTATAGTTATTGTGCTATGAGCAAAATGCCTTATGTGTGCTTTATGTGCTAAAATGACTTGCTTTGAAATGTTGTGATGTGGAAATTGCATTATGATGTATGGCATTTGATGAAATTGAATTATGAGTATGATTATGCTATGCCTTATGTCATGGCATTTTGATTAAATGGAAAGAAGAAAAAGTACGAGAATATGAACATTTGATTAAATTGAGCATGAGAATTGATTGTGTTTGGGCAAGAGTGGAACCATTTCGTAATCACATGCACGTCAACATAAAGCCTTCTCTTGGCTGCCCGCTTGCGACACACGAGATCCAAAAAGTAGACTCGTTTCATTCACGGAATAAACTTCAGTTTCTCTGTTTCGTTCCACGAAACCCTCGAGCCATTTGTTTATGCATTTGCATTTTGATTTGTTAAGTTATGATGAATTTGAATATTATGCTTTGATGTTAAATTACATCCAATCTGTTTTATGTGATGATGTATTGAATTATGAGTTGTGAATTAGAATTGTGATTGTGGAACTTACAATGCTAGATTAAGATAAGGCATGTATTTCTAAATGAATATTCGCATATATGTTTGATTGTGTGGCTCATCGCCAATGGCTATAAATATAATATCCATTGAGCTGTGTAGCTTAACCTATCACTTTTTCCTCCTCAGGGGCAAAACAAGAAGATTAGCGATCCTTGCAAGACAATTGGACAACTCTAAGATAGTTAGCTTTTATACTAAGCTAGTTCGAACACTTTTGTATAACTTATTAAGCATCCCAAATATTGAGCATCCATTTGTATTTGTTTTAAGCTTGTGATGTGTAAATTGATACGTAAATAAAGATTGTTTAATTATTTACTTTGCTTAGTAATGAGAATGCGAATTTGAGGATTCCCTTTCGTGTATGATTATGTAATTTTATAAGTTGAGTATGATGATTATGGAAGTGGAATGTGCATGTGCATATTCTTCTTCGTTGAGATTGCAAATTGTTATTTGTTTTAGATTAGCATATTGGAGATTGGAAAGGATGTATGGGATGAATCCTTTGAGGTGGGATTCAAGAGTTAACAAAAAGTATTTAGTAGTTGAATCGATATGAAGAGATATTGCATTTTGCAAGCTTTCATAGGTGTAGAAATTATATACCAACTTAAGGGAAAAACTACATTGATCTAAGTAGAATTAGCCAAAGTTTCTTCATAAAAGTTGTAGCTTGTCCTCTTAGCTTTCCAACGATATGAAGTATGAAATTATTGGATATTGGAGCTAAGAGATACGATTAATATAAGTGATGATGCTGCATAGGATGCATAAAGGACAGCTAGAGTAAGTTTTGAGAATTGGTTGGATCTGATGAGTCATTGAGTTGAGATTTGGGAGTTTAATGCAGCTAAATTGGTAATTGAATGTTTAAGGAGTGATATTTCATTAGAAGAAATGAGTTTGGGAAGATTATGAGTGAAAGTGATGTTAGAATGGATGTAGGAACCATTGGAGAGGCTTTAGAGGGAGTTTTGTGTGACATACATTCGTTAGATGGACTTTAGGTCCATTAAATGGACCTTTATGGGTGTAAAAACATCCCTAGCCCAGTGAATGTTTGTTAAACAAACATTAGGCCCATTACATGGACCTTCTTGGGTATAAAAACACCTCCAAGCCCGATAATGTCCATTAGCCAGACAAGTATGTCAGTTTAACGGACATAGACGGGATAGTTACAATAAATTACGATTTTGACAATTTTAAAGGCAGATTCTTGCTTCAATGCTTCATAAAATTGTAGATCTAGAAGTTCTCTTTCAAACCATCCACAAATGACATCAATCTGACTTTTGTAGTGAAAGTTATGAAATTGTCCTAAGATAGGTACAATATGACTGAGGATATAAACATGTTTGATTCTTTTGAACACAAGTTCATCATCTAACCTCCAAATGGAGTGATTCTTGAAGTAATAGATTCCTAACACATTTTTATACCTATCTATAAAAATTGGTATACATTGGTGTTGATTCGGAAAAGATTGATGGAGAGAAATTGAGGAAATTTATTGGAAGAGCATGAATTAGTTGTTTACCAAACATACTTTAGGGTTGTTAGGCATATCTTAAGCTATAGAACTCCGATTAAGATGGTTCTTACTTCAGAATAAACTAGAGACTTAGAGCCCCAATTATTTTGAAGAAGTCAAATTTTGATTCCACTGTATTGACTCGCGTTTATGGTTTGACATGTTATGAGAATGAGGACTAAGGAGATTTCATTGAAATAACTCTACGAAGAAATACGTTCATGTCTTATGTTATTGCGAGTGATTGTTGGGCTCTGAAAAAGGGGCTCAATATGTTGCCCAACATGGTTCATTTTGGAAAATATGATTTTTTATAAACATAATATCTTTTCAAAATCATTTTCATATTCTTGCCAAACTCATTTCCATCGTTCATTTCATAAATTAGTAACACAATTCATATACCAACATATAGCATTTTCTCAAAGTATTTAAAAAAACAATAAATGCACATGAATAAAGTAGTTGAAAATAATTTATTTCTATTTCTTGAAAGAAACATTAATGGATTATTACTCAATTATAAAAATGTAACCCACCTTGAATTCTTTGCTTATAACTTGTTAAAATATGCCTCTTCTCTTGCTTCTCTTGTGTTTCTAGATTTCCTTTTCGCAGGCAAAAATGTCAATTTCAATAGGGTTACAAAATTGAAAACCCACAAAGCACATTCACTGAAATTGTTTCTAGAAAACTTAAACCCATACACTTCCTAAGCTTCATGAACCAAAACCTTTCCAAAATTTCAAAAGTTTAATGAAGAGATTATTATCTGAAAAGATAGCTCTTATCTTCCTCTACCTTTTTTCCTTTCTTTCATAAGCTCGAAATCTCTCTAAAAACTTAGAAAAGATGAAACCCTAACTCAACTCTCTTCTTTCCTCTCAAACCACCGAAACTCTCTTCCTCTCTTCCTTGTTTTCATATTTTCTCTTCTTCCTTCTCTATTTTTGTTTTTGTTCCTTTCTCAAGAGTAAGACCACTCTTCTTTTTCCCATTCCACCCTTAATGAGTGTCAAAAGTGCATTTTTCCCTTTATGTATGCCTTATGTCTTTTAATGCCTAAATGTCCTACCAAAAATGCCCTTGTACATTCTTACCACTTTTAATTTCAATTAACCCATGAAATAAATCCTACTAACATAGACATAATAAATTAATTCGCTGAACCCTTCTTTTGCAGGTTTAACTCCATTGGGGTTACTGATGATGAATTGTAAATAATTGCAGCGATTTTCAAAATATAAACGCAAAGATTATGAGCGAAAAAGATTGGGTCTACTTATAGAACTAGACTCAGAAAAGGAGAGTCTTGAAGTTGTACTTGGATTTATTTGAATTGGATACTGAATTTCAGGTAACATTCGTATTTGTCCATTTGTTGTAAATCTTAAAAGTCTCTGTAAACGAAAGGATTGTGAGCAAAAAAGAATAGGTCTATTTGTAGAACTAGTCACAGAAAAGGAGGGTCCAGGAGTTGTACTTAGATTTATTTGAATTGCATACTATTATTCTCTATAGTACACATATATTTTCATTCTAAATTTTATACATCAAATTACATTGAAATCAAATTTCATACATCATAGTACAAAAATTAAAATATAAGTGTAAAGTTTTGATACTTACAAGTTGAAGTGCATGCTCTTGCTAGGTCAAAGATCTTCTAGTGCATTTGGGTAGACTTTCCCTGCCCGGTGCTTCACCTGTTGACATAATTGCACTCTAAAATAGACATTGCCTAGGGTGATGCCCAATAGTACGACCAATGACTCCAAATTTCTTTAGATATATGGTGTTCATACACCATTCTTGTGTATTGAGCCAATAAATTCTCTATAACATGTATGATCTCGCCTCTCCCATACATTATAAATTACAACATCAAATTTTGAATCCCAAAATATTCTTTATGAGGAAAAGAAAAACTTACTATAATTACTTAGAAATGATATTATTTATCTAATTAATATATAAAATTAGATAAAATAAAAATTATATATATATATATATATATTGTACCTCAAACTCTTGATAATTAAAATCCTTTGACTCTTGAGAGACATTTTTCCATGTGTAACTCTCAAGATCTATCCTTTCCTTGAACTTAGATGACATATTTCTAAAGCATGTTCCAAAACCAACCTAATATATAAGTTTTTTTAGATCATTTTTAAATTAAAACATGTAACTTAAGTATAAACTTATTGTGTTACCATGCATGAATTAAAAAATTTGTAGAACTTCACTCACAAATTGTTAACAATAGTGATGTAAGTTCTTCTATCAACTCCTTTAGCTCCAAGCTGGAGGCTGCCTCCGTCATTCACAACATTTACCCCTGATATCTTTGTTGGTATATAGGCAGTGGGGTTATTTAGACTAGGAAAAATGTTGACATAAGAGACCAATGGATGTGTGACCTATAGCAGTATATATATATATATATATATATATGACAGATGGCTTGCATGCAATGGTGACATGTGGAGAGTTTTTATCATGTGGTCATATTTATGGTATGAAAAAAATTACTATAGCTCATTTGTTACTCTTCACCGAAAACACCTATCACCAAGCTCTCTCTTTGTTCATCCAACACCAAAATAGCTAATTACTTATTGTTGGACCCCAAACTTTTCTTAGAAGTTAGAACTGTTATATGTGAAACGCTGGAAGTTAAAAGCTGGAAAAGGTAGTTCAACCATGTTCACTGAGTATGCCTTGATGTTTCTGCCATAACTTTTTCTCTAGTTATCCAAATGAGATGATTCTTAATTTGGATTAAACTAGAGAAATAGGGCTACATCTTATCTGATGAAATCGAGTTCTAATTTGGTCTTGAAGAATTTCAATTTTTGTATGGAAATTGAGTACAGAATATTGTTTCAGTATAAGAGTA
>JANVCQ010000006.1:16021550-16040008 GCA_025531925.1 Erythroxylum plowmanianum | reverse complement strand
TGGTTATGGAATGTGAATTATGGTCTTGTATATTTGTGAATTGAGATATGAATGTGTTTTATTCGTATGGATGAATCAGATTGATAGAGGAATATTGAAGGGTAGGCTTAGGATTGTGTTTGTTTATGCTGCCGAATTTTTGGTTCAAATAAAGATTGAATAAAATAAGAATTGGTTAAAAGATGATTTTGAGATATGCGTGATTTAGAAAAATTGAATAAATTGAGTGTGTGTTTATGGATGAATTTCCAAAAAGGGAAATTGTATTGTTTTTTTTAAGGTTGGACAAAGATGAATAATATGAAAATGGAAAGGAAAGAAAGAAAAAAAAATTTGTACCGAATTTCAGATATGTCTTAATCTAGGTTTCTAACGCGAAGTTTTCTAAAGTGTATGTTATCGAATGTCGGACAATTTATGTTCAGATCAATTGATCCGTTCGTTCGTTTTGATTCGATTTGCTTTTGATTCTGATTCGTATTTGATTCGTTTCCGATATGATTTCGCTTTATGTTTCCGTTGCAGATTCCTTCTTGTAGGATCCGTTCCTTCGATTAATTTTGATTATTGTTTCGCCTTTCGTTCGCTTTGTCTTCCGAACCTTTCGATTCTTTCGGTTGGGATCCGGTTCCGAGATCGAGTCCCAACATTTTCCTTCCTATCAAAAGGCTATAATGACATTCTAACCAAGCCCCTTAATAAAAACATGTCCTAGTTGAGTAACTGGAGGACATTCTTTATAAATGTTTGTCTTCGTGTCAAAAATCAAGGTTTATATTAGTGAAAATTAATAAAAATGGTGTGTTGTTTAATAGATCCTATTAATATTTATGAATAGTATGACTTCCCATGAAAAGATACTTAAAGATAGTTACAATTTTGGTTGACTAACTAATTATCAATGTGTGTGTGAGAGTGATAAGAGTGAATCAATTTGACATTAAGCATTGATTAGTTTGTATATTTAATCCAAAGTACTTAGATATTGATTTCATAAGTTAATAATTTAGAACAACTTGAAGGATTGTATTTGTAGTTAAATTTCTTTCTTGAAGTTCAATGTCATTGTACCATTATTGCATATGTGTGTGTTATTGTTTGGTGTGCTCTTGTTTTGCTTGTTTTGTTTTTGCTGGAGGGCAAGCAAAAGTTCAAGTATGGGGATATTGATTATTGTAGGTTGCATGATGTTTTAATAGGCTTTTTAGTATGTTTTTAGTTGTAAGTTAATTGATTTATGCATGCTTAGGTTTAGAATTGTGCTAGTTGGTTAGATATTTGTGTTTTGAGTGTTATGTTTGTTAGAGCATGCTATAGAGCTTTAATTTTGCGTGTTTGAGTGCTTTGATATGTTTGTTAGTATTTGAGATCAGATATCTAAGAACGGAGAAGATTTAGAGGAAGCCCAGTGGAGGACCTAGGGCCATGATTGTGACAGAGATCATTTTAGCAGGGCCATTTAATTTTTTTGTGGGTTATTTCGTCTTTTAGGCCTAAGTAAAACCTATCTTTTACATCAATTAGCATAGACTACATAAGATAAGAGAAATGACCTATAAAAGAGAGCCTCCATTTGCCACTTTGGGGGAAAAAACTAAGAGAAAGAAGGAAGAGGGAGAAGGTGGAGCTTCAAGTACTCCTTCAACCTCCAATCCTCCAAGTTATCTTATCTTCATTTCATCTTTTATTTCATTCAATTGATGTATCAGATCAGATTGATGATGATCAATCTTGATTCAATATTAATCTAGTTGCTTTCATTGTTGTTGATGATGGGTGTTGTGATTATTTATTGTAATTGGATGCCTGGATAATAAATCGAGAGAGTGAACTGAGTGCAAAATGATTAGGTTGGTTAATAAGAGTTAAACAATCTAATAGTTCACGCAAATAATCAAATTGTTAATTACACAGAGAAAGATCTCGTGTGAGGACCCAATTATTTATTAGAATGTTGAATAACTAATTAGGTTGTGGGATATTTTGCTAATCGAGAGATTAGATGTTTGGTAATTTAACTTAATTAGAGTTTATGATTTAGGGCTTAGTGATTACAACTCGGGAGAGACTAATTCACCATTTGAAAGTCTAGGACCGATACCTTATTAACATAAAAGTGACTAAGTTAGTATTGATGATAGGATAAAGCCCTTTTCTCATAATTTGTTAATATTCCTTGTTTAAATCTCAATTGTCATTTAGTGGTGCTCAAATTTGATTTCTTGCATTAATTTAGAATTCTCATTTCAATCACTCCATTTTTTATTATTTACTTTTCTGTTTAGTTTTTATTTTCATTTTAATTACACTTTTAGGTCATAGACAAATTAGGATTGGATTAGTTCACTAATTCCTTGTGGGATCAACACCTAATATGCTACTAGTGCACTTGTGAAATATTAAGGGTTTTATAAAATTAAAACTTGCTCAACGATAAACACTCATGTATCATACCAGGTATCTCCTAGAAACCCTAAAAGTTACTATAAAAAGATTTGTGATTCTAGATGTAGAAATCAATTAGAAGGGGTGATATTGATCTAGAGAAGTCAAAAATATTAAGAAATAATTGATAGTTGTGCATTATTGTGTATTTTTCTAAGTATTTGACATGTGTTTCTTACATAATAGGTTATTATTGTTATGTTTTAGTACTTATTTTGTATGTTTTTGTTTAGTTTGATCTTCATGGTTGTTCTTTATATTTGATGTTGATTTAAGGTAAGAATTGATCATTTTTGATGTAGGAATGGAGGGTGGTCGCCTTTGTGATTGAGCTAGGACTAAGAGAGGAGAAGAGAAGTGGAGCAATTGTAAGACAAGAACCCACGATCGTGGGATTCATGCTAATTCCTATGATCGTGGGATCCCTAACCTGAAGAAACACACGAACTTCGTTTCTTCTTAGGTTTTTGTGACTATATAAGGCAAAAACCCATAGGTCCAAGGGGGTGTCATAAGAACTTGCCTCCTTTAGCTAAAAAACATATTTAGAGCTTAGAGAGAGGTGGAGAATCAAGATTTCCATTCTAAATTGGGCAACTCCAAATTTTCCAGATTTGGCAAAGAAAAGGATGAGCTTGCTTCATCTAATCTTATTTCATTTTTTCTCTTCTAGCATCTTTATTATAGATTTTTTGGTTGTTGGGGATGTTAGTGACATTGTGAGTGGCTGAGTTATTTGTAGATATTACTTTTGAACTACTTATTAAACTCCTACTTTGTTGATTTGAATAAATGATACTTTTCATGAATGTTGAGATTATACCTTACAATATATTGAGAATTTAGTGGGGTAAATTGTGTAGGGTTGTACAATGAGAATTGGCACTCCATAGACCTACATTTATTAAGTTAATTGATTAATAGAAAGATAGATCTTAGCTAATTACTAAATTACCTATAGGATATACTTCATAACTAGTTGCATTGGTGGACTAATTCTATAGATTGAGAAATTGCTTAATCATTCAAATTTAATTTGGCGAGGGACAATTAATTACACCTTGAGAGAGAGTAATTAATACATTAGGACATCTTAGGTGAGGCACAGTTCAATTAACAAGATAAGAGGGAGATAAGATATGAAAAAAGTGATCTCTAATTGTTAAATCGTGAATTCCAAGTTTCTATACTTTTGTTTTATTGTTTTTCATTATTAGTTGGTTGATTTAGTTTAATTTTTTAGTTTATATTCATTAAAATTGGTTCTCAAATAAAGAAGCCTAAATTAAGTAGTGTCTAAGCACAATTTCTAAGGGTTCGATATTTGTTCTTTACTATACGTTACACCCTGTATACTTAAAGTTTCGAGCATAAAACTAGTGAATTGGTTTTGCAATCAACAAGTTTTTGACGCCATTCCCAGGGATTATTTGTTTAGTATATTGTTTAGTTTAGGTAACTTTGATTTGAGAGTGTTTAATACTTTTCCTTGTGCATATATAGGTGCACAAACACAAGGAGTACAAGAAGGTTCGACGAAGTTTTTAAAGAATAATTTTCTAATATTAAAAGACAAGAGAGGAGGTTAAGGAGAGCAAAGCGCTAAGAAAATCTTTAAACAAATATCAAGGAAAGGCCAAGAGAACATTGATGGATTTTATGAGGCCGAGATTTAGTCCACATGGAGTTGCAAGGCCTGCAGTCACAGCAAACAATTTTGAAATCAAGCTAGCACTCCAGAGCATACTCTAGAATAGTGTTCAATTCTATGGGTTATCAACTGAAGATCCTAATGCCCACCTGGCAAACTTTTTGGAGATATGCGACACTTTAAGATTCCAAGGGATGTTTGATGATGCTGTGAGGCTCAGATTATTTCCATTCACTTTGAGAGATTGAGTCAAGGCATGGTACAACTATAAGGTTCTGATCATGCATCTCATGCATAAATATATATCAAATATACATAGTGGAAAATAAAATGGAACCTTAAAAATCAGATCTACTCATGCATATAGATGTAGAAAACAAAAACAAGAAATGTAAGATGTTTGCATACCTTTCCAATGATCTCCTTCATTCTTTAATCTTCTTTGCATTGGGTAGTCGTAACAACTGTAAGGTTCTGATCATGTATCTTATGCATAATATATATCAAATATACGTAGTGAAAAATAAAACGAAACCTCAAAAACCAGATCTACTCATACATATAGATGTAGAAAACAAAATCATAAAATGTAAGATGTTTACATACCTTTCTAACAATATCTTTCATTCTTTAATCTCCTTTGCATTAGGTTATTGTAAACCCCAACGATCAACATGGACCATCTCTAATAAAAGTCCATAAGAAGATAGAAGGATGAAACCTCACTAGAGATGGCTAGAATTCTTTCTTTTTGCTAGCAAAGACAAGAACTCTTGTGAGAGTTAGAGAGAAAAAGTGTGTGTGTGTGTGTGTGTGTGTGTAAGAAAGAACCTTTCTTTCAATTGTGTCTTACATAAGATGCATAAAAATAATATCTATTTCTACACCAGTTGGCCTTCTATAATCCCCATCACTAATAGAGAGTTATGAGGAGTTAAGGTCATGAATAACATGCATTAATCAAAGTTATGGGAAGTTAATGACCATTAATAGCATGCATTAATAGAAGTTTTGAGAAGTTAATGACCAAATTGGTAGCCAACAACACTTGTTTCTAATCCATTCCATGCAACGTTTTCTACCATGATCACATCATGATATAATCTTAAAACACCCTTTTATATCTTGAATCACCATTCAAGACCAGTTTACTCATCCTTCGGATCTCCTATGAGTGTGACCCATTAGGTTCCCAGTTATGTTGGCCACTTGAATTAACACTTAATTTCGGTAAGTCAAGAGTGGTATCTAGCAGCACATCATAACTGCCAATTGACGAGAAAGTTAGTGGTTTAACTATGATCCCTTCCATATGTAATTTTTCCATGCAATTCTTCCTTTCACCATCTATACCCCACTTGGTTCAAAGTATGGTCAAAATGTAAACTCCCACTGGACTAATTATGTGTAACATCACACTACCATAAGACATAAGCTCGACATTCTTTAGAAAATCCAAGCACATTCCCTATGGGAATAGCATGTTAGAGCAATCATATTCACTTCATATGGAATCATAAAATATAAGTATTTAGAATGTTAACATATCTCATTTCATTAACAAAACATGTTTTACATTGTCATTTCATTACAAATGATCCATATAGTTATCATATAAAAATCATCTATGTTCACACTGTTTATACAAAATATTCTACATGAGATGAAAAGCTATTCAAAAGCACTATATCTAAACTCCTTAGATGACAGTTGATCAGACCTTTAAGCCATATCTTCATTCCAAAATGGATAATACTAGACCCCAATCAGATTGCTTTACAAGCAAGGTCTCCTTTTAGTACCTGAAAATCAATGTTGAATTTTGATTAGTTTTGCGAACTTAATGACTGAACCATCATCGATGAATGGATTATATATATCACATGAATAAAATCTAGCTCAACCAATATAACACATCATATAGATTTTAGCCTCATATATCACATTATTCATCATGCTTCAACAAGCACCTTAACAATACAATCACTTTACTTAATCATTTTAAAAGCACCTTCTGAATGAAAAAACATCATATAATCGTCTCATAATATTTCACTCATTTATCACAATTCTTTACATCACCATAAAGTTTATAAGCATTTCACAATGTTATCTCAATAAAATTCAACTTTCATTTGCAAACAATTTCGTAAATATATGTAAAAATAAAAATGCAAATGCAAATGAGACTCACTTCCATTATCAATTAGCAGTCCTGTATTCGTTTTGGATACCAAGCCCATTAAACATTAAGCTTGAGGCTCTGTGTGCACATATCTGAGCTTAAAGCTCTTTTCATGATGACTGCTCTGGTTATAACTCCTTTATGTAAACATGCATATTCATGTAATGAAGTGCAACATTTTAACATAATATATCATTAGTCACTTTCAGTCAAGACACACATTCAATTACTATAATTCATCGATGCCTTATAGCTTAGCTTATTATTGACATACTCTTTAACTTCTCATGAATCAATCCCTTATAAGTGCTTCATAGCAGTGTCATTTTTCATCAATGCAGAGCAGGAGACATAGAAGGAAACTAAAGAGGACCAAGATGATAGCATCCCTATATATAGTAGGATAATGGCTATCATGATTGGTATGTAGTTCTTAAAGTCTTAAAAATAAGAATAAACAATAATTACTCTTTTGGTCTCCTTTGTTTGGAGAACCAAATATCAAATTTTCTTATAGTATAACTACTACTAAAACCTCCTTGCCATATGAGACTTATTTATATGAAGCGATTCTTAGGAGGCTGATTGAACCCGAGTTTCCTATATCAATTGGTGACAATTTCATGGTATTTATTATACTTCTTGAGTCTTATTTTTGGATTTTGTTCTTAATTTAACTCTTGAGTGCTTGTCTCGAATTAATGTATTTTGAGGGTAAAATTATCACAAATAATTAGTAATTGCACTAAATTGATTTTTTAGAATAATTGACATTGCAAACTACTATTTTTGATTTTAGGAGATTCAAGAAGTAGAACCAAGGAGTGAAGACTAAGAGCACAAGTTAACAAATCAATGAGGGCAAAAGGCAAGTTCTCTGCGGCGACGTTGATGTTTCACCGCAGCGAAATTAGAAGATCTTTTTGAAAAGCCCTTTCAGGAAAAGTTCGCCACGGTGAAGATAATGTTTATGCCGCAACAAAAGCTGAAATTTATTGAAGAAATCTTTCGAGAAAAGTTCGTCATGGCATGGCACAAACTTGGGCCATTTTTGGTAAATTAACCAACAATGCAACCCAATTCATTAACCAATTTTATGGAAAAAAACCTATTTGAGGCTAATTTACAAAAGGAAGAGACAACCGACATCACTCACACATCATTCCATCTTCACGCAACACAACATCATCTTCTCTCATCCATATCATTTTCTTCCATTTCCACCATCGATTGCTACCATGGGTGTCTCCAGTTCCTTCTCGGTTGTGAATTCTCTTGGAGCTATGCATGGCTAGGCACCTCTCTCCTCTTGAAGATGTAGCAATGGCTAGAATTCAATAGGCTTAAAAGGGGAGTAGCTTAATCTATATTCAGCTATGATTTATGAACTCCTGGGTTTAGGATTTGTAATTTGTAGTTGAACATTCTTGATTAAAGTTTAATCAAGTGTTGGATATTCAATGTGTGGTTTGGATTTGTTGATGTAGAACTTTGAGCTTAAATATATGAAGTCTCATATATGCCCATTTGTGATCTTGTTGAATCTCTTTTATCTTACATAGTTGTGTTTGATATTGAGTTGAATTGAGATCCCAAAGTGACTTATTACATTAACTTACCCACTACACACACTAAGAGCATTTAATAAGGTCTTAAGAAATGGAGTTCATTGATTAAAATCTTGGAATTAAAGAGATCTTTAAGGTTTACCCATTTGAAACTTAGTTATTTCCACTCCCACCAAAACTTGATTTCGAACTATGATAGCAAAAGCTCATTTTCAAGAGGATACTATCCCTATTTGATCATTTGCCTTTATATTTCCATTTTCCATTCCTAAAAATCCAAAAATAAATTTTACACATTTTTCTTACAATTTCATTTAATATAGTCAAGGTTTCCAAAGATCAAAACCCCTTCTTTACCAAATTAGCTTACATTTCATGACATATAGGTAAGCTTAGGTCCATTTGTTTAGGTTTCGATTAAGTAAGACGACTCGAGGTTGCATCCTCTATTGTAATCCTTGGATTATATTTTTGATTTGACCTCCAAAGGTACAAACTAAGATCCAGATCAAAATGGCACCGTTGTCAGGGAACCAAGAAATTGGTTATTTAGGTTAGCTTTTGTCATTTTGCAGCTAAGTGAGGTTAGGAGCCCTTTATTTAGATTGCATTCTAGATAGTTTAGCTTCATACTTGTCAATAGTATAGGATTTCATTTTCTTTGGATACTGAACTTTTTGCACTTTTCATACTTAGCATTTTTGCACCCACATAGTTTTGAACATTTCTTTGCTTGCTTTTTGATACATATATAATTTACTTGCATTCATAATTTCATTCATACTTGCACACACCTACATACTTGCATACATCACTTCTCATCTTTTTATTTGACTTTGCGTGCTTGTAAGAAAATTTTGTTACCTTTTTATTTTCATTTGAATTGTTCCCGTGCATGCTCCAGAAAGCCAAACTTCTACCTTTCTATCCTAAAATTGAGAGACATTTGAGAAAAAATAAAAAAGAGAGGAGAGAAAAAGAGAGAAGCAAGGTAGTTGTTGAAGAGGAGTCTAGTCATCCAAGCAGTAAGAGTGAATCATTAGAAGAAGTGATAATGGCTAAGAACCCAGCCTTTCTGCAAAACCCTAACCTTAATGCCAATCAACATAGGAATGCTGATAATAGAGGTAATGGGGAGCAGGAGCGAGCTGGTGAGAATAACAAAAATCAAAGAAGGAGGACCATTAGGGAAGCAACTACTTCCGATGAGAATTATGATCCATTTACTACTGCTTGTCCTAATTTTGATGTGAACTTTGAAGTTAAAAGATTGCTCATTAACTCTCTTCCTAAATTTCATGGCTTGAGAGGAGAAGATCCCGACATCCATTTGCAATCGTTGTCCATAATTTGTCAGAGTATGAAACCTGTGGGAGCTTCACTTGATCAAGCACTATGGAAGGTTTTTCACCTATCCTTGGAAGGAAAAGCAAGGGAGTGGTATATGAGCCTCCTAAGATATGTGGCAAATACCTACCATAGTTGGGCCAATCTGCAAAAGGCATTCCTGGAGAAATATTTTTCGGTCTCCAAAACTTCATCAATAAGGAAGGAGATCTATTTGACACATCATGATTATGATGAGTCTCTCTATAACAATTGGAACTACTTCCAAGATTTGTTGTCCAGATGCCCCTATCATCAAATGCCTAATGAACAGTTAGTTTTGTATTTTTATGATAGGCTGAGAAGTCAAGATAAAGGTATGTTGGATGCAGCATTAGGAGGTTCTTTGGTTGACCTCACAGCTTTGGAGGCATGGGATCTAATCAAGAAGATGGCTTTAAATCACCAATAGTACAGTGTTAGAGATACTAGAGGTATACATGAGTTGGGAGCTTAGACAACCCAATCCAGAAGAATGGAAAGTCTGGAGTCTAAAGTTGACTCCTTGGAAAGTAAAGTGACTTCACAGTTATCCTTTATCACTGTAGAACTGAAAAATATGAGTGTTCATCACCCAACACCTTGTATGGATCTTACTGCACCCAGTTGTGATACTTGTTAATTAGTAATGAATATATCTAGTGTTTGCCTCGATCGTTATGAAGAGGTGTCCGTTGTGTATCAAGGTCGGCCTAATCAAAAATGGGACCTCTATTCCAACACCTATAATGAGGGATGGAAAGGAAATCCTAGGCTCAGTTAGAGGAATGAAGAAGGAAGAGGTCCAAACAGATTTCAACAAGGTGGAGGAGCTGGTACTTCCACAAACTAGTTCCATAACCAACAGCAAGCTCTAACTGTCCCACCAAAGGAGGACACTAATCAACTTCTGCATAACATGATGGTGCTTATAAAGGAGGAAAGGACTTCGAACAATAACCAGTTAAATGAAATAGCCTCTCTTATTCAATAGGATTCTTCTAAAAATATTGCTCAGTTCAATGCTCTAGAAAAGAGAATGGAGTAATGAGAGACGAAGGCTGAGAATATCAACTCCTACATCACCCAATTATCCAATAACATGAGTGAGAACCAAGTGAGAAGCAGTGGAACTATCCCCTCCAATACTGTTATGAACCCCAAAAGTTTGAATGCCATAACCCTCAAATGAGGTTCAGCAATCAGGATGAGGGAGAAAATGAAGAGGAGATTGAGAGTAGAGAATTTGCCTTCAACAAATGAAAGAGTCAAGAAGTTTGAAAGTCCGAAGCAGAGAGCATTTTTGACTGAAAAGGAGTCAAACCATTAAAGAGCAAGGAAGTGAATTCTGAAACCAACCTGAAATCAAGCACGCAAAGAGCCCATAAAGCAAATGACAAGGAGGTAAACCTTAAAGACCTTCCATTTCCTAATTCGTATTTGCTTAGCAAAAGAATGACTGATACTAAACATGAGAAAGATATCAGTGATTTGTTTGGGAGAGTAGAAGTCAACATCTTTTTGCTTGACCTTGTGAAAAGGGTTCCTGTATATGCTAAGTATATTAAAGACCTATGAACTAACAAAAGGAAGTTCAGACGGAATGAAAGAGTGCAAGTCAGCTCAAATGTGTCTCCATTGTTCAAACCCCAATTCCAGTAAAATGCCAACACCCTGGATCTTTCACCTTCCTGTGTACCACAGGAAAAGTTACCATAGGAGGAGCCTTGTTAGATCTAGGGGCGGCCATTAACGTGATGCCTAAGTCTGTCTACACATCATTGGGAGTCAAGAGCCTCACTCTATGTGTGGGAGCTCTTCACACCCCTCTCAGGCATTGGAGCACTCACCCTCTTCTTGGAAAACTACTCCCGATTCTTCCTCTTCCTGCTCACTTCATACTTGATATTCTCCAGCTTTTCAGCCTAGAGTGTGGCATCTACCAACTGCTGGTAGTCACAGAAATTGTGAATCAATTCTTTCTCCTTGATCCCCAAATAAAGATCTCCCTCAAACTTATGGCATTTATCTTCCTCATTTACCACGATGTTGGTCACATATCTGGAAAGATGAGTGAACTTTAGCTCATACTCACTCACACTCATGTCCCTCTGTGTGAGATTCAGAAATTCCTTGGCCTTCTCTTGCACATAAACCCTGGAGAGGTGCTTCTTCCTGAAAACTTCCATAAAATCTCTCCATGACCATACCGGAGGCATAACATGACTATGGGGCACTGATTTCCACCAATAAAGTACATCCCCTTGTAGCAAGCAAATTGCGTAATCCAACTTCTCTTCATCAAAGCACTTCATCTAAAGCAGGACTCTCTCGGTTCTTTTCAACCATGCTTCAGCCTCGTCTGGATTTGTAATACCATTAAAATCTATAGCTCCATACTTGCGGAGCTTATCATACTGCCCACTCCTCTCCACTGGAGTTTGTACTGGCACTTGAGACCTTTAACCTATGACATAAGTGAAAGCCTGAGCAAAGGCTTGAAAGAACCACAGATCCATGGTAGGTATAGAAGGGAGGCGGCGGCACTTCATATTGCACGCTAGTTGCCTCAGCATCAGGAGCACAGTGTGTCCCCGCATCTAGCGGGATATAAGATTCATCCATACTCCCTTGGCGAGAGCGAGAGCGAGTCATGGCTCCTCGAGTTTTCTTTCAAGGTGACATAATCACTCCTTCAATTTAAAACCATTGAAAATCTTTAGTTCAAGCAAAACAATTTTCAAATAATGTAAAACAATTAAAATCATACAAAACAATTTCAATTTATATGAAACAATTCAAAACATTGCAAGTTATTCATTTAAAATAATGCATGTTCATTTCATGTCTTAAGCTACCCATTACATACCTAGGATACTCTTAAACCTAGTTGCTCTGATACCATAAGATGTTGCACCCCATTTTTAGAGCCCAACATCGGAGTCATGAGAACGTGAGCATAGAAGAAGATTTGGAATTTGAAGTTAAAACTCTTCAGAAGAAAGGAGGGTTCACCGTGGCGAACTAATGTTTCACCACAGTGAACATATATAAAAAGTCCCACATGTTCCCTTCGAGATAATTATGCTGCGACGAACGATTGTACTTCGCTATGGCAAACCTTAGAAATTATCTTCACTGCGGTGACCTTTTTGCTTCGCTACAGTGAAGTTGTCGCATGAAGGTAAAACACCTTCGGGTAGGTTATGCCACGGCGAACTCTTAACTTCACCTTGGCGAAACCCACTGAAATAGAACCCAAAGCCCTTCATAACCTACCTTATTTAATGCAACTTAAAATCTTTCAACCAACCTCATTTATTCAATCTCAAGGACAAAAATACACATAAAACATAAACAATTTTTCTAAACTTTAATCTCATTTCTAAATCAAAATACCTTCCAAGTACAAAAACTATGAGCAAAATGAAATATTTTCCATTAATATCAAAAGATAAAGAGATTTACAAAGCTTTAATGGGTATTTCAAGCCACAATACAACATAATCCAAAATACCAAGTTTAACATAAACTAGAAATGCTCAAAAGGAGACTAAAGCCTTGATTCACAAAACTAGCTTAAAATATAAAAAACATTGCAAAAGTGGAGTGATGCCTTGACTCTTGGTTACTCGATCTTATGCTCCTCACCTGAAGATGGGACAGAATGGGAGGGGTGAGCTTAAAGCTCGTGGGTAACAATTTTTTAACTGGTAACAAGAAAAACCATTATAAAAATTCACATGGAATCATAAAACACATACTTTCCAAATTCTCATTCATCAAGCAATTTGTAAGCAATATAATTCATGCATTAAACAAGTTTTTCAACATAGAGCACATCAAAATGGTTTGGGTGGATCTAAAAATAGAACTTACTACACATTTTCACATAATGGTCCTGTGTAGCTGTGAATAGAATGTACTATTGCAATACTACTTAATGGTCTTGCATAGCTATGAAATTATAGGAGTTTGTAAAGGAGTTCCATGCCACTAGCAGGTAGGCGAGAGAAGTCTTTTGTTAAAGTGCATTTGACTTAACTTAGAGGACCACCACAAATCCACATAATCATGCATTTCACATCTTGTAAATATATTGCCTCAAATGGCATTCTTTCGAAACTTGATTTCATACCATAATATCGTTTCAAAAATCAATATCCTTTCAAAATCATTTCCATCATTCATTTCATAAACCAATAACACAATTCATAAACAAACATGTGGCACATTCTCAAAGCAATCAAAAAGCC
Source organism: Erythroxylum plowmanianum (assembly GCA_025531925.1). Classification (NCBI taxonomy): domain Eukaryota; kingdom Viridiplantae; phylum Streptophyta; class Magnoliopsida; order Malpighiales; family Erythroxylaceae; genus Erythroxylum; species Erythroxylum plowmanianum. Next base: position 16,026,538 of record JANVCQ010000006.1, on the reverse strand, counting down.
TTAACGGCACATTTATAACATAATTGAAAACATTTATACTTTCTTGGTTTGGAAGAAACATTAGGAGCTTATTACTTAATTATAAAAATGTAACCGACCTTGAAATCCTTGCTCTTGAAATTGGCTTAAGGATGTCTTTCCTCTTGCTCCTCTTGCCTTTCTTGATCCCCTTCTTGATTCCTTTAACAATAACAAAATCCCGATTCAATAGGAATTCTAATTTGATAACCCTAGGAAAATACATTCACTAAAATGATTTTAGAGTACTTAAACCCATGGATTTCCTAAACTTCATGAACCAAAACCCTTTCCATAAATCCAAACCTTTGGGTCAATTTTTTGATGATCATTCTGATCAAGTAAATGAAGAAATTTGATAACAGATTCTCCTATAAAAATATTTCCCATTGTCTTAAGTTTCTAATGACACCAAAATCATTCAATTTGGTTCAGTACTCTAAAAGTTATACCCCAAACATTTTTGGGTTGTTCTTATACTAAAATAGCATTCTGTACTCAATTTCCATCCAGAAATTAGAATTATTAAAGAATGAGTTAGAACTCCATTGCATCATAAACTTGTTTCCCTATGACTCTAGTTTACTCCAAATCAAAAATTATTCCATGTGGATTACTACACAAAAAGCTATGCCTAAAATACCAAAGCGTGTTTTGTGTAGAAAAGTTAACTTCGCTGTGGTGAAACCTAAAAGTTCGACGTGGCAAACTTTCACAAAAACCTACTCTGAGAGCATGTTTTGCTACATTTTTCATCTTTTGAGTTCCCACATTTCACATATAACCCATCTTAAACCTAATCCATCTCTTCTACTTCATTTTCAACTTCATTTCAACCCAATATCATTGACAAATATATCATGATCTATCTTTGATCATTAACCCTAAAAGAGAACACTTGCCTATATCATTCATCAACAACTTACCACATATATTCAGCTTTATTTGAGTTTCATTTAACCGAACCCATGAAATTTAAAGCATAACTTACTTGTTGAAGCTTCAAATTCCTCAAACTCTTCAAGATCTCCAAAACCCTAGGTTTTCTCTTCTTTTCCTCTCCTTCCATGACACTCTCCTTCTTTCTCTCTTCTCACTCACAATTTCTCTTCTTCTATGCTCTTAATAATCATACAATGTCCCTTTTGCCCTCCAATATAAGTCTTATGTCTTTTAACCTTAAGTGATTTGTCAAGTTTGCCCTTGATACATTCTTACAACATTAATACTTTAATTCCATCAATCCATGCAATAAATCCTCCTCACTTTGACATAATAATTAAACTCCAAATAAAATGAATTATCTAACAAGACCAAAAAATTTATTCAAATCATGCCTAATAAAATAAAAAAATTTGGGGCCCAATAATGAAAATTGAAGAAATTGATTTCTAGTCTAGTCAAGTTACACACCTGTGTATATTGAGAAATATGTCCATTTGTATTCCGATGTAAGTCTCTAAACTTATGTAAAATTATGGATTCAGGTTTTTTTAATTATACCTGATCTCTCAGACTCCTGTGTAAGCGATTGTGTATATCCCGTAAACCCTAAATTTTATTATAAAAGGACATAAGAGGAGGCAATTTGAGGAGGGTCGAGATTTGTAGTAGATTTGAGATGTAAGATACCTAGAAAGGTGACAATTTTGGTCAAAGGATGAGGAAAATACAAAGAATACATCAACAGATATAGTAAATTACAATCTTAAACCTCAAACTTGCAAAAGGATTTAATAGGAGAAAGAGGGATATTTACAATTATGATTCCTTTATTTTCTATTAGTTCTTCTTCCTATTTATTTTTTATTTTGTTATATATGATTAATAACTAAACATGACTAGTGTCTAGGTATGATGAATCTTATTTTAGGATAACAATATGTTTTAATCTTTTAGATTGGTTATTATGATTCAATTATTGATTTTATTCTTGTTCTAATATATCCAAAAAAATTAGTACATGATTTGACTCCATATGATTGAGAATGAGATATCCTCTTATATTAATAGATCTATCATAATTGATAGGAGTTACATACAAACCTAGAGATAGTCTGATATAAATCCTCTAGATTAGGGTCAAACCTAATAACAGAATTCATAAATTGATAAAGCAATCCCAGGGCTTTTAATTAGAAAGATTTATATTAATCAACTGATGAATTAGATATTAATAGTCTCGAGAAAGTTATTAACATAAGATATAAATTTTTACGATCCAATATTCAATAATATAATTGCATGATAAAAAGGTTAAAATTTCTAAAGATTTTAAGGGAGATTTATCACCAGGACACTACTATCTAATATTGAGTTTTCTTTGTATTTTATTTTCCTAAGTTCAATATTATTTAATTTTAATTTAGTTAATTTTTTAGCTTTATTTTTAATGAAAACAAAAAGTTATTCTTAGGCTATATAATAAGAAAAAAGTTAACTACTAGTATTTGCAGTCTTTATAGGATTGACCCTACCAGCTATAGCTATACCACACACTTATAGAAAAATTAATGATGAGCTTAACCCTCATTATAATGATGCTTAGTATAATGACTTATCTATAATAGTTCCAATTAAATCAATTGTTAAGATTTCATATTAGATATGAAATGCTAAGTCTTTGAAAGAATCAAAGTTAATGATTCAAGGATGTGATGCTCGGTTAAAGCATACATTATCCATTAAGTTTAGAGCTAAATTGGATAATAAAAGGTTGTGAGATATCGAAAAGTTTGGATTTATCCATTAAGTTTAGAGCTAAATTGGATAATAAAAGGTTGTGAGATATCCAAAACTTTGGATATAAGGGAATGGTTCTTAAGATAAGTAATGGGAATAAGATGAAATTTGAAAAGTTCAAATCTTATGACAATATATCCAATTGGAACTAATGCCTTTATTGATACATTTGATGAATAGTGGAAAGGCTACAAGACATTGAAAGATTCACTTTCATGATGAATTCAAAGAGTTTATTTTGGAGATAATTATGAATTTATCATGTCTATAAGAAGGTTAATGGGAGTACAATTGTCCTCTTTAGTGAAAGTATGTAAAGGAATATTGGTTATAGAGAACTATAATTATAATTTTTAATTATTGAAAATATAATTATGAAAGAGCAACTCTTGTTGGATATGAGAAGTAACAAATTATTTATGCCGAATAGATCTATAGAGTAGATTAATAGTTGTTTACCTATCCTAAGTCCATGTACATAGATAATGTACTAAAGATGTTTAGTATTTGAGATATTTGATACTTGTGAAGTACTAAAGATATTCATTATTTTATATGCGAGTTCATATTTTTAGTTCAAGGTTATGTAGCAGTGGTTGCTAATTAAGCCATAATACATTTTTTGTTTAGTGGAAATGATTAATTGGATCAATAAGTTCCTTAATGAACTTGATATAGTTCCTTGCATTTTTTTAAGATAGTAATGTACTATAGAACATTAGAGTCATTGGGCATGTAAAAAGAGTTAAGGTCTTACCAAAGATCTAAGGATATATTTAGGAAATTTTCTTAATTATAATGATAATTAAGATAAAAGTTGTAAGCTTTAAACAAGTATTCATTATAGAGATATTTATAAAATTCTCCAACTAAACCACCATCCCAACAGTGGCATGATCATAATATAGTGCTATGATATAAGATGCTTAAACAATTGGCTTAGTGCAAGTGGAAGATTGTTGGTTTATGCCCTATAGCCAATCAGTTGGTTATAATTTAGTGAAAAAATAATTTTAAGGCATTCTTTGTCTTGTAAATATTTAGATAATATGATAAAATGGGATAATTGTACATTGCAAATGAAATTATATTGAGATTATAATTATGAGATTTATGTTGCATTTATGTAGTATTCCTAAATTGTTCCTAGTCATTGTTCTATTAAGACTTAACATTAATACAACTTAAAAAGACTAGTACATATTATGTTTTTCTCATGAAAAAAGTAGTCGATTTTATAGTCTAAAGTATAAAAATACTTAAACAAACATATGGGTGCTTGTTAGATAACAAGTTCACTGAACTGACCCCATTTGAGAAATCTATTTAGATCATTACTTGTTTTTCTATGAAAATTCTCAATATGATAAATTATACAAGTGATATTTTGACTTCAGGTCTCCAAAGTTATCTTATATAGTGATTGATACGTTTTTTATACTACTTATGACCTTATAATTAGCGGTATTTCAGTTGGTAGTTATTAGATATAGCATGAACTATATGGGGATATTTAAGTGATAAAGATAGGATTCATCACCCTAAAGTAACTAGGGAGATTGCTTCTTTGTTCTCAATTATTATTAACATTGGACCCTGACTTTCGGAGCCCAACTCTGATGTCATAAAAACTTGTTCTTATGTTTGTTACCATGCATGGTTATTCCAATTAACCTTCATTAGTCATCTTTAGTTCATCTTCATTCTCTGATACCATAAGTGTCAGATCCCATTTTTGAATTATTCTTACACTTAAGAAAATATTCTATACTCAAATTCCATCCAGAGATAGAAAGTCTTAGGGACTAAATTAAAATTCAATTCCTTTAGAACATTTGCAGCTTTATATCTCGAGATTATTTAGAAACAAAAATCATCTCATTCGGAGCTCTACAGACCAAGATACCATCAAAATACCAAAATATGTTCATTAAGATATCCAATTCATACTCTTCCAACCATACCCTTACATTGATTCAATCAATCCTTTTCAAATCAACATCAAAAGATGTAAACTTTTACGGAAAGGTATGAAAATGTGTTAGGAATCTATTGGTCTAAGAATCACTTCATTTAGAGGTCGGATAACAAGGTTATGGCTAAAAGAAATAAACAAGGTTTTGTCCTCAATCTTATTGAACTTATTTCGGTACAATTAACATAACTTTCTCTATAGATAAGATCATCTTAGGATGGTTTCGAAGAGGATTTCAAGATCTACAACTTTT
>JANVCQ010000006.1:15987642-16009709 GCA_025531925.1 Erythroxylum plowmanianum | reverse complement strand
CAAAACACAGACGAAGCGAAAGACAAAAGAAACAAAAGACAGAAGATAGCAAAACACAGACGAAGCGAAAGACAGAAGAAACAAAACATAGAAGAAGAGAAAGGCAAAACAAGCAAAACACAGAAGAAGCGAAAGGCAGAAGAGGCAAAACATAGAAGAAGAAAAAGGCAGAAGAAACAAAACACAGAAGAAGCGAAAGGTAGAAGAAGCAAAATACAGAAGAAGCAAAACACAGAAGAAGCAAAACACAGAAGAAGCAAAACACAGAAGAAATAAAACACAGAAGAAGCAAAACATAGAATAAGCGAAAAGTAGAAGAAACAAAACACAGAAGAAGCGAAAGCCAGAAGAAGTAAAACACAGAAGAAGCGAAAGGCAGAAGAAGCAAAACACAGAAAAAGCAAAAGATAGAAGAAATGAAAGACAGAAGAAGCAAAACACAAAAGAAGAAAAACAAAAAAGAAGATGACATCATCACAGAAGAAACACAGAAGAAGCAAAACTCAGAAGGAGCAAAACATAGAAGAAGAAAAACACAGAAGAAGATGATGTCATCATAAAAAAAACACAGAAGAAGATGACATCATCATAGAAGAAGAAAAAAGGCAGAAGAAGCAAAACATAGAAGGAGAAAAACATAGAAGATACAAAACATAGAGGAAGCGAAAAGATAAAAGATACATCTTCCTTTACAAGGACCATAACTTCCAGCCTAAAAGTCTAAAAATTTCGTACTATATATCGTTGGAAAACTAAAAGAAAGATCTACAACCTTTTAGAAGATAGCTATCTCTAATTCAGCCTAGATCAATCAAGAATTGCCCTTGAATTCAGGACAGGAATTTACATTCATCCAATGTACTGCACCCAATTCTGAACTTCATGACAAATTTTGAGATTCTTAAAGACCAAATTTAAATTTGATGTCTTCAATTGAAATGCAGCCATATGTTTCTAGTTTAATCCAGATCAAGAATCATCTCTTTTAGATGACTAGAGAAAAAGTTGTAGCTAAAAGACTTAAGCATACTCCGTGAATATTTTCCAGATCAACTACACATTTTGTTTCACAATCTTTCTTTAACACAACTCATACCAAGATTAACTTTTCTACTTCATTTACTCCTCATTCTCAACTCCCTTTCAAATCAATATCATCCAAATAAAATATAATCCATAATAAATCATGAACACCAATAATAAAGCATACACATATGTACATATTCTTTATCAACTTACTACACAAATTCAACTTCATTTTTACTTTCATTCTACTTCTAACTTTCACCTTACTTCTTCTCATTTCGAAATCTCTTATCCACGAAAGCAAAGCAAAATATGAATCTATCCATATTTCTCATTTATTAGTTCTAATCTTTCTAAGAAAAGTTTGGGGTCCAACACTACTAGTGCATAGTAGACTATATGTCTCTTAAACTCTTAGTTGTACATCATATGTATCAATTTGAGGCTCTTGTTCCATTTTGATGTGAATTTGTGGCTCTTAAACTTCACTAAGTTCTACCTCACTCCCACTACTTTCTTCGACAATAAATTCTCTTTCTAAGAATGTAGCATATCTTAAGACAAACACCTTTTGCTCAAGAGGATGGTAAAATTGATATTTGATACTTTTTTAGATACCCCACAAATTTTCATTTATCTTATTTAGCTTAAAGTTTATCGGATATAGCATGCTTCACATAAGCATCACATCTCCAAATCTTTAAGTGTGACAATCTAGGTCTTCTACTAGTCCATATCTCATATGATGCTTTGTCAACTGATTTAGACAGAACTCTATTTAAAATGTACGTTGCGGTTTCAATGGCATATCCTTAAAAAGAGATAGGAAGTACTATATGACTTATCATAGAACATACCATATCTAATAATATATGATTTCTCTTCTTAGAAACATCATTATGTTATGGAGTTATAGGAGGAGTCCATTGTGAGAGAATCTCATTCTCTTTTAAGTAACCAAGAAACTCATGGTCTAAGTATTCTCCACCTCGATTTGAGCTAAATTTCTTAATACTTTTACTAGTTTGTTTCTCAACCTCATGTTTAAATTTTGTGAACTTTTTAAATGATTTAGACTTTTTTTCATCAAATACACATAACTATATCTAGAATGATCTTCTGTGAATGTAATAAGATATGAAAATCCACCTTGACTGCTGGTGGACATGGGACCACATACATCCAAATGTATTAGCTCAAGTAACTCACTAGCACGTTCTCCCTTTCCACTAGAACAAGAAACAATAATATAATAACATATAAAGAAATAAAATGCTTAGTAAGATGACATAATAACATTGAAAATATGAATAATGGATTTCATAGAAAACCTAAATATAGAAAAATTCTCTGATACCAAATTCTAATTAACTTGTGAGACTTAATACTAATATGAACATTGACCAAGTATCATTTTATCAAGACAAGTTTGATTTAAGAAACTAACTTTAAAACAAAAATGAAGATAATGAATCATCACACTTACAGAAAAGATATGATGGAAAAGATAAAATTATAAGGTTGAACACCACAAGCAAGCTAGAAAAAAAATCTTAAGTTTTTTAAGAACCTAAATTAAGAGGTTCTTTAATCAAAGAATGAAGAAAATGCTCCCTAAGCATTTTTTTATTAACAAAATAATACAATTAATCCTAATTACATTAATAAAGAAGCCTTTTATAGGGGCAAAACGCTATAAACTAGTCATAAAAGGGAAGCACATTCTTATTATAGTCTCATTAAACAAATAAATAACTTTAAATGGTCAATCCCTATCTAAATAGAAATTTGGAATTTTAAAAAACTAAAACACCAAACTCAACAAATTCAGTGTTTATCAAGGAAGCACAATAGCACATATTAGCATCTAAAACTTTGTAATTGCTCAAAAAAGATGATTCTAAAACCATTTATAAGAACATTTTGGCACTAGTTTCCTTTTGCTTGTCTAAGGTGTAAATCCAATGTAAGACTAGCTTCAAATACCAATATCTCATCAACATTTGTTATATTCTATAACCTTACTCCCTAGCTTTTTCCTTTAAGTGAATTAACATGATGGGTTTAAATTCAAACTCTTGAATTAGTAAAGTTTCTTAACTAGCTTAAAGTTCCATAATTAAGTCATCAAGAGCTTCTTTGTCCTTCTTTTCTCTACTTCTTTTCAAATGTCTTCCAATGTTTTTCGATTGATCTCCATCAACTTTTAATACTTAAATGAATTATTTGAAACTTTTCTAGGCCCCTCTTCATGTCTTTCTAGCTTAGAAGCTTGTGAAGCTTGAATAAGTATTTGGTTCCCATCTTTCAAATAACAAAAGCAATAATTAAAAAAATGAAAAACTCACTGTAAGGTATCCCCTAAACATGATCTTTATTTCTTGAAGTGATTTTCTTCCTTGTAATGATTTTGATATTCCTTGAATGTTGAAAATGGATGCAAGATGTCTTTTAGGCCCTTTTCTCCCTATACAGCTTCCTAATTACAAAAGTAAAGATGTAAAAATAAGATAAACTATATATGCCTTTTAAAGTTTCCACATTTTTTTATGACATCTATTGTAAAAACAATCTAGATCATTGTTGTGCCATATGGTCTCCTATCCAATTATATACTAAGTTACGTATCACTTTTCTTTTCTCAAGTCTTTTAGGGAAGACTCACCATTTTTTATATGCTTGTGTTTTAGATTGTGATTCCTTTATATTTTTCTTTTCCATTTAATATAGTCCTGCTTTGCTTATGTAACAAAACAATCGTTCGTTAGGATATGTTTATCATAATTGAGTTTTTATTTATATTTTTCAAGTAAATTCCTTTGATTATTAACCAATATGCATTAAACAACTTCCAAATTTAACTAAAACAAAACATACATCCAATTAAAATAGTATTAAAATATAAAAATACTAAGAAAAATATACATACATTTTATTCTTATCAAATTCTCCCATACTTAGAATTCTGCTTATCCTCGTGAAAATCAATCTCAAAAGATATTTACCATAATGAAACTAATTAATAACACTCATTATCTACCTAATCACACCATTCATCAAAAACCTAAGTCACTAAATACTCATATCAACCCATAATCCAATATAACCTAACAATCTTTTCAAATATCAACTCAATAAACAAGACCCTATATATAAGATGAAGATATACTGAGTAAAAACTTTAAACAAATAATACTTGCAAACTATATTAAGCAAAAATCAAAAAAATTATTTAAGAAAACGTTTTAGACTATGATGAGCTTATTTGAATTACAATCCTAAAATTTTTAAGTGATATTAAACACCTTGTCATAAATACCTCTAATTACTTAACTAGGTTTTGCTTTCAAATGGCTACCAGCAGTACTTGAAATCTTGACCTATAACTTAAATTAAGCTCCATGAAATATAATTTATTAATACTAACTTAGTTTAAATTTTTAATTATTTTTCATATAAATTCATAATAAGTAAGGAATATACATCCAGTTCTAAAGCTAAACTCTATCTCTAATCATGTTAAAATCACATGCATGGTCTCATCATTTTATTTAAGAATTAGTTCTTAAAATTGTTTGATTAATTTTAAATTAAAATACTCATCAGGGACCATATCCATTAACTTAACTTAGTTGAATTGTAAAACAATCATAATTCTAATGAATCACCATAATATCTCAATTTTCACTATCTATTTCCCAAAATAGTAACTCACTAAGTTAATTACAATTAAAAATAATTAATTTGAAAGCAATTTTCCTAGTAAACTAGCTAAGACTTATAAAAATCCCTCCTTACTTAATTTATACATTGTCTTTCATGGACACGTGATAAGCACAAAAATGGAGAAATAATATGTAAAAGGTAAAGATAAAAGAAGATGATAAGAAAAAGAGAACTTCTTTGGTCCTTGGCATTGATGTTTCTTTCTTACATCTAAAAGATACATCAATGTCATTAGGTGCCATGCCAAAAATTAATAAAAAATAGAATATGGAAGAGATACTTGAAACAAATAAAAGAAACAATACTAAATAAAAAGAAAAATAACATAAAATTTAAAAGAATTTCCAAAGTATAAAGGAGAGAAAAGATTATAAATAAAATAGTCAAAAAATAGAAATAACTTCGCTAGTGAATGAAAATTTATTTAATACTCATTTATTGATAATTTTCTCTTCTTTTTTTTGTGGGATGCTAAAAATTTAGTTTTAACTCAACTATGTGTCCAAATTGTGCAAAAAGTATCATAATGTAAACCAAGTATCCATTTTTTAAATTATGAAGTAAACTAAAATTTACTTAATATTTAATACTTATGACTATTTGCATAAAGAAATCAAATTACAATAGCAACTAAACTTATAATAAATTATTTTAATCAATATTTTTTAGAGTTAAATTTTTTATAATTATTCCCTATTAAGCATATTATAATAAAATTGATAAACATGAGTAATTAATTTCCTTCACCACATTTGATTTATACATTATCCCTAATGTATATGACATAAAAGAATAGTATAAATTGGGAAAGTATTGTATTGGTACTCCTTGATAATAAAAGGATTTGTAATTGCAAATTGAGAAGCACAAATTGACAATCTATGCCACGTTCCAACAATGAGAGAATATTAAAACATACTTAAATTTATGACTTTAAATTGCTTGCACTTAAAAACACACTAAATAAATGTCAAATCATGTAAAGATATATTAAACTCCTTACTTAAGTTCTTCACCTTGAATTCTCCTTTGATGAAGGTTTCATTTTACTCTTCTTCAGCTTCTCAATCTTTTTTTATCATTCCTCCTATTTCTTATAGGCACATTAACATCCAAATATGTCTCATGCTCTATTAAATCTTCTCCTAAATGAAATAATAGTTACCTGTAAATAAAAAGGAATGACTTTATAAAATTTTCTACAATTTATTCGATAAATAATAAAGATACAAATAAGAATGTATTAAAAAATTAAGTTGTTAGACTATACAAGGTGATTATAAATTATGTAAATAAATATATTAGTTTAACATAATTTAAATATATTTTTAGAATTTATATATTTTACATTGATAATGCGTGTAATTTTTATTGTATACATGCGAAAATTATTATAATAACTTTTAAAATATGTAATGATAGTATTTGAGATTAAATTCACTTATTGTAAATACATATCTTTATACTTTGTTTATTCTTAATTTTATATCTATAGGATATTTAAATATTCTTTTCTTATTTTAATTTTATGGTTGTTATTTACATGAAAATATGTAAAATAATATTAATAAAAATAAAATAGTTATTATATTAATTTTATATTATTACATTTTCTTGAGACAAGATTGAAGTAAAATAAAAAAATTATATAATATAATATAATTAGGGATTATTCTATAATTTTATAAAATTTAAATACTACTTTATAATTTTATAAAATTGTGTGAAATAGTAATTGATTAATATTGATAGAATCGTATCATAAACAAATCTGAAACTAAATATGACATGATATTTGTAACATTCATTTGAAATTATGACTTACATGATTTTCAATATTTTTTTTTCTCTACAAGGCATTGATAGCTTCAGAAGACTATTTTCTTGTCTTTTCCAAAAAAAAGTTTTTTGGACGTCAAAGACACTAATTAAAACATTTTTACTTGTTAGATTCTAATGGTGTATTAGACACTTTTGAAGTAGAAAGAAGAGAAGAATAACAAGCAAGTTTCTTTGTATTATCAACTCTTTAGATTCTCTACACTAACAACTTATTACAACTCCTTATAAAGCCTAAAACATTAGATGAAGACTCTAGGAATTCGTATAACAATAAATAATGGAATTCAAAATAGATAGTTAATTATGATCATTTTTCACTAAAGCAGCCATAACTTTTTAAACAGAACTCCAAATGAATTGAAACTTTCACTACCTGAAACTAGACTTAAAGGGATTTAAATCCATAGGTTACACGCCCAAAATGACTAACATTTGACCTTTCAAATTCTCTCTTAAGTTAGTCTTAAATTATGTCCACTATAAACACTTTAACTATTGAACCATTTAAGTTTAGATTTCTAACATCCCCCCTTAAACATAATTATTTTCTTTCTTACATCTTGAGCAACTTCTTGATTTTGTTGAAGTGTTCAATTGGTAGTGGTTTTGAGAATATGTCCACTACTTGATCACCATCTTTCACATGCTCCCGTATAAAGTGAAAACATAATCAATATGCTTGCTCCTTTCATGATACACAAGGTCCTTTGACAATTTGATCACTGACTTATTATCCACTTAAATTTCTGTTGTCTTCTCTTGAGCAAAGTTCATCTCCTTTAGTAACTTACGCAACCAAAAGGAGTGACATACGCATGATGATGTGGCAACATATTCTACTTCAGAAGTTGACAAAGTAACTATAGGTTGTTTCTTCAAAATCCATGTAAATGTCATGCTTCCCATGAAAAATACAAAACCTGTAGTGCTCTTTCTATCATCCATATTTCCACTACAATCACTATCAAAATACCCAACAAGATCAAACTCATTAGTATGAGAATAAAATAAGCCATGAGATAATGTAACTCTGATATAATGAAGAATTCGTTTTATGGTTTTCCACTATGTCATTTTTGGCTCCTCTATGTACCGACTTACCACGTCAACTCCATATGCAATATCCAGCCTTCTGCATGTAAGATAATGCAAAATTTTAACCAAAATTCAATATAATTTCGTACCACTCTCAACCGGGGTGCTTATTGGATTACAATCTTCCATTTTAAACTTGTTTAAAATCTCCTTTGCATATGCTTCTTGAGACACAAAAATTCCATATTTATCTTATCTCACTTCTAACTTGAAAAAATAAAAGATGAAACCTAAATCGGTCATCTCAAACTCCTTTGTCATTTCCAACTTAAACTTCTCAATCATTTCCTTATCATTTCCTGTAAAAATTAAGTCATTCACATACAAGGCCACCAATAAGATGTCATTTTTTTGTACCTTCACGTATAACATATGTTCATATGGACATTGTACAAACTCGCGCTCCCTAAAATATGCATCTATGCAGGTGTTCCATGCTCTTAATGCTTTCTTCAACCTATAAAAGGTCTTCTTTAACTTCAACACCTTGTTCTCCTTACTGACTTTTACATATCCAGGTGGTTACTCGATATAGACCTCTTCTTCAAGAACTTCAATTAGAAATGTCGACTTCATATCCATTTGCAAAATGATCCACTTGTTTTGAGCCTTAAACAAAATTAGTAGCCAAATTGTCTCCATTCTTGCAACTGGGGCGAACACCTCTTCATAATCAATCCCTGCTTTCTACTGACATCCTTTTGCCACTATTCTCACCTTATATCTCTCAATTTCACCTTGCACATTCATCTTCTTCTTGTAAACCCACTTTACACTAATGGGTTTATGAGTCCTAGGTAATTTTGCAAGTTCCCAAGTATCATTCTTCTCATCTCCTCTTGCATCGCTGCTTGCCATTTTTCATCTTTTACAGCTTTCTCGAATGTGATGTCCTTTGCATCGACCGAAAGACACACATAGTGTAATTCATTTGTTTCCTCATATAGTTGTCACAACCTTCTTTTGTGTTATTGGCTCTTCTTCATCATTGGATAAAATTAAAGACGATCCAGCTTGTGTTGTTGTTGATGTAGTTATTTTTGTTGGTTTGAAATTATTGTTGATGCTACTTTTTTCACTTCTTCTTTTATCATCTCCTCCATAGAACTTGTAAGGCTCTAAAATATACCCTAGTTCAATGACATATGACTTGAATTTTTGATCAAGTGTACTATAGTTAGTAAATTGGAATTAATTGATACCATTAGAGAATTGACGTATTTAAACGTATATTTGGACTAGGAAAATTATCAAGTGACAAGTTAAGTTAGTACATGGAAATTATAATGACTAAGCCTAGGAATTAGTGATATTTGTCATAGCTAATGGAACATTTAACATCATCCAATGTGTGACAAATGGCTTAGCAAGAATGTGACAAATGGCATTTTTAATAAAGTGACAAGTGGCCTAATTAAATTGTGGCAGTTGGCAGCATTCATTAAGTGACAAATGGTTTAATGGAAGTGTGACAAATGGTATCTTAAGTGTAGGACATATGTGACACATGCAAAAAAAGATATATGCCTTATGGTGGGAGTGACACCTAGATGGTGATGAAGCAACTTTCTGCTGGAAACATTTTTTTGTTTTATTCTTTCTTCATTTTGTTTTCTTCTCTCCATCGAAATCTCCCATCTTCTCTTAATTTTTTGACTTGTACTAGAGTTTGGATCATTAACACTAGGAAGCTTTGTAAGTTATTCCACGAAGAAGTAAGTTTTATGATTCTATGTATTATTACTTTGTTGATGCTGAAAGTTGAACATTAAACTTATGTATGTGCTGGTTATTTGGAAGCTTGGTTTAGCTAGATTCTTGGAGTTGAATTTGAAGTTGAGTGAGGTAAAGGAATTCTAAACTTCGTATCATGTTCGAACATGTATTGTTTGATGTTTGAAGTGGAGAAATGTGTACTGAATTAAGAAAGAATTGAGGTTAGAAACTTGATACATACTGGATACTTGTTAGAAGGAGTGGTTCCACTAATCATATATTGGTATTTTATCCATATCTTAACCTATAGGTATCCAAATAATATGATTTTAAATTCATATTAAACTAGATACACATATCTGCAACTTTTATGAAGGAATCGAATTTGATTTCTATCAAAAAGAGTTCCAAATTTTGGCTTAAAGTTGAGTTCTGGTTTCTATCCACGGTTGAGAATAATCTGTAGTATTTTGGATATAACTCTCACTTGAGAATAGTATTTTGACACTTACTACATACAGGAACATTTGTTTGGAAGAACATAGTGTCTAAAAATGTCATTTTCTAGGTTAGAATGGCCATACAAAATTGATCCAAAAACATATCCTATGAAAACAGTTGTTTGGAGGTTTTGGGTCCCTTATCCCACAATTATGGGGAATGATTAGGAAGGAAAAACAAAAGGGATTTTGTACAATTGATGAACTATATAATGTTAAGTAATCTTAATTTAATAATGCATTATTAATTGGGATGATAATATAAAGAATGTATGGTTTAATAATGATGAATACAATATTAAATTGCCTGGTGTATTTATGAATGAATGAGTTCCAAAGGCTTATGATTTATGAATTGGATATGGATGTTTGTGAATTGGGAATTTTTGCAATGATATTATGTTAATTTTTGAACCATTAAGTGCCTAAGGAGATTGATATTTGGGATTGTGTTGGAATTGCTTTCTATTTATGTGAATACACATAATTTATGAGCACTCAACACCTCTATTCATGCATTAATGCACATACTTGTAATTGCATAACGTGTTAGTTTGTTTGGAAATCAATGAATATGTTAAGTTAAACAAAATGGAATAAAGTGGTATGTGTTAGAATATGTTCCTCATATGAGAATTACGAAATGAACCTGTTTTATTTTTAAATTGTTAAGTCCTAGTTGTGGATGAATAGGCATGCCTAGAAGGGTCTGCAGCTACTCCTATGACACTTTGGTGCTCTTGCTACTGACACTTCAATGTCTCCTATTATTGAGACATAAGTCTCTCTTCTTCTATGATACCAATCATGGTATCTCCTATGTTAGTCCCATTACCTACTTATGTATAAAGGATTAACAGACTAACTTGTTTTATATTCTGTTATAGGCTCAGTTCTGATATAAATAAGCTTTGATATGAAACATCTGAGCTTGGTTCTGAAATAAGCTAATTCTATTTTTCTATAGATAAGTTTTATTTTGATACTATAATATTCAACTTTGAAATTAGTGATTTTTGCTCTGAAGTTAAATGTGTAACTTGTTTTGATATGTTATATTTTGTTCTGTGATTCATGATATTTTGGTTTGGTCTGAATATGGATAAGTAAACATTGCTTATAATCTGATGTGATTTTGAATATATGAATGTTTGGATGACTGTTTGAATCAGTTGTCAACTTATATCCTATGTAGTTTATTCCCAAATAAGCTTTAAGCTTAGCACAGTCGTTTTGTCCTGTATAGGTTCAGATAGGAGGGTTTAAAGATTGGGACAATAACAACCTCAATTGGAAGTTGTTTTCGATTATATCTATGTTGTATTTAAGTTTGAGATCTATTTCAATTTAATAAGACATTTTGTATATTTGTGGATAAGGTTTGTAATATCCTATAAGATATTTGTAATAACCTTTATATAGGTTGGCTTTTGAAATTATGACATATATTTGGATAAATACAATATGTTGGATAAATACAATATCTTTGATGAAATGTAATTACCTTAACTACTGCTTATACTTGATTGTAAAAGTTGTGTTTTGGCCTAATGCGGTTTTTCCCATGTATTGGTTATAGAATTAAATATGGAAAGATCTCACGAAGCCTTTGACAAGTTTGCTGAAAGTAATAATCTTGAGCGATCTCATCCATCGATATCTAAAGCGAAGGTGCCACCTCTTCCTCCTCCAACTCAAGGAAAGGCTTTAGTTAAGTTGTCTTAGGATATGATGACACTATTGCATCGTATGACTGCACCCAAGGTTCCGATTGATTAGCTGCAGAAGTATGGAACTGAGGAATTTTCTAGAACATCATTAGAGGAATATGAAAGAGTTAAGTTTTGGATAGAGAAAGTAAAGAGGGTGTTAGATGAAATCAATTGTCCACTAGATTAAATGGTGCACTGTGTTGTCCCTCTTATTCAGGGAGCAACCTATGAATGGTAGAAGTTCATTTTAAATAATCCTCAGTTATTGGTGCCTCTGTCTTGGGATTTCTATACCCAAGAGTTCAAAGATAAGAATGTTATGAAGCTTTATAGAAAGGAGAAGTGGAAGCAATTTCTTAACTTGAAATAGAGGAACTTATCGATAGCTGAGTACAACTGGGAATTCAATCGACTCAGTAAGTATGCCCTTAAATCGGTACTTACTGTGGTGTCATCAGTTCGAGGATGATTTGAATGATTCCATCAAAGAGCATCTGGTGGCAATTACCCTTTTGCAATAAGTGAATTATCATCAACTGGTGTAAGATGTTATGAAAATAAAAAGGCAAGAGATGGTTAGGAGAGAAAGGAGTCAACAAAGGGGCTTTACTAGAGGAGGTAAATCCTCAAGCAAGAGAAATTGGGAAGGTTCTTCTTCTTCACTAGAATTTAGTCAGAGATTCGTGGCTCATGGAAGGTGAAAGAATTTTCCCTCATCGACTGCTACTAGTTAGGGTTCATCTAGGGGCTGAGGTTCTGGTGCCCCAGAGTGCCCTCATTACTTTGTACATCATTGGGGTCTTTGTTGGAGGGCTATAGGTGCATGTTTCTAATGTGGTAGCACTAAGCATCTAATAGCCAATTGCCCTCTAAGATAGTCTTGACATCGCAAGCCAATAGGGAGGTCTCTCATGCATCTACTGGGAACAGAGGACGTGCTAGAATTTAAAGATGATCTAGTCAAAATAGACCTAATCTAAGTACCCAATCGGAAACTGTGGATTGACCAATTATGCCTTCTACTTTAACTCAAGGTTATGCATTAAAACCTCGTGAGCATCAGGACACACCTGAAGTCATTGTTGGTATTGTTTCTTTTTTTAATTCTGAAATGCATGCACTAATTGATCCTAGATCTACTCATTCCTATATCTGTGTTGAAGAAATGTGTGATAAGGAGATGCCTATAGATCAACTAGAGTATGACATTCATGTAACCAGCCCTCTAGATAGTAGTGTATTAGATAATCAAGTGTTTAGGAATTGTCCTATTATGATATAACGAAATGAATATGTAGCAGATCTGATTAGAGTGCCTTTCTATAAATTTGATTTGATTTTGGATATGGATTGGTTGTCCAAGCATCAGACAGTTGTTGATTGTAATGCTAAGGCAGTTATGTTTAGAAAATGTAATCAGCCTGAAATAGTATTACTAGAATTTGCACTAGTTCTTTAACTAATATGGTATCTACTATACAAGCACAAAAGCTCCTCAGGAAGGAATGTGAAGCTTATTTGGCTTTTGTGTTTGATTCTAAGAAGGAGGATGGTAAATTGTTAGATATTCCAGTGGTGAATGAATTTCTAAATGTGTTTCCTGAAGAATTATCTAAACTCCCTCCTGAAAGGGAAGCGGAGTTGTCTATCGAAGTCATGCTTAGCACTACTCCTATATCCAAAGCACCATACAGAATGGCTCCTACTAAATTGAAGGAGTTGAAGGCGCAGTTACAAGAGCTTTTGGATAAAGAGCTCATTTGACCCAATGTCTCACCATGGGGAGCACCAGTCTTGTTTGTTAAGAAAAAGGATGGTATACTACAGATATGCATCGATTACAGGTAATTGAATAAAGTCATAGTGAAGAACGAATATTCGTTGCCAAGGATTGAAGACCTATTTGATTAGTTGAAAGATGTAGGAGTGTTTTCAAAGATAGATCTTCAATCGGGGTATTATCAATTTCGAGTCAAGGATGTGCATGTAACGAATACTACATTTAGGACCTACTGTAGACATTATGAATTCCTTGTCATGCCGTTCAGGTTAACTAATGCTCCAATGGCATTTATGGATTTGATGAATAGAGTATTCAAGCCTTATTTAGACTAGTTTGTTGTGGTATTTATAGATGATATCTTGGTATATTCTAATAATGAACATGATCATACTCAAAACCTCCGAATTATGTTATAGGCCCTGTAGGAAAAACAATTGTATACTAAGCTGATTAAGTGTGATTTTTGGCTTCAAGAGGTATCTTTTCTAGGATAGGTTGTCTCTTCTCAGGGGATTAGAGTTAATCCTAGTAAGATAGAAGCAACTGTTAACTAGAAGCCACCACAGAATGTGACAAAAGTAAGAAGTTTTCTGGGTTTGGTTGATTATTATCGCCAGTTTGTTAAGGAGTTTTTAGTGATAGCATCTCCTTTAACTAAACTTTTACAAAAAATAGGTTAAGTATGAATGGTCTAATAGATGTCAAAATAGTTTTGATCAACTGAAAAGTATGCTTACTGAAGCTTCTATATTGGCTCAATCTACTTTTGGTAAGGAGTATGTTATGTTTAATGATGCATTTAGAAATGGCTTGGGTTGTGTTTTAATGCAGGATGGAAAGGTAATTGCTTATGCCTTTAGGCAGCCAAAGTCATATAAACAGGATTACTCTATACATGATCTGGAGCTTGCAGCAGCAGTGTTTGCCTTGAAAATTTAGTGACACTACTTGTATGGTGAAAGGTATAGAATTTTCATATATCATAAGAGTATGAAGTATTTGCTTACCCAGAAAGAACTCAATCTAAGACAACGATGTTGGTTAGAACTATTGAAAGACTATGACTATATTGTGGACTACCATTCAAGTAAGGCTAATGTTGTTGCTGATGCCTTGAGTCGAAAGACCTTTTCAGCATTATCAATGAAGCAGAGTGAATGGGAACTTGTATCTAATGTAACTTTAATAGCTCAATTGAAAGCAAGGCCTACTTTGAGACAAGAGATTTGTGATGGTCAGAGAGATGATGATAAGTTACAACAACTTATCTTAGCTACTCAAGAAGGTAAACAACCTAACTTTTTTTATGAAAGGAGATGGTGAATTCTATTATAAAGATAAGTTATGTGTGCCAGCTAATGATGAACTAAAGAAAAAGTTGTTGTTTGAGGCTTATAATACAATCTTTATTATACATCCTATGGAAACAAATGTATCAAGATTTGATATAGCATTACTAGTGGTCAGGTATGAAACGGGATGTTATGAATTGTGTAGCTAAATGTCTGACATGTCAACAGGTTAAAGCTGAGCATCAAGTTCTCTCTAGTTTGTTACATCCTATTTCTATTCCTCAATAGAAATGGGATAACATTACCATGGAGTTTGTTACTGGACATTCTCTCACTCAAAGGAAACATGATGTTGTATGGGTGATTGTGGATAAGTTTACCAAATATGCTCAGTTTCTGCCTGTTCATCCTCATTATTCCTTGGATAGGCTTGCAGACCTATATGTGAATGAGGTAGTGAGACTGCATAGAGTACCGTTATCTATTACTCTTATCGTGATCCTAGATTTACTTCAAAATTTTGGAAAATTTGCAAAAGGCTTTAAGTACTCAAGTTAAATTCAATAATAATTTTCTTCCCCAGACAGATGGACAATTTGAATGGGTTATACAAATATTATAAGATATGCTTCGAGGTTGTGTGTTATAGTTTTTAGGAAGAGTTAGACTTTGGCAGCATTCATCCATTGTGTGACAAATGGCTTACCAAGAATGTGACAAATGGCATTGTTAATAAAGTGACAAGTGACCTAATTAAATAGTGGCATTTGACAACATTCATTAAGTGACAAACGGTTTAATGGAAGTGTGATAAATGGTAGCTTATGTGCAGGACATATGTGACACATGCAAAGAAGACATATGTCTTACGGTGGGAGTGACACCTAAATGGTGATGAAGTAAGTTTCTACAGGAAACATTTTATGTTTTGTTCTTTCTTCATTTTGCTTTCTTCTCCCCACCAAAACCTCCCATCTTCTCTCAATTTTTTGACTTCTAATGGAGTATGGATCGCTAACACTAGGAAGGTTTGTAAGTTATTCCATTAAGAAGTAAGCCTTGTGATGCTATGTATTATTACCTTGGTGATGCTAAAAGTTGCACATTAAAATGTGTTGGTTCTTTGGAAGCATGGTTTAGCTGGATTCTTGGAGTTGAATTTGAAGTTGAGTGAGGTAAGGGAATTCTAAACTTGTTATTATGTTAGAACATCTATTGTTTGATGTTTGAAGTGGAGAAAATGTGTACCAAATTAAGAAAGAATTGAGGTTAGAAACTTGATACATGCTGGATACTTGTTAGAAGGATTGGTTCCACTGAAAAGGTATCAATATTTTAACCATATATTAAACTGTAGGTATCCAAATGAGATGATTTTAAATTTAGATTAAACTAGATACATATATCTACAACTTGCGTGAAGGAATCAAATTTGATTTCTGTCGGTAAGGGTTTTCAAATTTGTCTCGAAGTTGAGTTCTAGTTTTTGTCCATAATTGAGAACAATCTGTAATATTTTGGGTATAACTCTAAGAATAATTAATCAAATTGCATTATCATTATTTTGTTTGAGACTTACTACATATAGGAACATTTGTTTAGAAGAAAATATTGTCTAAAAATGCCATTTTATAGGTCAGAATGGCCATACAATACTAATCCAAAAACCTGTCCTATAAAAACAGCTACTTTGAGGTTTTGGGTACCTTATCCCACAATTGTGGGAAATTATTAGGAAGGTGAAAAAAAAGGGATTTTGTACAATTGATGAACTATATAAGGTTAAGATAACTTAATTTAATAATGCATCGTTAATTGGGATGATAATAAAAAGAATGTATGGTTCAATAATGATGAATACAATATTGAATTACTTGGTCTGTTCATGAATGAATGAGTTCCAAAGGCTTATGTTTTATGAATTGGATATGGATGTTTATGAATTGGGAATTTGTGTGATGATATTGTGTTAATTTTCGGACTATCAAGTGTTTGAGGAGATTGATATTTGGGATTGTGTTAGAAGTGCTTTCTATTTGTGTGAATGCACATAATTTGTGATGACTCAACACCTCTGTTGATGCATTAATGCACATACTTGTAATTGTATAATATGCTAGTTTATTTGGAAATCAATGAATATGATAAGTTAAACAAAATGGAATAAAGTGGTTTGTGTTTCAATAAGTTCCTTACATGAGAATTCTGAAATGAACATGTTTTGTTTTAAAACTGTTAAGTCCTAGTTGTGGGTAAATAGGAATGCATAGAAGGTTCTGCAGCTACTCTTGTGACACTTCGGTGTCTCCTATTACTGACACTTCGGTGTCTCCTGTTGTTGAGACATAAGTCTCTCCTGTTATGTGATAATGATCACGGTATCTCCTATATTAGTCTCGTTACCCACTTCTATATAAACGATTAACAGACTAACTTATTTTGTATTATGTTATATGCTCAGTTCTGATATAAATAAGCTTTGATATGAAAAATTTGAGCTTTGTTCTGAAATATGCAAATTCTATTTTGTTACATACAAGTTTTGTTCTAATATTATAATATTCAACTTTGAAATTGGTGAGTTTTGTTCTGAAGTTAAATGAGTAACTTGTGCTGATATGTTATATTTTGTTCTGAGATTCATGATATTTTGGTTCGGTTTGAATATGGATAAGCAAACATTGCTTATAATCTAATGTGATTTTGAATATGTGAATTTTTGGATGACTATTTGAAATAGTTGTCAACTTATATCCTGTTTAATTTATTCCCAACTAAGCTTTATGTTTGGTACGGTAGTTTTATGCCGTGTAGGTTTAGATAAAAGGGTTTGAAGACTGTGACAATGACAACCATAATGGCCAATAAAGAATGAGTTCTGTTTTGGAAGTTGTTTTTTATTAAATCTTTGTCGTGTTTAAGTTTGAGATCTATTTCAATGTAATGAGACATGTTGTATATTTGTGGATAAGGTTTGTAATATCATGTAAGATATTTTTAATAACCGTTATATAGGTGGCTTTTGAAATTATAACATGTATTTGGATAAATACAATATGTTTGATGTGTTTGTTTAAAAAAACTTTTAATGAAAGGTAATATATATTTGCTTGAGTTTCTAGGAATGCATGTAGTGAATGTTTAGTATGTTTTAAAATATTTCTATACTGTTTTGTGTGACACTTACCTATCCTCCCAAGGGCTATGTGGGTGTTACAAAACTCTAATTCCACATTCTTTCTTCATTAACTTGCACATCACAACTCACAAGTATTGTTTTTTTGTAAAGGGATCATAGAGATTATACGCCTTGTACCTTTCTCATTGCTGATAAAAATCGATTTCTTATTTTTGTCATCAAGCTTTGTGTGCCTTTGATATGAAATGTGAGCATAAGCCACACTTCCGAGCACATTCAATTATGCCACCAATGGTTTAACACCACATCATGCTTCTTGTGGGGTAACATCCTCCTAATTTGTCATTGGACAGCGATTCTACAAATACACTGCACATCTTACCTCTTCAGCCCCAAATTCCTTCGGCATGTTTTTACTCTTTAGCATGCTTCAAACTATATCGAGTATGGTCCGATTCTTTCTCTTCGCTACTCCATTTTGTTAAGGTGAATAAAGAGCTACTAAGAATCTTCTAATGTCATTCTCTTCACTAAAATTTACAAACTTTTTTTATATAAATTCACCACCTTTATTAGACCTCAAAGCCTTTATGTGCTCACCACTAAACTTTTCAACAAGCACCTTAAATTTTTTATTAAAAATTGCTTCCAATTTCTCCTTTAAAAAATAAACTCAAGTTTTTGGGGAATAATCATCAATAAAGATAATAAAGTAACAATTCTTACTATGAGAGTTAGGAGTTATTGGACCACAATTATCGGAATGAACCAATTCAAGCACCTTATTCACATGATATCTTGCTTCTTTTGGAAAAGAACTCTTTAGAAGTTTTCCTAACACACAACCTTCACAAAATTTATCGTAGTCGTCTATGTTTTGTATACCATTCACCATTCTTTTACTTTCCAATTATTTCAAACTACTAAAATTAAGGCGCCCAAACTGCAAATGCGATGACTAAGTTTTATCCTCTACATAAGCCTTTAAACATCTTGCTTGTACAACAATCAAATTCAACTTAAACATGCAATTTTTGGTCATTTCTACTTGGGCTAGCAACTTGTTATTTTAGTCCCTCAAGTAAGGCATTCAGTCTTTCATAAAAATTGTCTAACCACCCTCCAACAGTTAACCCTAACTCAAAATATTGCTCTTCATATCCTAGACGTAATAAACATTAGGAATAAACCTTTCATTTCCATCTTTACATTGAATAAGAATTTCACCTTGCCCTTTGACTTTCACTTTTAAGGCATCTCCAAATGATACTTGGACATCCACAATCTCTCCTATTTCGTTAAACATATACTTATAACCACACATATGGTTGCTTGCACCTGTGTCCAAGTACCATATCAAATCATTATTGGGGTCGGCCTCCTTGCTTACTAGCAACAGTATACCATCACCTCCATTTTTATTCTCTTTCTCATTCTCATTTCTCTTCTTGTTGAAATAACATTCTATTGTATAATGTCCATAAATTTTACAATTATAACATTCAACATTGTACTTACTTGATCTTCCTCTTCCTTGACCTCGACCTCTGTCGTATGAGTTTTGTTGATTTTTATCATCCTTATTCTCTTGCCATTCTTATTCTCTACCATGGCCTTTGCTGCAACCTCTACCTCAGCCTCTATAACCACCACGACCTCTGTTATGGCCTCTATTGTGGCTGTCTGACTTCTCTTTTTTTAGTGTCGTCTTAGCTTGAAGTGCTTCCTCCAACATCTCTTATTTCTTTTTTGTCTTTCTTTGTTCATGAGCCTCCAAGGAACTTGAAGGCTCATCTATGGTCATCTCTGTCAAGTTTTTAGACTCTTCTATTGTACACACCACATTGTCAAAAAGTCAGTTAAGGAAGGACCTTAGTATTTTATCTACTACTCAACCATCACTCATCGTCTCACCATTTCTTTTAAGTTGATTCACCACTATTTGTACCCTTGTAATATAATTAGACACGCATTCCGACTCTTTTTTAAAAATTCAAACTCACTTCAAAGTGTTTGTAGATGAACTTGTTTCACTCGGTCCACACCTGTCTATGCTTTTTCAAGAATCTCCTATCACTCTTTTAATGTTGGACCCCAATCTTTGTATTGGAAATTAGAAATTATTAAATGAAATTAAATGAGGAATTGGGTAGTGAATGTAATGCCTTAAATTGTGGTGAACATTTGAAAATGCATGAGGAAATATGGTATATTTCCTTGTAATGAATAAAAAGTATGAATGAATCTATGAGCTTTAGATGAAACGAAGGAAGCATGAGAATTCAAGGATTTTTTCATTGTGTATAATGTGTATGAAAATTTTGGAAGAGAGAAAAGAATGGATTTTGGTTTTGATGACTTTGAGATTTTGAGTAAATTTGTATGTGTTATGAAATTGATAGTGAATGAATTGTTTTGAATGGATTTGAAAAGCAAGAAATGAATAGTGAAAGTGTTAGTTTTTAGAAATTTGAAAGTCTAAAATTTGTTTGGGATGAATAGTAGCAGAAAGTGATTTATAAGCTGAAACTGTCATGAATATTTCTGGGTTGATCTAGAAGGATTTTGATAAAATAATCTGCATGAAAGTTGTAGCTTGTCTTGATAGCTTTCTATCGCTATAAAGTATGACATTTTTCAATATCGGGATTGAAAGTTATGATCATTCGAATTTAAACTTGTTTTGCTTTGTTTTTGAAAATGCTCATAAGGGTAGGTTTGTGTGTATTGTACTTTGAGGTAAATTTTGGATTGATATGGTTTGAATTGGATCAAGTAGCCTATTGAAAGTTATAGAGGGATTTCATAGCTGTACAATGATGTGTAATATGTCATTTGCGGATGTGGGAATTGGAAGATATGAATTTTTGAAGTTTGGATGTTGTTTAGGGTGAATTTATGGGACAGAAACTTTGATTGAATTTTTGATCTATATAGAGGCTGAAATTGCTCTTAAAGTCTTCATCAAAGTTGAAGTTTGTCTTTTGATCTTTACATTGATGTAAAGTATGACATTTTTGGACCTTGAAGCTGAAAGATAGAAATTTTAGAAACTGTGTTACTGTTTATGATGACATTAATTGGACAGAAACTTTGATTGAAAAATTGATTAAGTTAAAGGTAGAAATTGCTTTTAAGTTCTTCACAAAAGTTGTGGATTGTGTTTTTATCTTTCCATTGATATAAAGAATGGAATTTTTGGACCAGGGAATGGGAAGTTATGATTTTTAGAAATTCTGTTACTATTTAGGGTGACATTTTTGGGACATAAAATTTGAATGGATTTGTGACTCCTCTAAAGACCGAATTTCTTTTTCAGTCATCTTGGAAATTGTAGAGCTTTTTTTTAACTTTCTATTGATACCAAATTTGCAAATTTTGGAGTTCTAAGTCAAAAGTTATGAATTTTAGAAGTTGGAAGGTCGGAAGAGGAGGAGTAGCGCCCCTTCACGATCGCAAGGCGCCCATGCTTGCTTGCCCCGGTGAGTGCTCGCGAGGGTGAGCGACTCGCGATCGCGAGCGCATGCGCCCGCTCGCGAATGCGAGCTCCGATTTTTCAATTTTTTCCCTAATCCGACCTCTCTCCATTCTTTTGGCCATAACTTTTTTGTCCGACCTCCGATTGACTAGATTTTTGAAGCGTTGGATTTCTAAGACATTCCTCTACCTCTCTATAGAAAATTTATGATTTTTGAGATTAATTTGAAAAAATGGATTGAATCAAAGTGAGTTGGATATTTTTCTGAATATGCTTCAGTATTTTGGCGACATCTTGATCTGTAGAACTCCGATTAAGTTGATTCTTGTTGCAAAATAAACTAGAGAATGGGACTACAAGTTATCTGAAGGAACTGAATTTCAATTCGGACTCTAATACTTTCAATTTCTGGAGTGAATTTGGATATAGTGTTCTATCTCGGTTTAGTAATAATATGAAAATGTTAGGCTATAACTTTTGCTCTAGTCATCCAAATGAGGTGATTCTTGATTTGGATTAAACTAGAGAGATAAGGCTACAAATTGTCTGATGAAATTGAGTTTTAATTCAGTCACTAAGAATGTCAATGTTTGGATGGAATTTGATTGCAGAATAATGTTTTGGTATAAGAATAGTCCAGAAATGTTTGAGGTATAACTTTTGGAGTATTGAACCAAATTTAATGATTTTGGTGTCATTGGAAAATTGAGACAATGAGGAACATTTCTCTAGAAGGAAGTGTTAGCAAATTCCTTCAA
>JANVCQ010000006.1:15971465-15987542 GCA_025531925.1 Erythroxylum plowmanianum | reverse complement strand
CATCGTATGTATGTTGTCTAGTTCGTCGATTTTCTTGATTCGTAAAGCTATTAATTAATTAAATATGAGATCGTATCCGGGTTGTTAATTAATAAGGGTTAATTCAAATACATGTTTTGATTAACTGAACATAAGAGAAAATAGGTAAAGAAATTTACCACGACAAATGCTGAATTAATAAATTGATTATTTTTAATGTCGACAATCAATGCAAGTTCAATAACGAAGGAGATCGGAAACCAAGATTTAGTTTTATTGATTGTTAAATTCTCGTTATTTTGTTTTCAGTTATTTTTTTTAATTTTAATTTCCAATTAAATTCTATTTAATTCACAATTACAAAACTCTTCTTTTTATTGCGTGGCTACTAACGTCTGAATTCCTCGTGAGAATGATCCCTACTCTCCACTTCTACATTAATTTGTGTTGCAGAAAATTGATTTCTTTTTATATTTGGTTGCAGACGACAGCATTCACCAGTTTGAATATAGTAGTGTATTAGATACTTTTAAAGTAGAAAGAAGAGAAGAATAACAAGCAAGGTTCTTCGTATTATCAACTCTTTAGATTTTTTACAATAACAACTGATTACAACACCTTATGAAGCCTAAAATATCATATGAAGACTCTAAAAATTCGTAGAGCAATAAATAATAGAATTTTAAACAACATAGTTAATTCTAACCATCGTTCACTAAAACAGTCATAACTTTTTAAAGAAAAGTCCAAATGATTTTAAACTTTCACTGAAATTAGAGGTAAAAAGCTTTAAATCCATAAGATAAACACCCAAATGACCCACATTTGACCTTTCAAATTATCTCTTAAAATCAGTCTTAAATTCTGTACTTAGGCTTTCACCTCCTTTGAAAATTAAGTTTGGCAATGGCGATTGCAAAAAGAGAAGCGAACAAAACCGGAAAAGCCGCTTGCAGAAAGGCTATGAGGGGTAATTTGGCATGATCGTAACCGTAGTAGTTTTCAAGGAACGAATTCATTGGCTTTGTTTCTCCGAAAACTGTTATACGTTCTCCAATATCTCCATATTGTGGGGTGACGAGAGCATTTAGTGTCCATGAAGTTGGTGATATCCAGTAGCACCATCTCCACCATTTTGGAATAGCCTACGAAAAATGTTTGGAGTTTTTTCAGAGTTCAATTTATGGCTAAAGAAATATTTTGTCTAGATTAAACTGCCGGTAAGTAAATCCCAAACAGCTATTCTATGCCCTACCGGTCCGGGGATGAGGAAGCCTGAAAATAAGTTGAGAATGGTGAAGGAAGCCGCAGCCAAGATGGTTGCTAGTTTTGCATTGGGACTTATTGACACCATGAGCATCCCTAGGTAGGTGTAGTAGAGCAACATACAGAATGTTGCATAAAAGAACCACAGCACCTTGGTTGCAGAGCCGTAAAACCCAATTGCAGGATATGTCATTACCACAAAGAAGAGTGCTTCCAAAAACACGTAAGGAAGTTCTATTGTCACCTGCAGAAAACTAGACTCATCATGTTATGATGCGGTATGCACGACACAAAATTAAACTATCAGTATCACTATTTCCTTTTGACCTTTGCAATTGAGTATGCCCATGAAGAGTACATTCCAGCAAACCGCTCACGGTAGAGAACTGTGCGCTCCGTTGCAACTACTGGTATAGCTACTGAACTATTGTACACTGCTAAATTTTGTAACAACACGTAGATTGAGGATATTATGTTGATCAAATCCTGTTCGCTATATCTGCAAAGAAAAAAAAAATATGTATATATATGTCTGTTAATAGTTGGTCGGTTCTGCCAATCTGACCTATTGTGATGTGGACAATTGACTTACATTTTCTGCCCTTTCTGCCACATGAGTACTGCCAGCAATATGGATGATATAATTGTTAACATGAGTCGGGTGAAGTTATATGCTGGACTTCTCCAATAGGATAGGTTCTGCTTCCAGATGCACGCTTCAAACTGTTCCCATGAATTACATGGATAACGAGTTGGGAAATGGATTTCTGATGACCCTGCTGGAGCCTCACTCAATCGTTGAACTGCTTCTAAATTTTCCCTTCATTCAAACTCCCAAAAAATAAATTATCATACATCTAATGGTTCTTGAATATTTAGGTTTGTGCTTAATTACTTACATGCATAGAGGGGACTCCTTGTAAACTCGACTGAAATCTAGGCCAAGCTGTGCTTCTAAAGCTGCTGAGGTTACTTCCAACATCCATGTTGCTGGATTATAGTTTCCTTTGATCCTTGGTACTCCAGGGATTTGCTGTGAATTGAAATTAGAGACGGTGAAAGAGAAATTAAGTACCCAGATAATGTATTAACCCATTAGCATCCTTCATATTTTGATTCCCGTTTCCCATTCTAAATTTGCAAACTTACCTCGAAATAATTAATAAGTTCAATTGAGTGCTCGCCCAATGGTCCTGAGTAAATTATCTGCCCACCCTTTTTCATCAGAATCAACTGCACAAGTAAACTTGAAGTCATATAAGCATCTAATGAAAATTAAGTAATGGCATCTTACCTTGAACTTGATATTACAAGTATCTGGGGACATTTTTTATTGTCCAAATCTCAAGGAATACAAAATTTACGGTCTATCTTGTACTGGAAAATCTAAATCTAAGTTGTTCGATTCAGACATGTCTAAAGATACTGTATATCCCTAATGATTGCTGAAATTGAAGTAGCCTGCTCCCAGAGTTGACTATCTGGAGCACAAGTCTTGTTATCTCAGACTAATCATTTGAATATCTGGAAAACAAGTCTTGAACACTTATCTAAGACTAATCATTATTAGCTTCCAATGCCACTCTTAAGTGTCACTCAATCTCAATTTACATAATGATATCTTGGATCACATACCAGCAGCAGAGATTAGACATTAAGTTAAAATTACCACAGTTTTGATGCAAGAAATGAAAAAGAATATGCCTGCAGAAAATTCGTTCTGTGACCTGAACATTTCAGTGTTAGATATGTTTTTAAAAACAGAAAGAGACTTACACAACACCAGATAAACATCTTGAACCAGTAAGCAAACTAATTGCACTGCGGTATTGCAGTTTAAATACCTCATCAAATGCTTCAAATATATCTATACTTGGTTGGTGGATGGTGCAAACTACTGTTCTCCCTGTGTTAGCAACATTCTTCACTGCACGCATGACAATTGCTGCTGCTCTGGCATCTAAACCACTTGTTGGCTCATCCATGAATATAATAGAAGGATTGGAGACCAGTTCTACCGCTATAGTCAGTCTCTTGCGCTGCTCATTTGATAGTCCACTTATTCCGGGAAGTCCAACTAGTGTTTCTTTGATTCCCTCGAGTTCAATTCTTTCAATTACATCTTTCACAAATTCCTGCAGGGCATAAACTTAGTCCTTGTTTATTGACCATCAACTCTGCACAGGCAGTTTACTGTCTTTTTTCAAGATTTAAAACTTTTACAAGTCTGTCGTAACATCAAAAATCATATTATTTTTTTCCAATATCAGAATGTTACATCATATAGTGTTGATGCTCGCTTTCTTCAGCTTATTTCTATAATCAAAAGGCTTTTTATCTCTTGACCATATACTTAACAAGTCTCTGCTTACTATGTCTAACTCGCATGCTGTATCACAATGGAGGATATATGTGAAAATGGCTAATGAAGCATAGTTTGAAGTAACTAGTATAAAAGAAAAATTAAATAACCGACATAGTTCCTGGTAAACGGTCTGGCTTTTTCTTATTTTCTTTTACTTCAGATCTTACCTGATATAGCCTCTCATCAAGTTAATCTGGATAGTAAAGATACGTGTACTGTTGTATCACTCAAGAACATTGCTAAGAACCTATACTAGTTTAGTAGACATCATCATTAGCCTTCTTATCTAGAATTGAGAGATGATTTCATACTTAATCGAATTGTCTTTTAGTAGAGAAGATTGAACTGTTTACTACACAAGTCAGTTATCTTACTGCTTTCGTAGTTCGCTCAATTTCTGATGGTAGACGCAACCAAGCTGAAAAGATCAATGATTCTTCAACAGTTATTTGTGGAGAATGTATGTCAGACTGCTCACAGTAACCTGATATTCTAGCAAATGCTTCTTGAATTTTTGGATAGCCTCCAACCCTGATATCACCTTCAATATAACCGCTCACTTTTCTGCCGGCAAGTACATCCATAAGAGTGGTTTTTCCAGCTCCACTTACTCCCATTAGAGCTGTAAGAACACCTGGTCTAAATGCTCCGGTTATATCATGAAGAAGATGGAGTCTTTTATCTGTAAACCCTTGTTTTCTCATTTCCTGGCATTGGAGAGGCATAGATCAACATGTGTAATTCAGAATTGACATCATTTACGAATAATTCAATTACCAGTGGGGTTTCAACAGAATATTGAACATTTTGAAATGTTAGAATCAAAGGATCAAAGGGTAGGGCCATCCTCGCTGGTGTATCTGGCATGGCATTCACATAAATTTTTGTCAGTAATCACGGGTTAGTTTCTACTTTTTGAAATGCACATTGTGAGACTTGCTATTTCTCATGTGCAAAGTACAATATTAACAACGTCTAACCGGTTTCTGTTGAAGTTTCCCTAGTCAATGATGGTGTAGTAGGTTGAGGCTTCTTCTCAATATCCCTGCCATCATTGATCCCTTCATCATTTTGTAGCTGATGGAGCTTTTCATAAGAAATAATGAGCTTATGTGTTCCTGGAGCTAAAGTCAAAAATCATTTAGAGGGAAAATTTGTAAATTAGAAGTCCAATTAGTTGATATGTTGATTAAACATGAAACGAGGAAAAGAAACTCACACTTCATGAAAGTCAAAGCTAGGACAAACCCTATGTTGAGCAATACTGCAGATCCAAATAGCACACCGAGAGAAAGCCAGTAATAGTAGTCCTCAAAATTTAAACCATGGCTTGATAATGCTGTTTCAGAAACTGTTGAGCTGCCTGACATGACCTGTACTAACAACAGCAACACAAAACTAAGAATAGTTTCTTGGGTTTTCGATGGCATGAGCTGGAATTTCTAATGTTTCCTGGCTGACCTTCTTCCACCGTGGAGCTAGGAATTCATTGACTGATACTCCAATTTCAGCATAAGATACCATGGAAGCCCAAAATCCCCATCTCAACCATGCGGGCAGTGAGGCTGTCAAAGAAAATTTATATTAACTTTGTTATGCTTCGCTTGTAAATATTTATCCCAGGTTCCCATGGTTCTTACCTTCTGGGATGACAAAACCACCGAACAACAGCAGTATAAGTATCAATACGCTCCCAAGAAAAATTGCAGCCACTTCTCTTTGACAAATTGCAGCAATGAAGCGAAACGAAGACAAGGATGCTTGATGCAGAGCAAAAAATAGGAGGACTTGGCGGAGAAACCTGCAACACTTAACTTATAAACTGGAAGAATGATTTGATGGAGATAAATTTATGCGTTGTAAAATATTCACAAACTGTCTGATAGCGCGCACAAGTTTGTTATGCAGTTCCATCATTAGCTTAAGGAATTAGGGGGCAGGGAAATGAGAGATGATGTTGAAATGACTGTGTTCACCTTTCTACCTCAGGGGCATATCCTATGACATAATATGTGAGAGCTGTCCAAGCGAAAGACTCCACCAGAGACACTGGAATCTTAAGGACAGCAAAAGGTATTGAGAATATCCATGCCGGGTAAAAGTTAAAGTCTCTTTGCTTGTAGAAAACAGAAAGTCTGGAAACAGTCATAGTCAGTTCTGCAATCCCATTGAGCATGATTCTCATTATACCATAAAACAAAGATCCCAGAAAGTAATTGGCATGCTCCAAGTCCACTTCCATCCTTGTACGAAGAAATACTGTCATTGTTATCAGTGCAATCACAAAAAGCTGCAACCAGGAAAGTAGTTAATTTTCCTTTGGGGGCGTTACAGGTGAGCTGACTATGAAATGAATCACTTGTCGAAAATGAGTCACCTGTACAAATTTAAATGTGTAAACAGATGAATTCCGTTTCATAAGTAAAACTTCTCTGTCCATGCAAGCTTTGAGTAACTCCCATTTTGTTGTGGAGTATTTACTGCTGTTGCTGTAAGATGTATAGTCTTGCTTGGACCGATCGTTGTTTGCCGTGTAGAACTCCTCATTGAGTTGTCTTCCTATACAGTATGCGTTGAACATCTGAGAGAACTCTTTGACTGATATGTACTTGTATGGCGATTCGATTTTGTACCAGTACTGGATTTGGTCTTTTTCAGAGATAACCTGCACTTCTTTCTGGTGAGAGAAAAGACAATTCTCTGTACTTCAATACGAAATAATATAGCTAGGACCTTGAAAAGTTGTACCTCCTGAAGGAAGTCAGCAACACCTTTTCTTGTCGGGCACCTGAAACCACAATCTTCAAAGAACTTCAGAATGTCGCTTTTAGGGCCGTGGTAAACAATTTTCCCTTCTGCATATAGCATGATGTCATCAAAAAGATCAAATGTTTCAGGTGCTGGCTGAAGGAGTGAAATCAATGCGGTGGCATCTGTTATATGAACCAGTTGCTGAAGACATGTAATGATCTGAAACGTGGTGGAAGTGTCAAGTCCATTGGAGATTTCATCCATGAAAAGTGCTCTCTTTGGACCAACAATCATCTCCGCTACGAGGAAGAATAAAATTTTGAAAGTTAGTATAGTTGAAATGACGATAGGTTACCGAACATGATACTAGAACTATGCAATCATCATAAGAATTATTTAAATGGTACTTTCTGTATTTACCATTCTATATTTGAATTTTAAATGTGTGTTAGGGACTAACCCAAAACTCAGATATTCTGTGCAATTCGAAGGCCATGCCAAAGAAGACATTCCTAGAACTTTTGTTTTTTTTAAATTCTGGAACATTGCGCATATAGGTCTTTATTCTGGCCGCAGCATGTTCCTTATCCTTCTTCCTTATCAGATTGTGGTACTTCACTTATATTGATGTCTCTTTTTCTTTTGTTTCCATCTAGTTACTATCAAAATTGTTGGTTAAACAGGGAAGTACCGCGTAACCAAGACTATTCATCCAAACGAATTCACTCACCTGTAGCAAGCCTTCTTTTCTGGCCACCTGATATTCCTCTTCTCATGGCATCCCCAACAATTGTGTCAGCACAGATATCCAGTCCTAATATCTGAGGAAAATAAATCAAGTAAGAAAGCATAGAAGAATGTGACAGACAGCTTTTTCCATCAAACAAGAACTTTGGGATTTTGTCTACAGTTTACCCTGAAGATTACCTTCAATGTATAATCTGTTTGGAGGGTTCTTTCTAGTCCGCTAATCGACGTTGCCTGTAAGCATTCACAAGTTAGTTTAAGTCAACATTTTAGAATCTGATAAAATGTCACTTTTACCTTCATAAATGTATCAATATCTGGTTCTGGGACGATTCCTTCCTGCTTCTCCCTTCGAATGACTTCCATCATGATCTCTTCACAAATGGAAGGGATTTGTTACATCACTCATGTAATGGGAGCTACACAAGAACTGATTATATCAAGATCAACTACCTGTCTTGCTTTCAACACCTTGGCAGCGGGCTGAAAAATCAATCGTCTCCCTCACAGTCATCTCAGGAGTGTGCAAGTCATACTGGCTAATATAAGCCGATGTGTCTTGAGGCATAAGATTTTCAACTTTTCGCCCATTGTAATATATCTCTCCTTTGACCTGTAACAATTTCCAAAGTTATTACTGATCATTAGGAACTTAAATGTCGTTTGTTTACGGTAAATTACTGCTCCACGTTGTTCGTCTAAGAAACTTGTCTAAGTTTCTGGGTTTATACTCATTTTCGATGGACATAACGTATTAATGTGAATTGATTGTAATCTGCAAGCATACATGATATAAGCACATTTGGGATGCAACACTCTTTCGTGTCCGATTTTGTTACTGCATGATTGTTTATGTGGCCGAACTGTCATGGCAAGAAACTGCAGAATTATATGTAAGGCAGTTAATAACCTTGAGAGAACTATCTAGTTTCCCAGCAAGGGCCTTCAGCAAAGTGGTTTTCCCTGACCCTGGAGGGCCTAGCAGCAAGGTCATCCTGAACCACCAGTTACATTTATGAGTAAACATAATCTGTATCCCATTTCATGCATAAATGTTCTATATCATTACCTGGAAGGTTTAATTATGCCACTCACACCTTTAACGATGCGAAGTCTTGCTTTCTGAGATTTGCACTGTGATAGTTTTGTAAAAACCTGCTCATAGGCGTACCAAGCAACGAGAAATTGTCAACATATTCTCCAGTCAAGCAAGTTGACATAGGGGGGAAAGGCAGTTCACTCACAGATAACAGACTTTTAAAGGAATTCCACAAAGTAGGAAGAGGCTTGCCATGAACTACTTCACAATCTGCTTCTATACTCAGGTTGTTGAATTTGACTTCCACAGTGGGTAATTTCACACCAACCCTACACCATGAATCACAAAGAAGGTTGCAACCGTCGGATAGTTTAGTTAATTAATTAAGATGGCAACTCTCGTATAACTTCTCTTTAATTATTTCAGAGGCGTAAACGTCAAACGATGAACGCTGCGTCCCTAATTTTGCACATGGTTATGTTGTGTTGGATGGTTTCTGTGAACTAATTGGGAAACCAACCAACATATTCCATCTCATGTTTAGTTCAAATGGTACTGGGAGAGCTGTAGCGGCCATGATTCCCGTACTATGGAACTGCCAATAATTTTACATGTAAAACACTTGGAGAACTTTTACACTCATATACCAGTGGTATTAGGCTCAACTACTAGCAAAAATTACTAAAATCTGATTAACACATGTAGCATATGTATCTTCAGCTGAAAGGCAAGGTCCATGATACTCCAACATTCTATGTGCACTTATACGTTTACTTGATTTTACATTATCTAAAGTCTCTTTTCCTAAATATTTTAGGCACAAAACACAATAATGTTCTATTTTTTCATTAGTTTGATTCCTGTGTGAATGCTTTCTAAAATGTTGTTTTGAAAGTAATCAACTCTTATATGCTTTTATTGTTTAAATTACATATTAAAATCATCATGAAGAAATATTGAATCTCAGAAACAAAATTGGAAAAGACATGAAAGTAAATAAAGGGTATTTTATACCTACTAAAATTCTAATAAGTGATGAAGAAAGAATATAATATAAAGGGGTACCTGACATATTTATTTAGATGATTACTTTCAACAATTATATATGTATAGTTGAATATACAGACCGACTATACGTATATAGGCATTAAAGGTAGTCTTTCTTTATTAAATAGAGATGTACACAAGTTGTGATTAAGCTATTTTTAAAAAAGATTTGATGTGATTAGTTCCGCAATTCCATGTAAAAGCTCTCTAAAATGGTGCATTGACCAAATCAAAAGGTTTTCGGAGATTCGCAACTTTTGGCACATTCAATCACACTTTTGTCCACATTTTGATTAACTTAATTTTGTTTACTGCTTTGTGTCCGAGTATACAATTGACTATATTTACGGAAAATCTCAGTTGCAGTGTTGCGAAACTATTTAAATCTTTAGAAGCTTATCATGTATAGTCAGATAACTGTGCGACTTTTAACAGATTCTGTGAGTGTTCTTGTAGTTTAGTAAAGAACGGAGGAGGTAGATATAGCAGGTAGCAGCTCAAAATTATACTACTTAACAAATGGTGAAACACAGATAATTGAACTTATAAAGGAATATGTAACTAAGTCTTACTTGTCCATGCGCTTTCTCATCTTCAGCAACAGTCGCCGGTTGTCTTCCTCGATATGGCTTATCAGCTTGTCAACAATGAACCTCCTCTCCATTGCACCAAGCTCAGTAACATCTATCAAGTTCTTTCCTTGACCACCGTTTGGATTGCCTTCACTATCAAACAACGATGTCCTGAGCCTCTCAAATGTGGGAAGCCTCTCAACGGCTGCCCACTGTAACTCAAGCTCGTCTTCTGTTTCTGCAGTATTGGAGTACCTCGCAGATGACCCATCCCTGAAACTTGCACCAAATTGAGCCGATGACGATCCTGAAATCTCTACTGCTGTGTCCATATATCCCCTTTTCTTATCTCTCTTAAAATTAGAGTTTCTTTAAGTTAAGCGACCCTTGTTGTAACTTTGTGAATATATAAGCTGAATATAATTGTAGTACGTGCATGTACCTTGGAATACCCGAAGATATGCATGTGTTCCTATCAAGACTTTGATGTTCAAATACTTGAAGTCTTTAAAAAGATAGATTCCTTTAGAAAAGGACTTACCCGATTTGTTTATATTTTGAGAACGAACACCGATGAGTCTTGGAACGAAAGTCCATGGAATTCTCTTATATAATTGGTAACTAGACACGAAATAAGATAAAATAACATGATCTTTTATTTAAACCGCGTTGATATTCCTTGGTAAAAATGGATCAGGCGTGCAGCATGACTTTTGCTTCCTGAATTTTAGGCATGTGGCATGAAGCTACTTCAAGTAATTTCCATGGGATTGACTAGAGTTCTTTTGAATGCAATCCTTGCAACGAGAAGCCTCGTGATTTTGTACGTATAACCACTCATTACAATAAAGTAGCCGTATTTAGCATTCAAATTAGAGAAAATGTATCTCCAGTAAAATACGGCATGCTAATGTGTTACTTTCAATCTCTCTCACAATGTTTCCAGCATGAGAAGCCGAAAAGCTAAGCGATTTATTTGGTTTGGTCGTAGTTTCTTTACTTTGGTTAGGAAAAATGATTCTTGGAAATTAACCCTTTTGCACGCTTATGTGACGTTAAGGTACTGATTTATCATAATTTTAATTTAGTTTTATTTTGAAATTTTGGCTGGCCAATATCGGGAGATGCTTGGATTAAATTAGATGGAGAGGATGATGTATAGAGATCAACTAGGATGGCATGACCATATGCCACTTAGAATAAGAGGCTTGGAATGCACCTACATTAGAACAAAGTAAATTGAGAAAGTAAGCTTACGACAAGATCGGGAATCAATTACGATAATTAGAGATCATAAAACCATTTATTAGGGAATATGATTTTGCAGGCCAGAGAAGTAGCGGGGCTATAGACCACGATGCCAACAAGTTGGGTAACAACCTGAAAAATCAAATGGGGTTAATTGTTTCGCATATTTTCCGCAAACTTCCTTAACACCAATAGAATAAAACTACGCAAAAGTGAAATAATAAAAACACCAGAAATTTGGTTACACAGTTCAGCACACCTTGCCTACATCTGTGGAGCCCTTACCCAGCTTAATACTTTTGTGAAAATACAATAAATTTATCCAATGCTTTAGTGAGCTGACATCACTCAACCCTTGACACTATCTCTCAGCCTCATTTCCCGTTAAAGAAATTCACTTTCAATAGTACGATCGCCTCGTATTAACCTCGACAAAGGATTTTTCTCAAAACGATATTTAATGATAATGAAACAAACTAAACAACTTAAGTGATTAAATAAAATTCAACATAAACGACAATACTTGATAAAGAAGAGAAAAACAACTTCCCGATAGGTTCAGCTCCCCTGAAATAGATCTGAAAGTTGTCACCACGAAATATAAACGTTTATTTGTCGAAATGTTATAAATATTAAACCTGCAGAATTCACGATGAGTGTTGGAATTTTTCTAATACAAATACCATAGAAAAATCAGCTACCAAAATTGCACACACTTCACAACAGAACAACCCAATAATAGTCATTCAAAGCTAGAAAAATGTAGCTCTAAAAATCACACAAATGCAGCAACTTTTCAGCCCACTTAGTCGTCATCCTTGACAGAAAAAGAACCAGCAATAGAATGGATTAATTATAAACGTAAAGTCAACAGTGCTACACTCCAATCCAATTCGCAACCATAGATCTAAGAACTCTCAGCAAAAAATCCATCAAGAATGAAAAACAAAAAGAATATCCAGTTGTAAAGACATCAACGACAAGTGTAGCGTTGCAGAATCAAGGTCACTTATGCAGAAAATCTGAGACTTAGAATGTCACACGCCGCTACTACACAAGCAATCTTACAATCTCCATTCCACACCTAGCATGATTCACACAATAGCAACATAATATGCCCATCAACGCTCAATCAACCAATCAAGACACCCATGAAGACCACTCACACAAGCCTGTCGTTTTCCACATTAAAAGAAATATGATGTCTACCCTTTTTTAACAAAATCCACTTGAATTTCAATTTAAGATAGACTTCTAATTTCATTGTAATTCCAATAATAACATAGTCCAACTCAAATAAGGAGTGTTATTTACATTATATCTTGATTTGGATTTTTAAACATTATCTTAAAGACCCAATAATCAAAAATGTCAAAATTAAACAATAAGATATATAATAAACATCTTAACAATCTCCTCCTTTTTGACATTTTTGTCACAAATAAGAAACTCCTCCCTTAATCCAACATCAAGTTTCAAAAAATATCTATCAAATTCTTCAAGTTTAAGAAACATCCGAATAAATAATGAATGCCTATCAAATATCCAAACTTCTCCCCCTTGGTACAAAAAGATACCAAAAACAAGATGAATAGTCAGGCATAATCCTTGAAATCTCCCCCTGAATGGAACATTCACCATAAACAATATGATGTCTTCCCCTTAGAACAAAACAATATCAAAACACATAATCATAATAATCACCAATAGGTGCAGCGGAAAAATCATAAGCACACTAAGAAGACACGTTACCACCATTCAAAAACTGAGACATATGCCCGAAAGAGAGAGAGATACCCGAGAGAGATTTATATTGATGAGAGAGCTGAGAAGTCTTCGATGGAGCCAAATAGAAGTCACAATGCTAACTACTAAAAAAGATGGGACGACAATGACAACATAAAAACTAAAGAACTAAAGACTCTTTGTTTTTACGCTTCCTCCTTCCTTTTTTTTAAAACAATACAAAAAATACTTCAAAAATGTTAAACACACTGTCCTTGTGCCCCTCGAAGAATCTCAAACCTGGTCTTTTTCTTTGGCTCGAATGAAGATTTGTAACATAAGTAGCTTGCAAGTCCTCGATAATTAACCCTTTTTTTTCTCTTGTTTTTCTTCTTTCGTTGACATCTCCAATGACATTTTCTACTGGATGATTTCTTCGGTTTCGAGATGAAGAATCTCAATTCAAATCAGCTTCTAATATTTTGGGTGATTCATCATCCGAAGTAACTAAAAGTTCTTCAGTTCGTGTAGTTACTTCCTCAGCAGTAGCTAACTACAGATCAATTCCTGCAGTTACTTCCTTAGCAGTAACTAACTACAAATCTAGGTAATTTCTTGTTTTTCCTTCACAACGTTTTTTTGCTTGTACTTGACCTTTTTTATCTAATCTTGCTTCGATATCATGGGATGCCGTTGGAAATTTAATGGAGAGTGTCTAAATTTTCAATTTTATCTTCTTTGAAACAACATCTGTAGTAACTGATAACATCTTGGCCTTATATATCCAATGACTCCACAAAAATGACAAGTGGGAATAAATCTTCGATTCTTTCTCTATGTTTCTTCTTCTCGGATAGATTTGAATATGTCATCTTTCTTCTCATTCACTTTAGAGCATTCACCCTTGTAGTCAATGCCTTGAAGATCCCCTTTAACTTTACCAATTTCTATCAACTTATCTAGTTTTTTCGTGCCCCCATTCAACATCCTCAATCCCTTTTTAGTACTTATCAATTTCATTCTATCTTCACCAAGCTCATCCGACGTCAACATTAGCTTCTTTTCTCACTCTTGTATAATGTTCTTCATGGAAAGATTCTCTTCCTTCAATCTTTTATTCTTTCTATACGTTTTCACCCATTTTTCATGCATAGCTTTGTAATCCTCGTAAATATTCCCTTTTTTATCATCTAGGCCACTACCGTCACTATCATAATCTGATATTGGATCTTGAGCTAGATTATTTTCAAACTTTTCTAATTTTCCCTTTTTTCAACCTTCAATTACTTCCTTCTCAGCTACTGTTAAGCAAGTAATTGGACTTTTGCTATGTAAGGCAACCAACGCAGCACCATTAGCTATTTCTTCTTCGCTACCATATTCACTCTTGGAACCACTTTCACTCTAGGTGCTTGTGAAGGACTTTCCTTTTTTTCTTCTTCACAGTATTGGCACATTTGGATTGAATGTGCCCGAAATCTTGACATTTATGACATTGGATTCTCCTTACCTTCTGTTCACCCTATTGTGTCTTGACTTGTTGTCTTGAATTGTTACTCGATGAACTTCTTCCATATTGTCTAAAGTCGGATATGTCCTTCTTTATTCTTTTCAGTCATTTACCAAAATTTTGTGTGAGTAGTACCAAGTCTTCATTTTCATCTGATTCATCTTCCGCATCGTTCACACTTTTTCCAGTTTCCACCTGTAGTGCCTCTCTTGTAGCCATGTTGGCGAAAATAGGATCTGCACCAACTTGCTACCAAGTTCTGAATCGGTGTCCTTGCTCTGATACTAATTGAAAAACCAAAGGGGGTTAATTGTTTCGCAAACTTTCTGCAAACTTCTTTAACACCAATAGAATAAAACTATGCAAAAGTGAAATAATAAAACACCAAAAATTTGGTAACACAGTTTGACACACCTTGCCTACGTCTGCAGGGCCCTCACCCAGCTTAATACTTTTACAAAAGTACAATAGATTTACCCAAGGCTTTACTGAGTCGACACCACTCAACCCTTGATACTATCTCTCAACCTCACTTCCCTTGAAAGAAATTTACACCCAATAGTACGATCACCTCGTACTAACCTCAACGGAGAATTTTTTTAAAACGATGTTTAATGATAATGAAACAAACTAAACAACTCAAGTGATTAAATAAAATTTAGCATAAACGATAACACATGAGAAAGAAGAGAAAAACAACTTCCCGATAGGTTCAGCTCCCCTAAAATAGATCTGAAAGTTGACACCACGAAATATAAACGTTTATCTGTCGGAACATTATAAATATTAAAGCTGCAAAATTCACGATGAGTGCTGGAATTCTTTGAACAAAAATACCATAGAAAAACCAGCTGTCAAAACTACATACACTTCACAACAAAACAACCCAACGATAGTCATTCAAAGCTAGAAAAATGTAGCCCTAAAAATCACACAAATGTAGCAACTTTTCAACCCACTTAGTCATCATCCTTGACCAAAAAAAGTACCAGCAATAGGATGGATTAATTATAAATGTAAAGTCAACAGTGCTATACTCCAATCCAATTTACAACCATAGATCTAAGAACTCTCAGCAAAAAATCCATCAACAATGCAAAACAAAAAGAATATCCAGCTGTAAAGACATCAATGACAATTGTAGAGTTGTAGAATGAAGGTCACTTATGCAGAAAATCTGAGACTTAGAATGTCACACACCACCACTACATAAGCAATCTTACAATCTCCATTCCACACCTAGCGTGATCCACACAACAGTAACATAATATGCCCATCAACGCTCAATCAACCAATCAAGACACCCATGAAGACCACTCACGCAAGCCTGTCATTTTTCACATAAAAAGAAATACGATGTCTACCCTTTTTTAATAAAATCCACTTG
Source organism: Erythroxylum plowmanianum (assembly GCA_025531925.1). Lineage (NCBI taxonomy): Eukaryota > Viridiplantae > Streptophyta > Magnoliopsida > Malpighiales > Erythroxylaceae > Erythroxylum > Erythroxylum plowmanianum. Next base: position 15,971,906 of record JANVCQ010000006.1, on the reverse strand, counting down.
AATTTCAATTTAAGATGGACTTCTAATTTCATTGTAATTCTTATACTAGAGTCCAACTCAAATAAGGAGTGTTACTTACACCATATCTTGATTTGGATTTTTAAACATTATCTTAACGACCCAATAATCAAAATTGCCAAAATTAAACAATAAGATATATAATAAATATCTTAACACAACCATTTAACATTGCACAGATTACCCTAAAAGGTCACGACAAGCCGCCTCAAAGCCACTTATGTCTTGCATGATAAGCTTGTACAGTATTGGTATATTACATTAAACGCATCGAACGTGCCATCTTTTATACTATGCCACCACTTTCACTCCTTTAGTTTGTATGATCAATGTTGGACCCCGTTTTCAGAGCCCAACTGATGTCGGATCCCGTTGCCGGAATCCAACTACTTAATCCTAAACCATCATACCTATGTACAAGTA
>JANVCQ010000006.1:15943800-15953846 GCA_025531925.1 Erythroxylum plowmanianum | reverse complement strand
CAACAAACCAAACAACATTATTGGTATTAATACAGAAACCTAAGTTACAAACCAAACATCATTTTTTATTTTTCATACCCATTCCCATTACCTTCTACTATTATACCCATATCCATACCCAATCCCGTGCTCAAACCAAACGCCCCCTAAAGTTTTACAATGAAAAGAACATTTCCTTTTTCATAATTTGGTTTAAAAGTTTTAAAATTAAACAACAAATCTATGAGCCTAAAGCCTGTTCAACTTCCACACTATCGCGAGTTAGTGTTTGAAACCTTAAGGGTACAAATATTGACGACTTAGGCGTGGGAAACTTTATTTTCTAGATACATATCTTATGTATTAATGATGAAGATACAGACAAACTTGAATCGATTTTAGGGTAATTATCAACCAAATTATCCTGAAATTGATTCAAGTTTATCTGCTTCAGGAGGCATAACTCCTGTGGAACCAGATATGGTTCAAATGCTCCTGTAGATGGAGCATGATGAAGAGGAAAATGGCACAGATCAAGCCTATCAACTTTGTCAGATTTAGATGAAGAATTGACAGATAAGAATGCAGTAGAGAAGCACTCAGTTCACAGAACCTAGCATTTCAAATCTAGGAACTGTTGCTTCGAAATTTCATTTCAAGAGTGTAGAAGTAGATAAAGCCTAACAATCAGGAGTCTATTATGTGGTCCTAAAGTGTTTGTGTTGCAGAGCATGTTAACCCTGTTGAAATGATGGTTGATTTAGATTTTCATTTTACATATGGAATAAGTAGGATAGTAGATGATAATCGGCCTAATGAACCTGTTTCAGATCCATCAAATGATTGTGTTGAGGACTTTGGGACACTGAAGCAGACTTCATCAAAGCCAAAGCTTCACTTTGTTATGGACACTGGAGACAAAGTCAACAGGAGGAAGGCATTTACATCCAAAAATTTACAGAGCTAGTAGATTTGGAGTTTTCACCCATCTTCACATGAATCAGATGTCCATTTGGTATCTTATGTGGGTTTTGACAGATAGCAAAAGGATCCTATTTATGATTCAAGGCCCCTATCATTCAATGAGCTCCTTTCATTTTCCTTTGCTTCTTTCGGTACACTAAGAGATCAATAGGAAATAGGTTAACCTCCAACGACAACCGAGTTAAGAGATGAAGAATCCAAAGACACAGACGTGAAGATTATTTCATTTGGTTCTACTCATCAAAAGAGAAACCTCGGTGAGGAACAACTATCTTGGTCAGATAAATACATTGTTGAACCACCTTTTAATGATCATTTTGTGCACTAGGTAAGACATAAAATTAGAAGTTTTCCAAGTATACCTTCTTGTACTTTCATTAAGTGATGAAGTTACTCAGTTTCTTCAATTTATCTACAAAGATTCTTTTTTATTGTCATGTAATCTATATTGCATAGGATTCCTACTAGTCATTTTGTTGCTTAATTTAATGCAATTTGCCCTATGCTTGACAAAAATAGATTATTATCTTCTTTGTTTAGAACTTTAGTGCTACCAATGATTACAAAATCAAGTTAGGAAAAAGTTATTCTAAAGATTGTGATAGTGGTTAGGTTTGACATATTTGCTAGTAGTTGCTGTTTCCAGTATTTGCATATGCAGGCAAAGTACAAAGACTTACATAATTTGCTTGACAACAGGGTTTGTGGAGGTGCATATGCTCTATTATAGGGAATTATGAACGAGGCTTTTTTAAGGGTTATGACACTTGAGGAGTGGTTGATTAAGTGCGTAGATACTCTCTTATTTTTAAGAGTAGTTGAGAAAATAACTGTAAGAGAAAACCCTATTTAAATGGATTAAATGAGACTGTAGACAAATGAAGGTTTTCAAAAGTCTCTTTATATAGCAGTCCCCTCGTATGTTGATAATCTGAGAGATCAATATTTGAGGTGTGATCCTTATGATGACTCTAGTAGCCACTGAGGAGACTGTGTTTGTGACTGTGACTGGAATCACATGGACAGAAAGTGACAAAAAGATTAATTCACTTCTGCATCAAAGTTAGTGATCTAACCTGATTTAATCTAACAGTGGTATCAGAGCAAGTTTATGTTTTAGCTTCTACCTCGTTTTAGATTAACAATCAGTTTGTTATTATTCTATTAACAATTAGTTTGTTAATTGAATTACAATTTTGTTATCAAGCATATGATCTATTAATGCTTTTATACAAACATGCTAAATGTTTAAACTATAAAAACCACATTATCATTTTCTGATATGATAGCATCAAGTTTATGCAATCAGATTAGTTACATTTAGAGAACTGTTCAAACCTACCTCACTCCATCTAAAGCACCTCTCCACCGATTGTGAGGAGTGTTGGCCACATAGATGACACCGTTAGTCATCTCTTCGGCCGATCTACGCAATGTTGTAGAAATTGCCATGGAAATAGCCACTCATGGCCATGCGTGTGAGTTACGTGCCACCTTTTGAGTGGTGTTGACAGTGTGGTAGAGGTTGTTCGTCTCTTTTCGACCGATCTATAAGATGATGGTGTGAAATGGGAAAGCCTGTGATGACTTCTGTGTGGAGTCATGCTTTTTGGCATCGAGTTTGATGCCTGGATGTTGGTTCGCCTTCATCCTCAACTCTCAGCGACGCAAATAGGTAGGGGTGTTGTTTTTTCTCTAGTTTATTTTTTGACATAACCCATAGCATCTTTTGAGAAAGGATAGAACGTTTTTTTTTTAATATTACACAGAGAAGATAAAACGTTTTTTTAAGGCAAGAGATAGGGTAGGGTTATGACAGTGGTGTTATATATATATATACATACATATATATATATATATGTATATACATATAGGTATATAAGTGGAATGTTAATTTTAAGTTTAGTAAATTTATTTTTGCTAAATTGATTAGATGTGAAATAATTTAAATGGTCTGTCCATTTATTTATTTGTTTATTTGTTTTTCTCTTCAAATATATAAATTATTTTAACATTTTATTTAATTCATTAGTGATATGTGAATGTGTTTTTATATAAAATGAATTATTATGAGCTATATAAATTTGTTTTATGTAAAATAAATATCATGTTAATATGTGTTTTCATAAGAATCGGTTATGTTAATTCATTTAACATATGATGTGTATATATATATTTGGAATATGTTTCATGTGAATAATTATTAAATTGTAAAAATTTTCTAATTTATGTCATAAGTGATGATTATAAGGTTAGTGAAATTTTTGATCTTATGATATAGATGATGATATTTTTTGATAATTTAATTATTTGAGAATGTGCCTTAATGTCATTATTTTTTATATATAGTTTAAGATATGGCAACGAAAAGTATGTTTGGTGATTTGTCCACCACCGAAAAGCTGAATGGCACTAATTATGACATCTGGCATAGGAAGATTCAGTATCTTCTTAATGAGCATGAGGTTTTGGAAACCTTGACCAATGACATAACTGAGCCTAAAAAGACTAAATATATTGATAATGAATAATATCAAACAAATCTGACTGTATACAAGAAATGGATCAAACGGGGTCGTAAGGTATGCTATACTATGTTGTATTGCATGTATGATGATCTCATTGGAGAATTTAAGTCCTACAAAATTGCTAACAAAGTGTGGGAAAAGCTCAAGATCACATACGGTTAGACATCCGCTACAAGGCTTCGTACCTTGCACTTAAAGTGGATGCAATATGATATTGACTCAAGCCGTACTATAGTCGAGCATCTCCATACTTTGAGTGCAATGGCTCAGGATCTAAAAGCTGGTGGGTGCGAGATTTCTAAAGATGAACATGTTCTTAATGTGATTCATTTCATTCTAAGCAAACCTGATCATTGGGCTAATTTTAAGCTTTTAATGACTCATAATGAGAAAATCAAAACCATCTCAGAAATTTCAAGGCACCTCAAAAGTGAGGAAGAATGATTGAAGGTTCTTGGTCACTCCAATGTTGCTATTGTTGCCAAAGTGGTAAAGCCCAAAGGTAATAAGAATAATCGAGGTAAATAGCCTAAGAAAAGCAAAAACCCTTCTCAAACTTTTGGACCAAAAGGTGGTGTGGTCAAGCAATGAAAGGCTAAGTGTCATGGAGAGAATAAAGTAGCATGTCTGAAGTGTTACAACGGTGAAAACAAATGTCACTATGCTCGAGATTGTCTTAAGCCAAAGAAGGTACCTACTTTCACTGATTCAATCAAAGTATATGTTTATTCCCAAGCATTAGTTGCTAACTCCTTTCCTAACTGGATTGTAGATTTGTGAGCAACCAAACATGTAGTTTAAAATCGAGCTGCTTATGTGGACTTTCATCAATATCCAATGGGTTCACAAACTATCGCTTTAGGGAATGGCAGTGAGGAAGACATCCTCGAAATTAGGACCTATTAGCTCAAATTGCATGGAGGGAATATGTTACTTCTTCATGACACTTTCTATGCACCTAAGGTGCGCAGCTGTTTAGTTTCAATAATTTGTTTATTAAAACTTAGATTATGTTTCAATTTTCAGTATAGTGGCTTAGAGATTTTGTATAATGGTCATATTTTTGGCCATAGATCTTTAAGAGACGGTTTCTTTGTTCTTGATTTGGGTGATATTTATAATAATTCATCACTTGCCTTAGTTGTTAATTGTGATATTGTTTTTGAATCTGTTAAGTGACATGCTAGACTTGGTCATATTGGCGAAGATAGAATAAATAGACTAACTAAAGAAGGTCTTTTAGAATGGCTCACTAAGGTCAAGTTACATAAGTGTGAGTCATGCTTGGTTGGCAAAGTGAGTATGAAGCCTTTTGGTAAGGCCTTAAGAGCATTAAGTCCTTTAAAAATAGTCCATTCGGATATATGTGGGCCTTTGAGTGTCAAAGCTTGTCATGGTGCTATGTATTTCCTCACCTTTATTGATGATCATTCATGATGTAGGTATGTGTACCTACTATATCACCGTTATGAAGCACTCGATGTGTTTAAACACTTTGTAGCAGAAGTTGAAACCCAAATGGAGCGAAGAGTTAAGACTCTCCGAACTGATCATGGATGTGAATATCTCTCTGATTTATTCAAAGAGTTTTGTAAGGAAAAGGGTATACGTAGACAACTCCCGATTCCTCGTACTCCATAATAAAATGGTGTTGCAGAATGGGGGAATTGAACTTTACTTAATATGGTTAGGTCAATGATTGGACAGGTTAGTTTTTCGATTAGTTTTTGAGCAGATGTGCTACTTATAGCGACCTATGTCCTTAACCGTGTGATGAGGAAGAGTATATCCACCATTCTATATAAGTTATGGAATATAAGAAAACTATCTTTGGACCATTTATGTCCATGGGGTTTGATTGGCTATGTGCACAACCTAACCCATAAACAACGAAAACTTGGTCCAAGAGCTATTAAAATGGTGTTCATTAGGTACTCCAAACACTCCAAAGGATATGGAATGTTTGACGAATACCTAAATAGTGGCATGATTGAAATTGACTCCCATAATGTCGAATTTCTTGAGGATGAGTTTCTATGTATTGGTGAAATAAAAAGGACCTTGTTTTGTATGAGTTGCAACAAGATGTGCAATTATTTGTTAGTGAGATAGGGGATTTAAGAAACAATATCACCAAAGATAATACCATAGCTCCTCCAAATGAAGTAGATGGTTTGAGTAGTCCTACCACCTTAGAAGTTGGAAACCTACTTGTTGATGAGAATCAAACAGAGGATAAGGTTAGTCCTCAACCATTAGTCCCTGAACGTGAAGTTGGTCCAAATGTTCATAATCGCATGCCTCAGAGGGAAAGTGGGAGAGATTCTCCATTTGAACAAGCAAATGACGTGGGTCCTTGTATTAGAAGGAGTGGGCATGGAAGAATTCCTCAACTTCTTTTCCAAATAGAAGAGGGAATTTTCATATGCATCCCTTTGGAAATAAAGGAACCTACCTCTTTTCAAGAGGCTATTGATTCACCAAATTATCAAGAATGGAAGGATGCCATAAGGGATGAGATGGACTCGATGGCTAGAAATAAGGTTTTGCAACTTGTTGATCTTCCACCCAAATGTAAATTAATTGGAAACAAGTGTTTCAAGATTAAATATAGGGCGGATGGGTCAATTGAAAATTTTAAGGTGTGATTGGTAGCAAAAAAGTTTTACCCAAATTGTGGGAATAGACTATGAGGAAACTTTTTTCCTTATGGTAAGATTTTCCTCAATTTTCCTGCTTCTAGCCCTAGTTGCCTATTTGGACTTAGAGTTATTTCAAATGGAAATAAAGACTACTTTCCTCAATGGTTGTCTTGAGGAAGAGATATATATGGATCAACCTATTGGGTTTGTCTCAAAAGGTCAAGAGGAAAAAGTTTGTCATCTTAAGAGATCGATATATGATCTTAAACAATCTTCCAGAGCATGGTACTTCAGATTCCATGAAGCCTTTACTTCATTTGGCTTGTCCATAGTGGATGAAGACCATTATGTGTATGTCAAAAAAACTACAAAAGGAATTATGTTTCTCTCCTTGTACGTTGATGACATACTATTGGCTAGAAACAACTTGGAGATGATTAATGCCACTATACAGTAGATATCCTTATCTTTGAGATGAAGGATATGGGTAAAGTCAGGTATGTCCTAGGTGTGGAAATAGTGAGAAACTGTCCTAAGAAGCTTCTTGGTTTGTGTCTAGCAGCATCTATTAACAAAGTCTTGGAATGTTTTAAAATTCACTATTTTAAACCTGTTGTCATTTTGGTTGAGAAGGGTCTAACCTTAAGCCTTGATCAATGCCTAAAAATAGATAAAGATAAGAAGAAAATGAGCATGGTTCCATATGCAAGTTCCATAGGAAGCTTGATGTATGTCATGTTATGTACAAAGCCAGACATATGCTTTGCGGTTAGCTTGGTAAGTCGTTACTAGAGTAACGTAGCAAGTTGTCAAGAGAATCTTACGCTACCTTCATGGTACAAGTAACCTAGTCCTCTACTACCAATGCAAAGACTTAAGGTGAGGATATTCAGATGCTGATTGGGGTGGTGACTAGGATGAGTCCAAGTCAACTTTAGGATATGCCTTTATCCTTAGTGGAGGAGCCATATCTTAGTGCAGTAAGAATAGGACTGCATTGCTTTGTCCACTATAGAAGTAGAGTATGTTGCTAACTGTCTCGCTTTGCAATAGGCAATTTGGTTGAAAAGTTTTTTTTCAGGCTCTTAACCTCACTCCGAGAGTTGATGAGCCTGTTGAAATGCTCTGTGACAACATTGTTATTATCCAGTATGCGAAGGATCTGAAATTCCATTGGAAGACCAAACATATCAGAAGGCATTATCATTTTGTTGGAGATGCTATTAAAAGGAAATATATTGCCATTAATTATATATCTACTAACAAGATGATTGTTGATCCCATAACTAAACCTATATCTAGAGATTCTTTTAAAACTCATAGGATGAGTCTAGGTTTGTGTAGGGTTTAGTTGTTCAGATCAATCTTGTTCTTGTGATGGACATAATTTTTTCCCCTTTTGTGTTGAACATTTATGGAATATATTTTGATTTTTTCCTCTTTTAAATATTCATTGATAAATGATTACGTGGTTAGGCACATCAAACCGTCACCAGGTTTGTGATTGACATTGTCACACGGGTAATCGCCTTAATGCTTGAGTATCATATGGGATGAGACTTAACCATAGTAACACTGAGTTTATATAATATTTGGTTATCTCCATATTTATGTTATATGGATGATTAGTGATTGAACTGTATAGTCGCCTTATAAGTCTAAGATGAAACTCTGATGAGTCAAATGTGAAGTACACTATTTCATATTAAAGCTTTTAGTTGATTCACGAGTGTCAGGTCAAGCATTGAGTGTGTTGATTAAGTGGCTCAAGTTAGATTTTTGGTAATATCTAGACTTATGATTCATATGGTATATAATAGTGATGTATCCCAGATAGTAGGAGTTATATTATGACATACATGTCATATTGTGTATGCTATATAACAACCTTTTGCGGAGTGACAATTAGGTTCCTTTTCTTTTCATTGTGTGACCCATATAGATATTTATGTCTGTACGATGTCCTTTGACTCAGAACTGTGTTATGAAGTCAAGACTTTGGAGTTGCTACTTTAATATATTTTTTCAAGGGCTGAGATGTATACAATCCAACGAAATAGATTAGGAAAGCAATCAAGTTAAGATGGAATACCACATGTGTCTAAGGAAGAATCCTTCCATTTTCACCATATAAGTCGGTGCAATTATATAGTGTATATAATCAAATAATATCTTTATAGCATAAAGGGAAGTATGCTATTGGTGATGATCTCGGATGATTTGGGGCATTGTTATTATGAAAGTGTTATATTAGTTAGATGGTGACTTAATATAACATTACTAGTTAATTTTGTGCCGCACACCTCATTTCTTATATGAAATGTCAAAAATAGATTGGTATGAATCTACTTTGTGATAGACATGGCTTATGTGGCCGAGTGGGAGATGTTTCATTTTGTTGTAATGGCCATAATAGCCACTTAAGGAGTGGTTAATTGAGTGCCTAGATACTCTCCTATTTTTGGGAGTAGTTGAGAAAATCACTGTAGGGGAAAACCCTATTTAAATGGATTAAATGAGACTGCGGACAAATCAAGGTTTTCAAAAGTCTCTCTATTTACCAGTCCTTTCATATATTGACCATCTGAGTGATCAAGATTTGAGGCGTAATCCTTACGGTGACTATAATAGCCACTGAGGAGATTGTGTTCGTGACTATGATTGGAATCACATGGGCAGAAAGTGGCATAAAGATTATTTTGTTTCCGCATCAAGGTTAGTGATGTAACCCGATTTAATCCAACAGAATTATGTGAAACTTGGATGTTCATTCAATAACTTAACTTTGAATCAGCGATTGCTTTAGGTTTGAAGTAGGATTATGTCTTATTGAGTGTGACATAATGCTGTCAACATGGAAGACAGTGGAGGATGTGAGCACTACCAAAAATGTATCTATATCAAGCATCTGGGACTCTTTAAGAGCATTATGCCAAGAATTATGACTTCTTTGGTCCCATCTGCAGTCCTAATACTATACACCTGCAGCCAAATTGAGTATGAAGGCAATACTTCTTATAAAATTGCTTACAAGGACATTGGTCTGGTTTTCCAATGCACTTATTGGTCAGTAGAAGTTTATGGGTCCCCTATTGCTGAGGAAAGTATCGATGAAAGAGATAATGAAGTAAAGGAGATTGATGAATTTTGTTGTCAGAATTGGATACAAATCGGGAGTTGTTGGTCATCCATTTCGTTATAAAGAAATATCTAAGGAAAGTGATGTAAGAAATTATGAATGTGAGACACTGACGCAAACTCAGGTATAAAACTGACATAATCAAATTAGAGCTCCCAATTATGGAAGTCAGATCAGTTGAAGGTATCGAGTTTGTTGGAAAAATCAGGTATTTTTTCCTCTAAGGTAAACAATTAATGAAGTGAACCGATTCGGTAATACCCAGGAAAGACCACCAAATGGACTCCTAAGACAGTATTATCATTTTATGTAAAATCCCAGGAAAGGGCGGAGGGGTCACAAAAGGTCCCACTTAAAATCCAGCCTCCTAGACAGAAATTACATGCACGGTGTATTTATCACAACCTAATCCGTGTACACACACGAATAGTAAATACACCCAAAGAAATTGAACAAAATATTACAAATATACCCGACAAATAATATTGAATACTATAAATGCGGAATAACTAAAAAAGACAAGGAAAGAACACACCCGAAAATTGATAACGGAGTTCGGCCAATTTTTGCCTACTTCTTCGAGTACTACTTAAGGAAACCTGCTCTTATTAAGAAGAGAATACTAAATTTGATATGTATACAAATTTTGAGTATTTATCAAATTTTTTGGGATGATTTAGATTAAGAGGGGGAGGACTTCTTTTATAACTTAACAAACTCCTCCCATTCTCATTTCTTCCCAATATGGGATAGAAATTAAGCCACCAAAGTCAA
>JANVCQ010000006.1:15917052-15931251 GCA_025531925.1 Erythroxylum plowmanianum | reverse complement strand
CCAACTTACCCTAGTTTTTAGGGGTGATTTCAACTTTATCTTAAACCTAGAAGAGGCAAAAGGCTTGTCCATTAGTAGGAACACAAATGGAAATGAATTGGCAACAACAGTTGACTTTATTGGTGTTACAAACCTAAATTATATGGGCCAATACTTGACATAGTCAAACAAGTAGGCTAGATTCAATTTTATGAAGAAAAAGTTGGACAATAATATTAGTTAATTATATATGGCTAAACGAATTCCCCTCTAGCTATACTCTATTTGGCCCTCCTATGTTTTCAGACCATTCTATCTTAAAGTTAAAGGTATAAATAACTCTTATTCACATTGATCCCCCTTTAGATTCTATAATCTCATGCTCCAGTTAGATAGCTTTTAGGAGGTAGTTGGAAAAGCGATGAATGAAAATATCTTTAGTTATAGAAAATTTTAGTTGGTTACCAAACTTAAAAGGGTGAAGATGGAACTTAAACTACTAAAATCAAGCTAATGTCTAGGCTCTGAATGTCTCCGAAAAACTTCAAAATCCTAGCTACAATTCCTCTAAGCTGAATTATATAAGAAGAGATAGCTATTAAACAATGCACCCATGCCCTATCCATCCATAATTTATATCTTAAGTAGAAGGTAATAATATAATGGCTAAAAGAGGGGGACAATGTATCCTTTTTTCCTCAATACTATTATGCACAGAGGAATATCAACAACATCAAAGCACTCATAAATAGGGAAAGAAACATTGTATAGATCAACAGACTACGAAGGAGGAAACTTACGCATTCTACCTAAATATTTTAAGAACCTCTGTGACAGCCTCCTCTAATGTACCAGAAATCGGGGAACTCATTTAAGATGACCTTCAGGCCCCTCTCCACTCTAGGCCAGTTTCCCAGGATGATACAAGGGAGGTAGTTTTCAGCTTTAAACCAAATAAGGCACTTGGCTCAGATGACTTTAATGCCTATTTTTTTCAAAATACATAGGATATTGTAGGTATTTTTGTAGTGGAGCACGTGTTGAAATTTTTTGAAAAACCAAAAAAATTTTGAAAGAACTCATCAATACTTACCTATGTCTAATCCTAAATATTGACAACCCTTCTTCTTCCCAATATTGTCGATCTATCTCATGTTGTAACCTGACATATAAAGTTATTGTAAAAATTCTAGCAAACATATTCAAGGAGGTCCTAACCCCTACCATAAGCCCATGCCCAGATGCCTTCATTGATGGAAGAAGAATTGGTGATGATCTTCTATTAGCTCAAGGACTCTTTAAGGATTATAAAACCAATCCTAACATCATAAGTTGCTCCTTGAATATTGACATCTATAAGGCTTTTGACTCTCTAGAGTAGAGCTTCATCTTAAATTACCTCAAAGCCCTCAACTTCCTAGACAGATACATATCCTAAATGAAAGCCTGCATCACTATTATGTCATTTTGTGCCAAATATATGAAAAGTTACTCTAATATTGACAGAAGCTAGAGGTATTAGGTAAGAAGAACATCTGTCCTCATACCTCTTGACCATGGCTATGGAAATTCTAATAAGAATTACCTAAAAGCATATTCAAAGGTTAAGTGAGTTTAAATATCATCATAAATATGATAGTTTGAAGTTATTTTCCTTAGATTATGTAAATGACTTACTATTCTTTTGAGGAAGTAATCCACAATCTTTGGAAGTTATCATTAATTCTTTGAAGTTGTTTTCCACCATATTAGGTTTGAGCATCAACATTAAGAAGAGTAAACTAATTATTTTTCTTGTACTCCTAATGTGTTTTTGTTGCAGCAAATATCTAGCATGCAGACACTCGAACTCCCTTTTACGTATCTTAGCCTTCAAATCTTCCCCAAAAAGACAAAGTGCTCTGACTGCCATAAACTAATTGACTATACAAAGGGTAAGGTAGGAGCTTGCCAGAACAAATTGTTATATCTAACTAGACACATACAACTAACAAAAACTATTCTTGCCAACCTACATACTCATAAGGGCTCACGCATGGTGCTTCCTAAAAGATTAACAAAGGAATTGGAGAAGTTCTTAAGGAGATTCCTCTGATTAAGAGACATGAACAACTCTTATGGAGCCACATTAAGTTGGAAGAGAGGTTGCTCTCCCATTCAAGGAGAATTAGAACTTGCTTCCCTAAAAATTAAGAATCAAGTACTGATTGCCAAATGAATTTGGAGATTATTGAACAAGAAGGAGGGCATATAGGTCAAATGATTCATAACTTCTGTTTGGCCAACATTAATTTCTGGTGTTTAAACAACCAAGGGAGCATTCTTGGCCCCTACTGAAGATACTAAGGATGACGGAACTAATTTATTCCTATATTAAGATTTAAGTTAGAAATGGACTTGATGCTTAGTTATAGATGGATAACTAGTCCAATATCAGCCTCCTCTATATTAGAAATGGCATGAATTGCTTTAGAAACATATTGTCTAAGAATACTAAATGTTGTAAATTATTCAAGGATCTAAGTGGCACCTCCCTCGTACAGGTATGTCCCCTATAGCTAATAACTTCATCAAACTGTCTTCCCAATCCCTTGAATTTATACTTCCCTATAATCTTGGCAATTTGGTCGAAGCCTAACCAGGCTCAATCTAAAGCTCAAAATGTATAAAGAAAACAGCTCAAAATGTATAAAGAAAATGGTGTCGTTTTGTATAAAAAAAATATTGTTTTTCATTTTTAATTTAGAAAAATTAAAAAATATAATTCAAGTCGATGGCCATCCCTACTTCTACTTTTCTGTTTGACAATGTCGATCAAGTCGATGGCCATCCCTACTTTCCTGCTTGGTGTTTGATAAACTAGGAATCTAATGAAACCCAGAAATACATTCTAGCAAAAAAACTAGCCTATTAATATATTCAAGAGATTCTTCTAGCTAGTCATAGCCTGACTATGCTAAGTAATCAAGGTGGAGAATGATGGAAGAATTACGGAAAAAACCAGATGTAATCAAATTGTCACAACAGCAACAAGTACAGTGGCTACATCATAGGACCACATGCAATATCATCATGTAAATCAACACAACAAAATCAACGTCCAGCAAAAAGAACCAAAGAAGATGATTGTTGACAAGAATAACAAATAAATGCAAGAATGTTGATTGTAGCTCATCCATCCTCTGGTGCTTAGTGTCCCCAATGATTAGCTCGTCATCTCTTCCCCGCCAAATGCAGCGTACAGAAGAAGACGAGAGAAGTTTGTCTAATTGTGGATTGGCTTGTTTTAATTCTGATTACTCTAATTGTTGTCGTTTTAACCGTTGACCTAGATGCCGTTTTGGTCACTCCCAGCAGACTGTAAACCTGGGTCGTTTTGGTGCTCACCTTAAACTCATTACACACGATAATATATACAAATTTAATTTCCAAAAAAAAAAGTCATGAATTAGCTATTTTCGTACAAGTATAGGAGCTTAAGACTAAGACCACAGGGCATGTCACAAGAGTTACAGGGACGGGAAATAGATAAAACAGCTCTACTGCCTCTGCCTCTTTGGTGCTGGGTCTGAACAATTTCCAACCTGCGAAACCAACAGATTGTGAACTACGAAAGTAAACTAATTTAGCAAACAACATTTAGCGTTGTTTCCTCCTTTTTTAAACATAATTTTGATAGATGGGTGTCAGGATATATGATACCACCACCTTACACACCTGTCACACAGGTCTCCCGTATCAAATCTTGATCATGCATGCAGAAGAAAGTACTTTTTAATTATATGTCCCACTTTCTTTTTCACCCAGTCTTTAACTTATTATTGCTGGGATAACAATTGTGTGGCTCCAATCACATTTCTTTCTTTATTTCCTTCATTAACTTCCATACCTTTTACTCTCTAAATCCTTGCCAGAAAAATAACTATTCTGGGAATAAATTACTCCATTTTATAAGTTTCAAATAATTGACTTCAAAGCAAATTCACATAATAATGAGTCCGGACCCTCAACCTAACAAATATCCATCACAATCTTCTCTAGAATTCAGCATATATTTTTCATCACAGCTTGGTGAATTAATGTCCTCATTTAGAGCCACATGGATCTCTTTTTGTAAAAACACACAGACAACATGAAAAATCATGACAGTACTTCAAATAAATATAACTTTTCTAATAGTTTTCAACTAGAAGGCCACAAATTAGTCAGGCTTGAGCTTCTCTCAGCATCACAAACAATAGCATGTAAGAGGAGTGGAAGAATGATATGCAAGAAATTCTCAAGCATAAGTCAGGGTTTGCCCCAATGGTCATAAAAGGAAAGTATGTTATACCATGCTTGACAGTTGCTCATTTATGTAAGTCATTGATCTCAACATAGCTTCAAGTGTGTCTCTGTTCAGTTGAAAGTTCACTTCCATTTCTCCTGAAGGAGATTTCATGTAATCTTGAAGCTGCATATTAGTGGTATGTGCAACAACTTGGTATTAAAAATGAGGCAACTGAATTTTTTCACAAACAGGGAACAGTAAAGAGGGTTTATGAATTCTTTGATCAATTATTTTAACTTGGACATGCAGTAGATTACACAATATCATTTTCATACCTTCAAATTGATGATGGCCACTTTATTAGCTGATGCATACTTGGGATTTTCAATAGTCCAGGTCATTGATTTGAGCCGGGGTATGGAAGGCTGCATGATATAAAGCTAGTTGAAGTGCAAAAACAATTTGAACATCTATTGTATACTGCAATATATATATATTTTTTTTGAAAGATAAAAGATAATTCTATTAATTTAGCAAAAGCTATAAAAACAACCATTACAATGAATCACAATATCTGCGACAAAACTAAACTCACTAACCAAAAAGTTGTATTATTCATCAAAGCTATAACACCTCTTGATTAGATATTAAAAGATGACATTTAAAATAAAGTTCAACACATTCTTTTTCTTGCCAGAAGCTGTATGCAGCACAGCTAGTAAGAGGGTATAAATATCATTTAAAGAGGCTTGGTTTAAGCCACAGAAGGCTCAAAGGGGTAAAACACCAAGTATAAAGCACTGGTGTACGCCTTAACATTATGTTGAGTTAGAGTGACCTACTACTTCATCTTCCATCTGAGATATAACTGTTAGCTCTTTTCATAGTTTGGATTAGAAAATGTCATCCCAGCTGAGATCCAAAAGCTCATAAGCTGTAAAGCCGGCTCATCGAACACTTAGAAAGTTTGCATTTTGGTTGGCATTTAATCTGCATCTAGTATGGAGATAGAATTATGCAAGAAAAAACAAATAATTTGAGCTGTAAAGAACTGTTAATTTATGTGCAAATAGTGGCGTTCGAGAAAAAACACAAACTGTAAAGAACTGTTAATTTAGAGCAGCATGAAGATCTTTTGATGCCACCCCTCTACTTAATGTTTAGAATTGTCGATCGGAAGAACTAAACTCTATCAATTTCTGGCCAGGACTGTTATTCTTATTGACTTCCAGCTTGTCAGTAGGAAATATCTCACAAAAACTTGCACATGCTTTACGGTTAGAAAAGATTATCGTCCTCACCAAGCTATCAGGAGGCTCAACTTCATGTTGAATAAAAAGAGGAACAAATTTTGAGGCAGAAGTATCAGCTGAAATGGCAAAGCCACTATTTTGAAACCGGTGACTAGGATCATCTTGACGAGACCAAAGTGACGTTGTGGTGCTGGAAGATGGCGCCGATGTGAAAGATGGTGGCACACTGCTTCTCAACTGGTATGAGACACTGGTCCTTGGAAATGGCTGGTAAACAAGACGGTCATCATTAACCATGTCTTGATAAAAAACCAAGCAGATAACAGAAAAAGACACTAGAAAGTTGTATGTTTTTTTCCTTTAATCCTGTACTTGAGGATACCCTCAACTTGTTTTCTTTGTCTGCTTTATCATGTCCCGTACCAAGCCTATCAATCATTCAACCATCTGAAACAATTACATATAAGCATGATTACTTGTATTCGTCAAATTCAAGAGAGGACCTTTTCCCGTATTAGTTCCTCCTTCCATTGATTCTGATATTTCTGGAGCAACAATACAAGCACCCTTTGCAGATCAAGTGACAGATCAGGTGGGAACAACTTCCAGAGATCATCAGCAGTGAAATTCTCGTGCACGCATTTTCTTATAAGCAAACGAAGGCAAGCCAAAACCTACAATCAGATTGTCCCACATCATCCATCCATTGCAATAAGCATGAAATAAGACATACGCGTGTAGCGAGTGTACAAGTGTGCGGAGGATGAAGGGTACTTACAGGGTCGAGTTCGGGGACATTGAGAAGAGACTGAAAGTGGGATTTGTCGGGGGAACGAAGACCAGTACGCCTAGTTTTCCAGAGAGTAGTAAGCAAGTGGTCCAGAGCCTCCTCTTCCTTCACTCCCGATAGCTTGTGGAGATGCTGATACAAAGCTTCACCCTCCGCCTCTTCCATTTGTGCCAATTTTAAGCTCAGTTTGCTTCCTCAAAACACTTTTCTCGATTCGGGTACCTTTTTATAAGGCTAAAAATGGTATTTTGTACCTCAACATTTTTTTTTGGTGAGTAATGGAAAGCTGGGGAACCTAGGTCCTCAGAAAAACAACAGCTTGACAGTCGCCTTGGAGATGCAGCGAAAGCCCAGGGGGCGGGGTCGACCAAGATGTCCACATGGGCACCTGAGATGAGCCAATCTTCGCAAGGAAGTCTGCACAGTGATTGCCTCAACATTTAACCTAATGTTTAGAAGTATTTAAAATAAATCTCAACATTTTCAAAATATTCAAAACAGATTCAAAATGAATAAAAACTTTGATAATAATAACTTTATTCATCACGTAGGATTATTTTTTTTTAATAAAAAGTGGACTTTACTGTTAGATGACAAATGAGACCTACCATGTCAAATGTATAACAATTGGTCACATTTGGAAGTAGCAAGTGAGACTTACTATATGAAATGTATAATTGTGTACCCATTGTCATGTGATAGTAAGATCCAACGTTTTGAAATTTTAGTGTCCAATTTGAATCTTTTTTTTTTGGTGAGTAGGGGCGGAGTATAAAGGATCAACTCTGCAAAACCTGATGACTTGAAAATCGGCCGCAAGTGTCAAGCGAAGCCCCGGAGGCGGGATGGACCAAAAAGACCACAGTTACGACTGGGATGATCCGAGTTTAGCCAGGAAGGTCGTGCATTGATTGACCTCAATTTGAATCTTTAAAACGTTAGAATTCAAGTTGTATTTTATTGCAAAATTTGAGATTCAAAATACAATTTTGGCCCTTTCTACAATACAAACTTTATTCGCAGAGTTGAATAATTATTATCCAATTTCAAATTTTTAATGGTTAAAGATGTAACCTACTTGATTTTACTTATATTATGAAGTACGTTTTTAAATTAAAATTATATTTTAAAAATGTTTCTTACAATGTTAATTTTATTTTATTGATTTTTATCCAATTACTCTAATATAAGCAATAAAATTTTGAGTTAACCACAAAAAATCTCAAACTTTACTCAAATTTGTAATTATAAACAAGTAATAATTACATACTCAAACTTTCAAATTTTTTTAAAATCTAGTCTGACGTTAGTATTTCCATTGACGTTGCTGACGTGAATAGTCAAATAAGACAAAAAACCTTAAACATGTCTGATTATAGCTGTATAAAATTATACAAGTAAGTGTTAATTAAATAAATTAATTAAAACTAAGCAAATTGAAAAAACTTAAAAGGTTTTAAACCCTAAATTACCCATTCAGATTATTACCCAGACATATTGGGATTTCATATTGCACATCTTTTCTTCGCTCATCTTTCTTCAATTAGGTTTGTTGTAGTAAGCGTTTCACACCTTTTCTTCATTCATCTTTGCATGACAGAGTGTCCTTGCACCAGCATAGCTGTTAGAAACTGTTGTAATGTTGTATGTGTTTATCGTAGTAAGTGTTTCACATCATTCTTCGTTGTCTCTTTAGTTGAATATAATTTCTCAATTCTTCTTTAGGTTGTGCACTAAATGTATTTAATGATGTTAGAATGGTGGATAACTGACCATGTTCATGTGTGTAATGTAGATGAGTTTAAAGATGATTTAATTATTGTCTACAACAATATGCATCTCCAATTTTTCTGTAGAAAAAAATGCCCTATCTTTTTGGATATTTAATGATACATATATGTAATTTTTAGCTTTAACAACATGTTGTTATCAACATCTTCTACTCTAACACTCATCTATTCCAACTTGGAAATTTCTCCTTCTCCTTCTTCTTCAAATGGTAAGCTTTGCAATGTTAACATTAACTACCATCCTCACCAGCTTGAAATAGTTATCTTTTGTGTACTCATCTTGATCACAATAATCACATTGACATTTGTCTTTTTTTGACTTAAAAAATTCTTTTTGATGAATGACAATTTGATTACTTATTTTGTGTATTCATCTTGGTCACTTATCTCATGCCTTCAAAATTTGTTTAAAAATCTCTTTAAGCTTCTACTCTCAATATCATCAAATAATCTTTGTTAATAGTAGTTGAAGAATTACGTAATACCATTTCTTCATACAATTCCATCAAGAATAGTAGTAATCTATTCATATTCTTTACTTTTTCATTATCTTTTATTACTCCACAACTAAAACATGGTAGAGGATCTAACTCTATCAACTCATCCCATAATCTATCATATATTTCATTCCAAGCTCCTAAGGAGATATAATATACATGAACGCCTCTACCAAATCTTTCAAATTTGAATTTAAAATCCACTATGTTACCATATAATCTACCATCTGTAATCACTTACTCAATCAAATCATACTTGAGCATTTTAAACTTGTCATCATCAAACCATAATTTGTTCTAAGTGATCTATTTTTATATCTAATCAAATGTGTTGCTACTAGAATGACACGTAAAGAATTTTGCAATTGAAGCAAATCACCTTAACTTCTATTTTGAAGCAATCTTTAAGTAGATAAGATCTTTTTCCAAGCACATTTAAGTTACTAATTAAATATTTTTATGATGATATTGTAACAAGATAAACAAATTTGAGAAGAAATAAAATATATGTAGTTTTGTTTTTTATGGACCTGGTATATATTTGACATCGGAAGAGTGTCAAGGTGTCATTAATGGATTCAAGGATGTTATTTATTGTTGTTTTGATAATGTAGTAGAAGCTGAAAGGATATACTCTCAATTTTATTGAGAGAAAGAATTATCTTCAACAGTAAAATAATTTTAATATATATTTATTGTTATATGTGATATTTTAATTTTATTCAATTATAATTAATATTGTAATTTATATATAATATTCAAAATTTGAATTGTGGTTACCATAATTTTAATGAAAAGATGAAGTTACAGATATCAAATGCTAAGCCTAACATTGGTCAACATTTTTGTGAATGTATCAAAAGAAAAGTAAGTATTTCAATTATTATCTTTCAATAATTCCATTAGTATAAAATTTTTTAATCGATATTCAAATTGAAGGTGTCTTATAGGTGCTTAGGATTTGTAAATGAGATGAAAGTTTGTTTTTGTTAGAAAATATTTCAAACATCTTCTGTGTGTTGAGGTAAGATTCTTGTTTGTAAGATGCATTGATGTTTGAAAGAAGTAAGTGTATGTAGTAATTTATCTATATAATGCAAATTCATCATAAGCCTAATATTTATGTTTATATCCTTATTTCGTAAGTCCTATGTGAATTTGTAACTTGGGAATCAGATTTAAGTAGGACATATATGGAGACATTGTAACAGTTAAAAGAGCAAATGTAACCTTTTTCTCTTTTTGCAATTGCAAGTAGTATCTTGTCTTCAAAGAACAAGGAAACCATTGAGTATGTAAGTAGTATTTGATCAATTTCAAATTCTGCCCTATCTTTTCACTGAAAATGCTTTCATATTAGGAACTTATTGGAAATAATATAACAAATTTAACTTATCTAGTTTATCTGGTTCAAAAGTACCACCCTCCAAAATTGTAGTGAAACTGTTAAAAAAGCTTGCAAAAGTGGTTTCTAAATTCAAGCTTGGTTTTTGCTAAATCCACGATAGTTTTATGTGAATTAAGGACATTATGATCAAAAGACACCTTCCTAGTTATATGCAATGTCTTTCTTATAATTAAATGAATTAACTAATAATACATAATGTGTATAAGTAAACCTTAGTGTATACATGACATTTTTAACATCTTTTATTTACTAAAGAAGCATGCATTATGTTTGTGAGATAATGTATTCGCAAATCTATGGAAGATCTTATTGGTGTTTTGCACTAAGTTCACTCAACATTTGATATTATGAATAGAGGTGCTTAGGGTGGCAAACTTTCTATTTGTACAGAAGGAGAAACACATTTAAATATGATTTTTTATTACAATGAGGGAACAGGGGACTATAATTTGAAAATCATATAAAGATGCAAAATTTACATGATTGAACTATACTTTCTAAGCCTAGATTAATATTACAGAAGCCCTTATATTGAAGAAATGATTTGATCATAACGAAGCATGAATTGGTGGTAAATTTGTTTGGCAGAAACTTTTCCAAGACTGTTGCTTCTGCTCTTCTTCATTTCTATGTTCATAAGATTCATATATAGAATTCAAAATGTCCCTCACAACCTCTCTAGCCTGAGGCAACCCATCATTCAACAAGTTTATAGCCATTTGAACCAACAAAACCAATCTAAACTCTTCCATTAGTTATTTATGTTTTAAGTGTTTTATGAGTTAATACAAGTTTTTGAGCTTAAATATTATGTTTTTCAGGTACCTTTATGTGCTTCCTAGTGTTTCAGGGTCAACATCAAATAATGGAGGAGTTTCGGAGAAATTCACGCTGAAACAACGACCCACAATCGTGATAGAAGCTCTAGGTTTGGCCCACGATCATGGCCTGCATGACACAATCGTGACAGAAGCTCAAGGAATGGCCCACGATCATGGCCTGCATGCCATGATCGTGACAGAAGGCTTAAATGTGGGCAACGATCGTGGCTTGCATTTGACAGATGCGTAGACACTCACGAACGTCAAGTTTTGAGAAATTTTTTGGACCTTTCGGACCCCAAAAAAATCCTAGGATTACCCAAAACACAAGAGGATATAAAAAGAACATAAAAAGAAAAGAAAAGGGAGCTTTGGCATCAATCACTTTTGGAAATCCCTAAGAGAGAAAGAGGAAGAGGAAGAGAAGAAGAAAGAGGAAGAAGACTTGACATGCTTTTTGGATTAGGAGTTTTTCTAACGTCGCTGCCCCCCATCATCTATTTCAAATTGTATTACCTTTTCGTTTCAATTTTATTTATATAGAATTGAGATGGATAGTATGATGATAGGATTTGGAATAATGATGATGTTTTAACTCTCCTTCGAGATTTTATTTTGATTTAATGTTATCCGAGTTAATTCTGTGTTATTTGAATTGAGTATTGTGATTTATTACAATCTTGCATACTTCGATAATAAATTGAGGGTGAACTGAATGAAAAATTATTAAATTAGATTAATGAGAGTTGGGCGATTTAGTAAAAACCGTAACTAATTATATCAATAATCGTACGGAGAGAGATTCGATAGTTTATTAGAGTGATTTAGATCTAAATAGGGTTGTGAGTCTCTTGTTAATTGAGAGATTAAAAATTTTATAATCTAATTAGGGTTTATAATTTAGGGTTAATGGTCATAACTCGAGAAAGATTAATTAGCCCTAGGATAGTCTAGAACCGACACGTTGATAATACATAATTGGCTATTTTAGTATTAATGATAGGTAAAATCCCCTTTCTCATAACTGTTAAGTCAAATTGACTTTACGATTAATAATTTTGATGAAGACCAAATAATAATGCAGGAAGCAAAATGAGAAGAAAGCAAAATAAGACGGACCCAAAATGAGACGGAAGCAGAAAGCAAAATGAGATGGAAGAAAAATGAGACAGAAGCAAAATGAGACGGAAGCAAAATGAGACGGAAGCAGAATGAGACGGAAACAAAAAGAAAAATGAGACGGAAGCAGAAAGTAAAAAGAGACAGAAGCAAAAAGCAAAATGAGACGATAAAAATGAGACGGAAGAAAATGAGAAGATAGAAATGAGATGAACTGAAGTCGAAAATGAGACGGAAGAAAATGAGGCGAAGATCCGATACCACGTCAGATGATAAATCAGTTTGAGTAAGTTACAGAACTCAACTGAATAACTGTTTCTTCAAAGATCAAGAAACAAGAAGAAAGAAGCAGTTATCAAGAAGCGGTTGAAGACGAAGGCTATAAATACGAGTCGGAGTCGAATACTGAAAAAGTTAGTGATTTTAAAAAAGCTAGAGATTCCAAAGCTAGAAATTTTATTCATTGTGCTAAACTTAGAGCTACTATTGTCTGTAACAAAGCTCAAAACATCTTTCAGTAGAAGGAAGAAAAGTTGATAGCCTGAAGAGGCTAAGTCAGAAAAGAATGCTTGTTGTAAGAGACCTGAAGAGGCTCAGATTAGTCAATACAAGAAGAAGAAATCCCAATCTACTGTGACAACACAAGTGCCATCAACCTGTCGAAGAAACCTATACAACACTCGAGAGTTAAACATATCAAAGTAAGGAACCATTTTCTACGAGACTACGTTCAGAGGAAGATCGTAAGTCTTCAGTTTGTTGAGACGAATTATTAGTGGGCAGACATCTTCACTAAGCCATTAAGTGAAGAAAGATTCAAAGAAATCAGAGGAAACCTTAACATGGTTATGTTATGTGATCAACCGTCTGACACGTCATGACCCAGATGAAAAGGTTGAAAGAGTTAACGGTAATAGTAACTGTGAGTTACAGCTGGTAGCGTCCGTTATAAGAAAGTTTTGGAATGAAAGGTTCTCATAGCCTTGAGAATGCCACCTATTCTAGAACACTCTTGATATACCCTAGTATCAAACTTTGAAGAACCCTCAACAAAAGCTCTTCATTACTCTGTTTGGATATCAAACCTTCCTTGCTCACACTCTCAACCTCAGAAATCGACTTCACCTCTTTGAAAAATATTTCTGTGTTTTTAGTTCGTTGTTAACTATAGAAACAAATGGAGTCAGTTATGACCAGTGGAAGACTTGTTGATTTTGAGTCCTTGAAGCAAGACAAGATGGATATTGAACCGGAGATTGTAGCATTCGAGTGGAGGAATTTCTTTTGAGTTTGAGAGACAGTCTACATGAATGAAGTGTATGACTTCTAGAAAAATATGAAAGTGGTAGATGATACTCTTGTATCTACGGTGGATAGAATGTCGATTATAGTGACAATGAAGATAATCGAGAAGGTCACAGAGTGTCCATATGATGGAGAAAAGCTCACAAATAAATCTAGATGGATGATGCAATCTAGCGTGAAGGAGACTCATATCAATCAGCAATTATATGGAAACAATGATCCAAAGGAGAAGAAGGCGTCAAGTCTTGTTCCAAAGGCTAGGGTTCTACACTCACTTCTTTTCCATTGTGTTCTACCAAGAATAGGATCAAGGCATTTGGTAACAACACTAGATGAACAATGCTTATTTCATCTACTCAATCGCCAGCCTATAAATCTACCATTCCTTATCTTTCATTATATGGAAAAGACTAAGAAAGACTCGAACGCCCTACCATATGGAATGATGTTGACAATAATATTCAGAGATTCTGGAGTCCTTCTATAGTGGGGAAACAGGATGAAGCTGAATATTAAAAGCATCATCAATTCTGCAACAATTGGTAGAATGGGCTTGAAGAATCTGGAGAAAGAAGAAGCAGATTCTAAGATGAAAGCCAGGATTAAGGGGGAGCGTGCTGTTAAGGTAAGTCCCTCAAGAAAATTAAAATCTCAATCCATTGAGAGAATGACTGCTGTAGGAGAAAAGAAATCGTCAGATAAGTCAATAAAGGGAAAGGCGATTTCTCAAAAAGAAGGAAGTCGGGTGCAATATGGGGAGAAAATGACCTTGAAAAGAAAGGGGGAAATACTGCTTTCGAAGAAATCGAAGCAACCAAAAAGAACGTCTAGAGTTCGAACCCTGCGTCAACAAGAAGAAAAGAAAGGGAAAGAGTTGACTCATGGTGGAAACACTGAGAAGAAAACACTTCAGGCAACTAGGTCTTTAGTTTCAATTTTGAGAGAAGATTCAGCAAAATTGGCTAAA
>JANVCQ010000006.1:15789735-15802646 GCA_025531925.1 Erythroxylum plowmanianum | reverse complement strand
GCAATTATTTTTCAGGACTCAGAAGAATACCCCGTTAGGCAACGGGCGTATGACATCTGCTGGTTAATGAAGTAGAGCAGTGGTCGGGATCAGTTCGCGTCTGCATTAGTGTATTTTATTTTCTGAATTTTTGTATTAATGATTAAGTCAATTTGTAAGAGCAACAAACTGAAAGAAATTGTATTTATGAAAAGGGTCTCGAGGCCATTGAATTATTTATGTAAATTGTTTTCTGCATAAATTATAATGTGTGTGTGTATGTGTTAAAGAAAAAAAATTTATACTGGGTTTTGACTGAGTGATGTAGCACGCCACCCTCGTGGGGCACGGACTCGGATATCACCATCGATGTCAGGTTCGGGTCATGCGGGAGTGGGGTGTTACAGCCTAGCTTACTAGTGGTGGAAGACTATCCTAGGCAGTGCCACCAAGCCTTGACAATTGAAGTGGGAAGACTTTCTGAGACTCTTCAGAGATAATTGCATGCCCAAGATCTATTTGGACATAAAGATGAAAGAGTTCTTAGAATTGAAGTAGGATAGGATGTCAATGGTTGAATATGAGGTCCAGTTTAATGAGTTGATAAGTTATGCTACTGCTCTGATCCCTCCAGAAGAAGACAAGTGAAGGAGGTTTGAGGATGGACTCAATATGGAGATCAGAACAAGGTTGACACTTTCAGATATGGGTACTTTCATTGAGTTGAGAGCTGCTTCGATCATAATTGAACAACTATTAAGAGAGAGACAAGCAAAGACTGGGCACAGATCCAATATGAAGAGGTCTGGTGAGAGTTAGGGTAGTTCTGACAGAAGATTCAGTAAGTGTCAAAACAAAGCCTTCAGACCACCAGATGGATCCAGGCAGTCAGGCTCTGGGAAGAGGGGTAGATCTTTACAGACTTGCAGTGGAAGAGATGCAATACAAAATCAGCTTCTAGTATGTGAGCATTGTGAGAGGAGGCATTGTGAGAGGAGGCATGGTGGTGAGTGTTGGAGGCTAACTGGAGCTTGCCTCAAGTGCGACTCCTTTGACCACTAGATTAGGGATTGTCCTGCTACTTTAGGAGCTCAGTCTAGCGTGAGTAGGCAATCTGGGAGTGAGGTATGGTCCAACAGAGCAAAGGTCGTGGATCTGGACAGAGAGGCCAGGGTAGAGGCAGAGTGAGCTCTAGGAGTTCTTCCATAAGGACTGAGGGGCGAGGTAGCCAACCGCAGTTCCACGCCTGGGTCTATACTATGACTATGCATGAAGCTTAAGACTCACGAGATGTGGTTGCAAGTGCGCTTCTCATTTATGAATTTGAGGCATTTGTACTGCTTGATCCAGGATCCACACAGTCCTTTTATCGCACTGCATTTGGCATGTAGGCTACATTGTGACAGGGAGTTGCTACAATATGGGCTAGAGGTGAGTACACCTTTAGGTAGTACTATTGTCATTGGAGAGGTATGTAAGGGGTACTTGATTAGGATTGATTAAGCAGAACTGGTGGTAGATCTGATTGTATTACAGGTGAGAGAGATGGAGGTTATCCTAGACATAGATTAGCTTACTGCTCATAGGGCTATCATGAACAACTACAATAAGGAGGTAGTACTAGAATCTCCTGATCAATCGAGGGCAGTATTCAGAGGAGCTAGTCAAGCAGTGCTAGCCAGGATGATATCCTTCATGAGTGCATTGAGATTGATGTAGGGAGGATGTGAGGCTTATCTGGCTCACATCATTGATACTAGAGCTGAGCAGAGTATACAGACATTCCCGTAGTTAGGGAATTCTTAGGTGTGTTTCCCGATGAGCTACGTAGTTTACTACCAGATTGGAAAATGGAGTTCAAGATTGATCTAGTTCCAGGTGCTACTCCTATATCTATTTCTCCATATAGGATGGTACCTGTGGAACTGAAGGAGTTAAAGGCTCAGCTTTAGGAGTTGTTAGAAAAGGGTTTTATTAGACCCAGCGTTTCACCTTGGGGAGCTCCGATGCTATTTGTGAAGAAGAAAGATGGGACTTTGAGGTTATTCATCGATTATAGGTAGATGAATCGGGTGACAGTGAAGAACAAGTACCCGTTTCCTAGAATTGATGATTTACTTGATCAGTTGCAGGGAGATCAGGTATTTACTAAACTAGATTTGAGATCTGGGTATTATCAGTTGAAGATAGTTAAGGCTGATATACCTAAGAGTGCATTCCAAAGTAGGTGTGGGCACTTTGAGTTTTTAGTGATGCCGTTTGGGCTAACTAATGCCCCGACAACTTTTATGGCCTTGATGAATAAGGTTTTTCAGTTTATTTCGATCGATTTGTGATTATATTTATTGATGATATCTTGGTGTAGTCGAGGAGTAGAAAGGAACATGCTGAGCATCTGAGAGTTATTTTACAGATCATGAGAGAGAAGTAGTTGTATGCCAAAATCAGTAGGTGTGAATTTTGACTGAATCAAGTAGTATTTTTGGGACATATAGTGACTGAACATGGCATACAAGTAGATCCAAAGAAGATTGAGGCAGTGATGAATTAGGAAGCTCCGAGAAATGTGTCTGAAATCTGAAGCTTCTTAAGATTGACTGGATATTACCGGAAGTTTGTCGAGGGATTTTCTCTAATCTCAGCACCTCTAACAAAACTTTTGAGGAAAAATGTAGTGTTCAGATGGAATGAGGAGTGTCAGAAAAGCTTTGAGGAACTAAAACATAGATTGACTACTACACCGGTGTTGACTACCCCATCGGGGACTGGAGGATATGTGGTGTATAGTGATGCGTCGCATCAAGGACTAGGATGTGTGTTGATACAGCATGGCAACGTGATTGCCTGTGCATCGAGACAATTAAGGTCTCACTAGATCAATTATCCAGTACATGATTTAGAGCTAGTTGCAATTGTCTTTGCTCTAAAGATTTGGAGACATTATTTGTATAGAGAGACTTTCTAGATATACACAGATCATAAGAGTTTAAGGTATCTGCTGAGTCAGAAGGAGTTGAACTTGAGGTAGAGGAGACGGATTGAGTTACTGAAGGAATATGACTGCACTATTGAGTACCATCTAGGGAAAGCTAATGTGGTGGCAGATGCTTTGAGCAAGAAGTCTAATATCAGTGCAACTCAGATTCAGTTATCAAGGTTACCTAATTTGATTCATTTGAGAGCTTTGAATGTAGATTTGAACCTATAGCAAGATGAGGCATTGATTGCCACTTTGAAGCTGAGACCGATGCTACATGATAGAATTTGAAAGGTTTAGGGGAAAGACCCTGATATGGTGAAGCTTATGGAGAAAGTGAAGGTGAACCCAGATTCTAAGTTTAAATTGAGGGATGAGACATTATGGTAGAGACAGAGGCTGTGTGTGCCTAATGTGGATGATCTAAGGAAGGAGATTCTTGAGGAAGCTCATATGGCCGCCTATGCTATGCATCTTGGTACTACCAAGATGTATAACACACTGAAGTAGCATTTTTGGTGGCCCGGAATGAAGCAACTGGCGGAGTATGTATCTAGGAGTATGACCTACCAGTAAGTTAAAGCTGAGCACTAGGCTCCAATAGGGAGGCTACATTCGTTGCCCATTTCGGAGTGAAAATGGGAATGGATTACGATGGACTTTATTATGGGATTACCTAAGACTCCGAGGCAGAATGATGCGATATGAGTCATAGTGGATAGATTGACTAAGTCAGCCCACTTCTTACCAGTGACAAAGAATAACTCACTTGATCAATTGGCCCAGAGATATATGAATGAGGTGGTGAGACTACATGGGGTTCTAATGTCCATAGTATTGGACAAGGATTCTAGATTTACTTTGAGGTTTTGAAAGAGCTTGCAGTCTGCTATGGGTACTAAGTTGAATTTTAGTACAACATTTCATCCTCAAATAGATGGACAAAGTAAGAGGACAATCAAGACTATTAAGGATATACTCAGAGCTTATGTATTGGAGTTTAGAGGAGATTGGGATCAATATATGGCATTGATAAAGTTTGCCTACAACAATCATTACCACAGTAGTATCGAAATGGCACCATATGAGGCGTTGCATGGTAGAAAATGCCAGTCGACATTATATTGGGATGAGGAGGGCTTGAGAATGGTTGAAGGCCTAAAGTTGATACAAGATACAGTGGAGAAGGTGAAGTTGATCTGAAGCCAAATTAAAGTAGCTTAGGATAGAAAGAAGAGTTATGTGGATCAACACCGATGTGATATGGAGTATAATGTGGGAGATAGAGTGTTTCTGAAAGTGTCACCTTGGAGGGGAGTTTTAAGATTTGGTAAGAAGGGCAAGTTGAGCCCTAGGTACATCGTTCCTTAAGAGATCATTGAGAGAATAGGACCTTTGGCCTATAAGTTGGCTTTACCAAATGAGATGTCTCAACTACATAATGTGTTTCATGTGAGTATGCTCCAAAGATATCGATTGGATTCGACACATGTGATACCGGCTCAGGAGATTGAGGTTGCTAGTAATTTAAGCTATGTTGAGGAGCCGATAAGGGTTGTGGGATTGCAGACCAAGTAGTTGAGGAATAGAGTTATTCCATTGGTGAAATTCCTTTGGAGGAACCACTCAATTGAGGAAGCAACATGGGAGACGGAGGAGCATATGAGGAAGTAATATCCCCACTTGTTTGAGCAAATAGGTAAGAATTTTGAGGACGAAATTTCTTTTCAGGAGGGGAGAGTTGTAATATCCCATTATTTGCAGGGAGGTTAGAATAGTAAATATGAGTGATTAATTAGAGCTTACAAATGCATTTTTGCATGCTCGTGCATAATATGTCATACACATACATATGAATAGTAAAATTGTTGCACATGAAAATAATTATACAAGCATTCATGGATAATTTTGGGTATAATTGGATTGAGTTGAGTTATTTTTGAGAATTTGGAAATTTTCCATATTAGAATTTTATTGATTAGTGGATTTGTAATATTTTTGAATTTTGGTGTTGATTTTCAGAATTTATAGAGTATTGTGGAAAATAAGGATAAGAATCAATGATATTTGGAGATATTTAGATTATAAAGAGGAGAATTATGAGAGTTAAAGGAATCAGTTAAATAAAAGGAACTTAGTTTAGGCTTAGACCTTATAAAAGTGACAAGTCTCACTAACTTAGTTAGGTGGCTTTGGTAAATTGTTAGAAGTAAGTTATAGTTATCTGAGAGTTGAAAAGGGCTTAGTATTATTTCCAGATACCTTCTTCGTAGCAACCTTTTTCAAATTTCTTTCCAATACATAAAGTTCCTCACCAAAATCCTTTTGAAAGATTTCTTGTTTTTTCCTTATCCCACATCTCTACCAAACTGCTATTTGTCTTTTCTGCCTAAAAAAAACCAAAAGTTGGTCATTTTACATAGTTGCATACGTGAATTTTCATGGAATAGTGACAGATCTTGGGGTTTTTAACAAGTAAGTATTGAGTAAATCATTTAGAGTTGTGGATTTATGAAATAAATTTAATGAATTTACTGTCAGTTGCATGAACATGACATTTTCGTGTATATTCATGAATACTGCGTAAATGAGATGAAAAATCTGGATATAGTGTTATTTAGTATTTGATGGATTGTTAGTGATCAGGTGATGTAAGAATGATTTTTGGAGTTAGATAGAGCAATAAAATGGTGTGTGAGGTTAGTGTAGAAGATTATATATGAAAAGGTGATATACTCTGTTTCTTCACTGTGTACGTATATATGTATGTATGTGTATACGTAAATAGATGAAAGCTTTAGAGATGATCAAGAAAATGATTTTTGAGTTGAACAGTAGTTGTAAAATGATGGTCTGAGACGAGAATGAGTGTATAAATGAAAGTTGAAGAGAAAATAGAGAATATGTATAAAAGTTGAAAATGCAGAACATGAAGAGTTCAACTACTGAGATTTGTTTTACTTTATGATTTTGAGAATTTGATTAAACTTGCATATTTAGGGGTAGTAGGAATTTATGGTGAATGATTTTAATGAAATAGAGTAGAAAGATTAGAAATAAGAACTGAAGTATTGGATTTTAGCGAAGGAAGTCATTTGAGAAGTTACTGGGAATGAACACTCAAGAGAGTTAAAATTTTGATCTGAAATTTCCATGAATAAACTATATTGATCCAGATAGATTTGGACAAAATTGTATTCCTTAAAGTTGTAGATCTCTCTTTTAACTTTCCATTGATATAAAGTTTGCAAATTTTAGAGTTCTGGATTAAAAGTTATGGAGTTT
This sequence comes from Erythroxylum plowmanianum, assembly GCA_025531925.1. Taxonomy (NCBI): domain Eukaryota; kingdom Viridiplantae; phylum Streptophyta; class Magnoliopsida; order Malpighiales; family Erythroxylaceae; genus Erythroxylum; species Erythroxylum plowmanianum. Next base: position 15,796,405 of record JANVCQ010000006.1, on the reverse strand, counting down.
AGAAGTTGAGATTTCGGTGGAGAAGAAGAAGTAAAATTGTGCACGACGGTGACTTTTGAGGATTTAGGTGAAATGCACCATCGTGCATAAGCACGATAGTGACCTTGAGGTATAGTGAAAATGTGGCTTTTTGATGATATTGGATCTATACATGACGGTGACTTTGGTGATTCATAGGAGAAGGTCTCGATAGAGACTTTGGAGGGTTGAACATCTGATGGGTTTTTGGCAATATCTTCTTCGTCTGACCTCCAAATGATATGATACTTGATCCATTGGACTCATAAGACAATGATCTACCTCTCTAGAAAAAAATCATAGTCATATGAAATGAATTGATAGATATGGAGTGATAAAAGTGGGACTGGTTTGACTTGTGCTCTCACCCAATGTTTGTCTTTATTTATCACCCCCATGACTCTTGCACACCTATGTTCCTCACCCCTGTTTCTCCTACATCCCTATGACTTTCCTCTCTCATGCTTATGAGTTAATTGCAAGACTCATGTTTATTTGTCACATCAAGTCACTGTGCTCTCCAATAGTGGCTCTGACATACTGTATACCCGAGAGCATTGTTCAAGTTGAACCATCTTGCTTCTTTCGTCTATAACATCTTCTCTAGACATCCAAATGACTTGATTCTTGAACCAATAGATTCCTAACACATTATTTCATTTCTAAAATTTTTTTTTAGCATTTTGAATTGATTTGAAAAAAATTGATCAAATGAATTTGTGGGAATTTGTTGGAATAGTGTGAATAGGAATATCTTACTAAACACACTTCAATATTTTGATTATATTTGGATTTGCAGGATTCCAAATAAGATGATTTTTTATTTGAAGTAAACTATAGAAATAGGGATACAAATCATATGAAAAATTCAAATTGTGATTCTGTCTCTAAGATGTTCAATTTCTAGCTGGAAGTTGTATATACTCTATTGTTTTGGATAAGATCAATCCGAAAATGTTTAAGGTATATCTTCCAAATTACTGAACCAAATTGAGTGATTTTGGTGTCAATGGAAAAATAAGAAATAGAGTAACACTTTTCTAGAAGAGCGTATGACCAAATTATATCATTTTCACTTTCTGATTGAACGTGAACAGTAGACCCGAAAGTGTATCTTGGAAAAATTTGAAGGGATTCAATGAGAAGGGAATTGAGATTTTAATAGTTTTAGGGGGGCATAAACCTAAGTATAAATTACACTTAGATGCGTTTTGATATGAAGATGATTTTGTGACAAAATTGACACTAAGATACCCGGGATTGTCATGAACATGCATTGTACATATTTCATTTCATTCATGAGCATTATTAAACTCTTATGATTGTACAAATTGTGATATATGTGTATGTTGTTTGTTATAGAGGAGCAACAGAAATGTCAACCTCTAGACATTGCTGGAACTTCCAGACATTAACTTTGGAAGCACCTAGTGAGTAATCTAGACGGTCTCACTTAATTACTTGTTTGCTTAAATTCTGTTATATATGATTGAATGAATCTGTTTTTGATTTCGGACAATGAAGGTCCGATGACTATGATATTGGAATGGGATATTGAAGTGCTTCTTGAATATGAATATGACGAACTATGTGCTTCATAATATGATTGATTGTGATAAATGCTTTTCATACATGAATGCACAAGCAGATAATGGTAGCTGTGACCAGAGCAGCCACCGATCAGAGCTTAAAGTTCAAAGTGTGAAAAGAGCCTCGAGCTCAGACAGTGATTAAGAGCCTAAGGCTCACTATGTAAAATGAGCATTGTATCCTCATCAGATAAGAGATAGTTATTAATGACGCTAGTATTCAAAATGGATACGGGACAGTTCAGGCACTCGGTCGCAACAATGTAACGATTAAAAAAGAGTCTCATGAATATTTCATAAGCATTTTGTTAAGTATGTTTGATTGATTGAAACGCATAATTGCCTATGCTTAAGTGAAAATGTGATACATGATCAATTATGAAAAAAATGTGATTGTTTGTTATGTGAAATGTTATATTGCATGAATTGAATGAACCATCGATGATGGTTACCTTATTAAATTCGCAAAACTCACCAAACTTGCAATGTTGTCTTTTCAGGACTGAGAGATGGCTCTAGCTACTGAGAGACTCTATCAGTAGTGTAGACTGGTGATTTTGGAAGAGAAGTCATGGCTCAAATGTCGGTCAGCTGGATTTTTTGGACAGATTAGATAGATTTTGTGTATTTCCTCATTCATGTAGCACTTTTGTATTAGGTTTTGATAATGTATTTGTAGGAAGTATTGAAAAACATATTCTAAACTTCGGTTTTTGTACAATGAAATGAGGAAAAAGTTGGTTTTTAAAATATTGTGATTTTTGTATAATGCTTTATAAGTAAATAAAGATATGATGTCATGTGAAGCGAATGTAGTGATCGAACGTAGCCCGTCATTATCATAGGATGTGTACCAGAATGATCTCCGAGCATCCCGGTGTGTACCATACGGTAAGGGGGCGCTACAACACTAGTTGGATGATAAAGTTATGGCTAAAAGAATCAAACATGATTATGTCCTCAACCATATTGTACCTATCTTGGAATAATTGGCATAACTTTCAATAGAGATATTGGATTAAGGTCCTTCTAGGACGATTTTGAAGAGGACTTCAAGATCTAAAACTTTTATGAAGCTTCAAAGAGATATTTTGCCATTTAGAGGGTCAAAATCATGAATTTTCGAAAGAGTACAACGTACACGAGGTCTGGAGCATTTTCTAGACCCATAAAAGTCCATTCAAAGGACCTAATGTCTATTTAATGGTAAACAAAACGAGTTTAGATTGTAAACAAATGAGTCTGATTCTCAAGATCTCGTATGCCTTAAGTGGGCAGCCGAGAGAAGGCTATAGGTCAACGTGCACGTGACTAACGAAATTGGTTCCTCTCTTGCCCAATCACAAGCAAATTTATGCTCAATTCAATCAATCACAAATTCATATTCTCATGCTTCTTTTACTTTTTCTTCTTTCCATTTATACAAAATGTCATAACCCTTTTTGAATTATAACATAGTCATAGCTCATCATGCATTTTCAAACATTCACAACAATTCAAATTCAAGCAATTTGCACATGCACACACATAGGCAAGAATTTACCCAATCATACAATAACAATAAATACATTACCCACCTATTTCGCTTGAAAATCCAAACTCACGGTTGTCTTTCCTCTTGCAATTAGATAGGGTTTGCTTGGTTTCCTATAACAAACCAAGTTTCTCATTCAATCCAAATTCAAATAAAATTAATAAAACTTCAAAAATAAAAAAAAATCTAAAATTGGACTTAAACCTAACCTACCCATAGTTCATCTAAGTTAGAAAAACCAAAACCCTAGCTTAGAAATCTAAAAATCAAGATGGTTTCATCTTTCTCTTCTTTCTTACTTCATTCCCAACATAAACCCTAGTCTCTATTTAATCCCTTTTTGAACCTAGCAAGAACAAAGATGAAGACTCACCTCTAACAAGTTGATTTCCTCTTCTTTTTCTTCTTCTTTCTTCTTCCTTCCAAGCTTCCCACGATTTTTCTTCTTCTTTTCTCTTCTTTACGTTTTTCTTCTCTCTCTTTTGCTTCTCACGACACTTCTCTCTTCTTCTTTTAAATTCAAGAGTACATTCCATTCTAATCTTCCAAAAATACCCCACTTCTTTGTTGTCCTTCCAATTTTTCCCTTCTTCAATTAATCTAAAGACTACTTACCTTAGGCCATTAATCTAATACCATAATTATAATCTAATTTAATTCTAACACTTCATTCTAATTTCTAATTTTCACTTTCTACTTATGCTCACTAAAATAACGAATAAATTATGAAAATAATCAAACAAATAGATAATCAAACAAATCATAAACAAATAATTAAACAAATAAATCGATAATAATTAAAAAAATTTTGGGGTCCAACAATTATCCCCCTAAAAGAATTTCATCATCAAAGTTCTTGCCAGAGTCCACAAAGAGGTGTAAATACTTCTCCTTCATTACTTCCAAAGGCTCCCATATTGCCTCCTCCGTAAAATGGTTCTTCCATAAGAATTTAACTAGCTTTATAATCTTTTTTCTTAAAACCTTTTCCTTCGAATTTAGGATCTCTACTAGTTGCTCCTCATATGTCAAATCCCCCCTTAATTAGACCTCTGAAGGTTGAACTATGTGTGAAGGGTCCGATCGGTACTTCCTTAATATCGATACATGAAAAACATTGTCAATCTTAGATAATTCCGGTGGCAAGGCTAACTTGTAGGCTAAAGGCCCAATCTTCTCAACGATCTCATAAGGGCCTATGTATCTTGGACTAAGCTTGCCCTTCTTTTTAAATCTCAAAACTCTTTTCTATAGAGAGGCTCTAAGAAACACTTTGCCTCCAATTTCAAATTCCATCTCTTTTCTATGTGCATCCACATAGCTCTTCATTCTGTCTTGAGTTGCTTTAATTCTCTGTTTCACCAATTTAATCTTATCAACCGTGACTTGTACCAACTTAGGCCTTAAAAGCCTCCTTTCACCATCATCATCCTAACAAATAGGAGTTCTGCACCTCTTACCATATAAAGCTTCATAAGGTGCTATCTGAATTACCAAGTGATTGAAATTATTGTAAATAAATTTGATTAAAGGTAAATGATCATCCCATGAGCCTTTGAACTCCATAACACAAGCTCTCAACATTGCCTCCAAAGTTTGTATTGTCATCTTCGATTGTCCATCAATCTGTGGATGAAAACCTATACTAAAGTGCACCTTAGTTCTTAAACCCTACTGTAAGCTTTTCCAAAATTTGGAGATGAACCTGGGATCTCTATCCGAGACTATAGAACTTGGAATCCTATGAAGCCTAGTTATCTCATCTATGTATTTCTTGGACAAAGCATTTAAAGAATCTATTTGTTTAATTGACAAGAAATATGCTGACTTAGTTAGCCTATCAACAATCACTCATATTGCATCATGCTTTCTGCTAGTCCTCGGTAATCCCATCAAGAAATCCATCGTAATCTTTCCTATTTCTATTCAGGAATCGATAGAGGTTTAAGCTTGCCTGAAGGTGTCTAGTGTTTAGCCTTAACTTGCTAGCACACTAAGCATCTTTTAACATACTCTACAACATTTTTCTTCATTCCTTTCTACAAAAGCGTTCTTTCAAATCTCTATACATTCTTGTACTTCCTGGGTGCATTGTATAAGGCACATTGTGTGCCTCATCAATAATCTCGTCTTTCAACTCTTGCATATCAGGAATACATTGTTTGTTACCTACCACCATCAATTCATCTTCTCTTACCTCAATTTCAGAAGGTTTACCATTTTTAATCTCTTCTCTAAGTTTGCTCAAATACTCATCTTGCTTCTACAATTCCTTAATCTTCTCATTCAACACTGGCCTTACTCTAAAATTAGTCAATACATAACCAGATTCAGCTTGTCTCAATGTCACCCTAACTTTGGCTAACTGCTTCAACAAAGGAAGATACACTATCTCCATATGTGCTATAGTCAATTTTCTACTTAGTTCATCCGCTACTACATTAGCTTTCCCTAGGTGGTAGTTAATCATCAAGTCATAATCCTTAAGTAGCTCTAACTATCTTCTTTGTCTCAAATTCAACTCTTTCTGGCTCATCAGATGCTTAAGACTCTTGTGGTCTATAAACATCCTGGTGGTGACTCCATATAAGTAGTGTCTCCATATTTTCAACGCAAAGATTATAGCAGCTAATTTCAAGTCATGGGTAGGGTAACTCATCTCATAAGGGTTTAATTGCTTAGAAGCATAGGCAATCACTTTATCTCCTTGCATCAGCACACACGCTAATCCCATCCTAGAGGCATCGCTATACACTATATATCCATCACTGCTGGAAGGCAAAGTCAAAATCGGTGCAGTTGTGAGTCTATTTTTCAAATCCTCAAAACTATTCTAGCACTCCTCTATCCACACAAACTTCTGATTCTTCCTTGTCAATTTGACAAGTGGGGTCGCTATCATGGAAAAAGCCTCTACAAATCTTCTGTAATAACAAGCTAGACCTAAGAAACTCCTAACTTCTACTATATTCTTAGGTGCTTCCTATTTCACTATAGCTTTTATTTTTCTCAGATCCACTTGTACTCCTTGCTCTGAAATTACATGTCTGAGAAGCACTACTTCCTTTATCCAAAATTCACATTTATAAAATTTGGCATACAACTCCTTCTTTCTCAATGTCTCCAAGGTAATCCTTAAATACTTTTCATGCTCCTTGTCACTTTTGGAATAAACCAATATGTCCTTAATAAAGACTATGACAAATTAGTTTAAGAAAGGGTTAAAGACTCTATTCATTAAATCCATGAAGGCTACAGGGGCATTTGCTAATCCAAAGGGCATGACTAAGAACTCAAAATGCCCATACTGTAACACCTCACTCCCGCATGACCCGAACCCGACATCGATGGTGATATTCGAGTCCGTGCCCTGTGAGAGTGGCGTGCTACATTACTCAGTCAAAATTCAGTATAAATTTTTTTTTTGAAACATACACATATTTTATATATTATGCGGAAAACAATTTACATAAATAATCGCCGGTGAGTTCAATGACCACGGGGGCCCTTTTGTAAATACTATTTTATT
>JANVCQ010000006.1:15768809-15783976 GCA_025531925.1 Erythroxylum plowmanianum | reverse complement strand
AAAGAATTTCGTCCTCGAAATTCTTACCTGAGACATTGAAGAGGTGTGGATACTTCTCCCTCATGGCCTCCAAGGGTGCTCACATGGCCTTTTCTATAGAATGGTTCCTCCACAGAGCTTTAACCAGCTTCACAATCTTGTTCCTCAAAACCTTTTCCTTTGAATCTAAGATCTCTATTGGTTGTTCTTTATAAGACAAATCCTCTCTTAACTGAACTTTTGAAGGTTGAACTATGTGTGAAGGATCAAACCTGTAATTCCTCAACATCGATACATGGAAAACATTGTGAATCTTAGATAACTCAGGTGGCAAAACTAACTTATAGACTAAAGGCCCAATATTCTTAATTATCTCATAAGGGCCTATGTATCTTGGACTAAGCTTGCCCTTCTTACCAAATCTCAAAAATCCTTTCCATGAAGAAGCTCTAAGAAACACTTTGTCTCCAACCTCAAACTCCATCTCATTTTTGTGAGTATCTATATAGCTCTTCATTATGTCTTGAGTTGCTTTAGGTCTCTGCTTCACTAATTTAATCTTATCAACTGTGACTTGCACCAACTCAGGTCCTGCGAGTCTCCTTTCACCTTCTTCATCCTAACAAATAGGAGTTTTGCAGCTCCTACCATACAAAGCTTTATAAGGTGCAATCTGAATTCCTAAGTGATAGGAATTATTATATGCAAACTCGATTAAAGGTAAATGATCATCCCATAAACCTTTGAAGTCCATAACATAAGCTCTTAACATTGCCTCCAATGTTCGCATTTTCCTTTCTGATTGACCATCAGTTTATGGATGAAAAGCTGTACTAAAATGCAACTTCGTTCTCAAAGCCTCCTATAAGTTTTCCCAGAATCTAGAGGTGAACTTGGGATCTCTATCCGAAACTATAGAGCTTGGAATCCCATGAAGTCTGATTATTTCATCTACATATTTCTTGGCCAAAACATTCAAAGATTCTGTATATTTAATTGGCAAGAAATGTGCGGACTTGGTTAGCCTATTTACAATCACCCATATTACATCATGCTTCCTGCTAGTCCAATCCCATCAGGAAATCCATCGTAATCTTCTCCCATTTCTATTTTGGAATTGGAAGAGGTTTAAGTTTGCCTGAAGGTGCCTGGTGTTTAACTTTAACTTGCTGACACACTAAGCATGTTTTAGCATATTCTACAACTTCTTTCTTCATTCCTCTCCACCAGAAATGCTTCTTCAAATCCCTATACATTCTCGTACTTCCTGGCTGCATAATATAAGACGCATTGTGTATCTCATCTAGAATCTCTTCTTTCAATTCGAACATATCTAGAATACACAATCTATTACCTACCACCATCAATCCATCTTCTCTTATTTCTATTTCAAAAGGTTTACTACTTTTAATCTCTTCTCTAAACCTTCTCAAAGACTCATCTTGCTCCTGCAACTTCTTAATCTTTTCATTCAATACTGGTCTCACTCTAAAATTAGCTAGTACACAATTAGATTCAGCTTGTCTCAATGTCACTTTAAGTCTGGCTAATTCCTTCAACAAAGGAAGGTATACTGTCTCCACATATGCCATAGTTGATTTCCTACATAAAGCATCCGCTACTACATTAGCTTTCCCTGGGTGGTAGTCTATCATTAAGTCATAATCCTTTAATAGTTCTAACCATCTTCTTTGTCTCAAATTCAACTCCTTTTAGCTCATTAGATACTTAAGACTCTTATCGTCTTTAAACACCCTGGTGGTGACTTCATACAAGTAATGTCTCCAAATCTTCAATACAAAAATTATGGTCGCTAACTCCAAGTCATGCATAGGATAATTCACCTCATAAGGCTTTAATTGTCTAGAAGCATAAGCAATCACTTTATCTCCTTACATCAACACACAGCCCAATCCTTTCCTTGAGGCATTACTATACACTGTATATTCATCACTACCCAAAGGCAAAGTCAAGACTGGTGCAGTTGTAAATCTATTCTTCAATTCCTTGAAACTGCTCTGGCATTCCTCTGTCTATACAAATTTCTGATTCTTTCTTGTCAATTTGGAAAGTGGAGCTACTATTATAGAAAAGCTCTCCACAAACCTTCTATAATACCCAGCCAATCCTAAAAAACTTCTCACTTTAGCTACATTCTTTGGTGCTTCCCATTTCATAACCACTTCTATCTTCCTCGAATCAAAATGTACTCCTTGCTCTGAAAACACATGTCCAAGAAATGTCACTTCCTTTAGCCAAAATTCACATTTGTCGAATTTGGCATACAACTCATTCTTTCTCAATGTCTCTAAAGAAATTTTTCAGTGTTCCTGATGTTCCTTGTCACTCTTAGAATAGACCAAAATATCATCAATAAAGACAATGACAAATTGGTATAAGAAAGGGCTAAAGACTATTTATCAAATCCATGAAAGCTGCAGGTGCATTTGTCAACTCAAAAACTCAAAGTGGCCATACCGACTCCTTTATCCTCAACTGATGGTAGCCCAATCTCAAATCTATTTTTGAAAAGACCCTTGCCCCTTGTAACTGATCAAACAAATCATCTATGCATGGAAGCGGATATCTGTTCTTAATGGTGACATGGTTAAGTTTCCTATAATCCACACACATTCTCAAGGATTCATCTTTCTTCTTTAAAAAAAGGACCGGAGCTTCCCAAGGTGAAGAACTTGGCCTAATGTAACCTTTCTTCAACAAATCTTCCAATTGTTCCTTGAGCTCCTTCAATTCCGTCGGAGCCATTCTATAAGGCGGAATCGAAATTGGTATGGTGTCTGGAAGAAGCTCAATGGGAAATTCAATTTTCCTAAGTGGTGGTAGTTCTGGTAACTCCTCGAGAAAGACATCCGAAAATTTCATGACCATTGATATATCCTCTAACTTCGCTCTATCTGCCCTCGTGTTTACCAAATAGGCCAAAAATATCTCACACCTTTTCCTAATCATTTTTTCTGCCATCAAAGCCGAGACAATTCTCAATGAGCTAAATTTTTTGCCTCCTATAAACATTACCTTTCTTCCACCATCCAGCTCGAACTCTACTATCTTCTGTTTGCAATCTAAGTTAGAATTATATTTCTCTAAGGCGTCCATACCCAAAATCACATATAATCCTCCCATCTTCAATGGCATTAAATCCACCACTAAGTGTCCCCCACAAATATGTATCTCACAATCTTTATAAACTTAACTAATCACAATATACTGGTCGATTGGAGTACTCACCATCAAAGGAGTATCCAATGGGCTCAAATCTCTACCGTACATAGTTCTACCCGATGAAATCAAGGAGTGGGTTGAACTCGGATCAATCAAAACAATCACATCATCATCAAATATTTTAATCATACCAGTCACAACTTCTGAAGCAGTCTTTGTGTCCTCCCGTGTCATTGCAAACACTCTAGCTAGTGCTTGCCCCTTGGTCTTCCTGGAGCAGTCACCCTCCTAATTGCATCAAAGCTGCCTACTTCAATTTCAATCTTGTTCCCAACTACTTCAGTTCTCTTCGAAGCTTGCATAGTTGTTCCCTCTCTTCGTGCATACTTTGGACACTCTCTTGCCATGTGCCCTTTATCTCCATAGTTGAAGCATGCTCCTGTCAATCGGTAACATTCCCCTCTATAAAACCTTCTCCAGTGCTCACATTTGGGAATGGGTGGCTTATCCCCATTTCCTTTCTACTGCCTCCAACTATAGAGGCTTGATGAGAAACAGTAGAAGTTCTCATTGGTTTGGACCTGCTTGCCCCACTACTCCTCTCCTCAGACTACACAAGGAAAGTCTTGGTACTCCTCTCAAGCATAGAAATACTACCTCCCTTCTTGAACTGTTCTCTCCCATTCGTCTTTTTGCTCACAACACTCTTAATGTTCTCAATATTCTCAACCCTTAGAGCCACTTCGACCACTTGTTGAAAATCACAAAAATTTTATACCATCAATTTCTCCCTAACAGCTAGATGTAACCCCAATTTGAACCTACGACACTTAGCTGCCTCACTCATCATCATCTCTACTGCATACTGGGATAGCTATGTAAACTATCGCTCATACTCACTCACCGTCATTTCCCTCTGGTTGAGACTTAGAAACTCTCTCTGCTTCTGCTAAATGTACACCTCAGACAAATATTTATTCTTGTAAGCAGATAAGAAGTCCTTCCATGCTAGCACTGGTGGTCTCATCTGGCTCCCTGGCACACTCTCCCACCAATGCAGAGCATCTCCCTGTAGCAGACTTACAACGTATACAACTTTCTCATCATCCTCACAATCCATCTGATCCAATATCCTCTCAATCTTTCTCAACCAAGTCTCGAGTTCTTCTAGATCTGTTATCCCATAGAAATCCACTGCCCCATACTTCCTGAACTTGTCAAATTGTTTCCCCTTTTTGACTAGGGTTGGAATAGAAGATTGCAGCATCTGGCCTATGGCCTGAGCAAAGGCCTGATCAAATTCCTGAAACATCCTCGGATCCAATAAAGCAGGCACTTGCTCTTACGGAAGAGGAGACTCCCACGACTGTGACCAAACGAGCTCACTACCTTGCCCCACAGCAGCCTCATCATTTCTTGGGGCTACATATTCATCAATACTCTCCTCCCTTGGTAGAGAGTCAGGTGCAATCGATCCTTGCAATACTGCTCATGTTATTCTACGAGGTGGCATCTTACTCCTTTAATGCAAACACTAACTATGTGTACATTTAGCATAACTTTTTCTAGAGAACTTAGATTAAGGTGTTCTTTAGATGAATTGAAATAGGAACTCAAGATCTACAACTTTCATGAAGACCTTAAAGACAAATTCTATCATCTAGAGGGTCAAATTTGGACTAGAATATGTTCTGGTCAACTTAAGATGAAACAAAAAGTCAACCTAAGACGAATGGACATAACTTTCTATAGAGAACTCTGATTAAGGGGTGTTCTTTGGATGACTTGTAAGAGGACTCAAGATCTACAACTTTTATGAAGACTTTGAAGACCAATTCTGTCCTCTATATGGTCAAATTTGGACCAGAAGATGCTCTAGTCAACTTAAGACGAAACAAAAAGTCAACCTAAGACGAATGGTCATAACTTTCTCTAGAGAACTATGATTAAGGGGTGTTCTTTGGATGACTTGAAAGAGGACTCAAGATATACAACTTTTATGAAGACCTTGAAGACCAATTATGTCCTCTAGAGGGTCAAATATTTGAGGGTCAACTTAAGATGAAACAAAAAGTCAACCTAAGACAAATGGTCATAACTTTCTCTAGAGAACTCTAATTAAAGTGTTCTATAGATGAAATGAAAGAGCACTTCAAGATATACAACTTTTATTAAGACATTGAAGGTAGATTCTATCATTTGAAGGGTCAAAAATGGAGCAGATGATAGGATTAGACGAAACCAAAGGAAAAAGCAGATGAATAGGGAAAATTGCCATAACTTTCCCTACAGATATCAGATTAGGATGTTCTTTAGATGGTTAGAAAGAGGACTTAAAGATATACAACTTTCATGAAGATTTGAAGGTAGATTCTATCGTCTAAAGGATCAAAAAATGAAGTAGACGATAGTATATAGAAGGAAAAGTTTCAGTCAACAACAGAAAAAGTAGAAAATCAACTATAGATGATATGACATCATCATAGACGATAAAACGTCATCACAGATGATACATCTTTATAGACTATATGACATCATCACAGATGATACATTTTTATAGACGATATGACGTCATTATAGATGATATGACATCATCACAGACGATACATTCTATACTACTGAGCATTCCCCTTATAAGGACCATAACTTCCGACTCCGATGTCCAAAATTTCCATACCATATACCGATGGAAAGATAAAAAGATAAGATACAACTTTTCATAAGACAACTTTAACTAATTTTACCTCAATTACTCAAGATTTCCTCCTGAAGTTTGCACACAATTTCTACACCTAGGAAAGACTTGGATTTTGGAATGTACAACGACAAAAGAAGCATGCACATGCACCTTGGAAACTTTTCAATTCTTAACTCATTTACCAAATCAACAAAAGCTCATACATAACTTCAATTACATATTAACATTATAAACAAAGGCTTAACTTAAATACAATATATATAAGATGCTCAATGTTTTCACATGCTTATGAAGCTGTCTAAAAGTGATTGAACTAACTTAGTTAAAAAAGTTTCTAATATCTTGGAGTTTTCGATGCCTTGCAAAGATTGCTAACCTTCTTGTTCTGCATCTGAAGAGGGAATAGTGGGCTAAGCTACAAAGCTCAGTGGCTAAAATATATAGCCATTGGCAATTGACCATATATTCAAGCATATGTACGTGCATATCTAGAAAGTTAAGCATTTCATCAATTTAACTCAAACTTATAACACTGCATAAACTTCTGCATTAAACATTACATCCAACTATTCATCATACCTGAAATTTTACAATGTAATGCATAAACAAATGGCTCGAGAGTTTCGTGGAACGAAATAGAGAAATCGAGGCTTATTTCGTGAACAAAACGAGTCCAAATTCTCAGGATCTCGTGGGCTCAAGCTGGCAGCCGGTAGAAGGCTATGGGTCAACGTACACGTGACCAATGAAACAAGTTCCTCTCTTGCCCAAACGAAAGCACATAATCATGCTCAAAATCATTTTATTAATTGCTCAAACATTCATGTTTTTTCTTCTTTTTATCTAACTCAAAATGTTATAAACTTTTTCAAAGAATAACATAATCACAATGCATTTCCAAACATTCACAATGATTTCAATTTTTCGCAAATCAATTCTAAGCAAAATAACACACACATACATAGGCAAGAATTTTCCCAATTACATAATAACAATAAATACATTACCTGCCTAATTAGCTTGCAAGGATCTAAGTCAAGCTTGCCTTTCCCCTTGCTCTTGGGTAGGATTCCCTTGGTTTCCTAAAACAACCAAGGTTCCATTCAAAAAACATTTCAATAACTCATAAACTTCAAAATAAAGAAATCACAAAATGGCAATACACACAAATTAAGTTCAAATCCAACCTACCCATAGTACATCTAGGTTAGATAACCTAAGATCTAGTTTAGAAACCCTAAAATCAATTGGGTTCTCCTAATTCATCTTCTTCCAACACAAACTTTTCATTCTTTACACAAACCCTTTTTCCTCTCTAACTCCTTCATCCATAACACAAATCATTCCTTTAATAATGCAAGAAGAAAAGATGGTTAACCTACCTTAACAAACTTGATTTCTCTTCTTTTCTCCTTTTACCAAAACCTCTCCTCTCTCTTAATTTCGATTCTCACTCTTCTCCCTCTTCAATTCAGACTTTTCTCCTCTTAACAAGCAAAACAACATATTCTTTTTCTATTTCTACCCTTAATGAGCCCAAAAAGTCCATCTTACCCTTCCTTATAAGCTTATGTTCTTTTATGCTTAAGTGATCTCCCAAGAATGACCTTGAATGTCCTTATTATATTAATACTTTAATTCCACTTACCCATTCAACAATTCCTACTAACTTTGACATAGTTATAACTCCAGAATTTAATCTATCTAACCCTCCAAAATTATTTTAAATCATGCTTACTTAAAGAAAAAAATTTCCAGGGTCTAACACATTTCATGTTTTTTTTCTATATCTATAAGATGAGTAGATTTGATTTTTGAGGTTCTGCTTTATTTTCCACTACATATATTTATATATATTATGTATGAGATGCATAACTAGAACCTTACATCAGCAACACATCATAACCATCCAAGTATTTAGAAATGTGAAAATGCTTTTAACTAACCTCTCCATGCGTAATTATTTTGTGTAATTCAATCCTTCCATCATACAATGTTTTGATTAGACATAAAGTATAGAATTAATGTCTACTCTATTTTAAGTCCAATCATATTTTTTCTTTGCCATTAGTTATTGATTCAATTAATGACATTTGTAAACTATTCACAAAATGTCATTCTATCTTGTCCAAGAATTTCCCAAATCAATATTGATTGAGAACAACGACACATTCTCCCTAGTTACTTTAGGTTGTTGAATCTAATCTTAATTACTTAACTTCCTCCATATAGTTCATGCTACATCCAATGACTACTGACTGAACAATCTTTGGTTATAATAGGTTATAAATAATATCAAAACATATCAATTTCTATACAAGATAACTTTGGAGACTTCAAGTCCTTTGCTCGCTTATACAATTATCACAATGAAAATTTCAATAGATATTCAAGTAATGGTTCCAAATGGATATCTCATATCAAGTCAGTTTAGTAAACTTGTTCTCTAAAAATCACCCACATTTATTTAAACATATCCATACTTTAGCCTATAA
Organism: Erythroxylum plowmanianum; assembly: GCA_025531925.1. Classification (NCBI taxonomy): domain Eukaryota; kingdom Viridiplantae; phylum Streptophyta; class Magnoliopsida; order Malpighiales; family Erythroxylaceae; genus Erythroxylum; species Erythroxylum plowmanianum. Next base: position 15,775,621 of record JANVCQ010000006.1, on the reverse strand, counting down.
GATCAAATATTTCCTTCATAAGGGAAAATTTAACGCGTGCTACTCGTTTTATATTCTATTAATATTCAGTCTTAATAGAACAATGACTAGGAACAATTTAGAGATAATATATAAATATAATTGAATATCACAATTATAATATCGTTATAATTTCATTTGTATTGTATAATTATCTCATGGATTTTATCATATATATCTAAATACGTGCAAGATAGAGGATACTTTTAAATAATTGTCACTAAACTATAACCAACCAATTGGTTGTAGGGCATAAATTAACACTTACACCTAATTCTTCAAGCTGGTAAGTGCATGGCCACGTTTTCAATGTTCTTTGGATATGTTTTTTATTGCTAATTGATCTCGGCTAAGCCCTATTGATGGTTTAATGTGTTATATTATGTATTTAATCCTAATACAAAAACATTCTGGGTTTGGTTAATTATATAAAAACATAATTTATACTAAGTATTTCATCTGTTCAATCATTGCAAAAACAATTGAATCAAATTTTGCAATAGAATGGAGGTATAGAAAATATATAAAAATGAATTAAATTGGAAATTCACACATTTAAAAATGTTATATAAAATGCACAAATTGATAGAATTTAATAAATTCAAGTAAATTGATTATGAAATGAAACTTTACTTATTATAGTACATAAAAATTATCACCATATTATTACATGTTTTTCATGTTATATTGATTCTTAAAAGCTTAAACTCTCTTGGAAAAAGTTTAACAAAAGAAAAAAGATGACTTAGAAAAAAAATGAAGAAAACACAAGAGTTGACTGCAACAAGAGGAAAAGGATAGAAAAAAGAAATGATACATCATTAGATACAATGATCACAATTGTCCCTAAGTACTAATGCATGATTTTTCTGATAAGTAATTATTTAAATATTAATATCAAACGATTTATAATTAAATGTTGCACGTAATCCTTAGTGTCCCCTTGGTTTACCCCCTGTCTTTTTCTTGGGTGGATCCTTTGGTTTCCTGTTCCTTTTTGGCCTTGGAACAGTTGTTTTCTTTGGTGATCTTGGAACCGTTGTTTTTATATTTAGAGCTCTACAGTTTCTTCTAATTTGTCCTGCATTTCCAACCAGAACTTCAATGCTACCCATCTTCACTATCGCACTTGAAAATGTCTTGCTAAACCCAGCCCCATTGATAGCAAAACCTGCAACAATCCTTGCTGTAGATCTGTCTGAGGCAAGTGCCTGGTCAATTTGGAGTATTCCTCTCTTCAACTGAAGCTGATTATAATACATATTATCGAATACGAAAGATGTATTTTGGTCCAGAAACACAGTTGGGTCACCGCTTGAGGAAGAACAAACATTATTGAGCTTGGAAGCTAAAGTAGGATCCATTGAAGGATCAGAACTCCCGGAACCAAGACGATCTGCAAAGAAACTGCAATGTGAAACACCAACTGTGTGTGCACCCAAAAGTGTGACCATCTCGTTAAGGGTTAGACCCTTGTCCCTGAAAACTTTGAAGGAGTCGGACACAGAAGATGATGGTCCTGGCAAGTTCACATCCTGCACGTTCGAGAATAACCCATCTCGTCTCCCTGTTGGTACAGTGTAGTTGGGTCCTTGTGCAAGAGCAACAGCGTCCCTTGTCGCAAGTGCTATGATGTCTGCACAGGACACAGTATTAGGACATGCGGCTTCAAGGGCTTTTTTAATATCATCGATGAGTTTGAATTCTCTAACTGTCTGGTTTGGCCCTGCATCTTTCTCTGCTTGGTGTTTGCTGGTTGAGTCGATGAGAATGGACGCATCACAACCCTATAAAATTTGAACATTCGGTAATCACCAATGATACTATTATTATTCACTACAACTTTTGAATTGATCAGAAAATAGGTAACAGGTGACATGAAATTTAAATAAAAGCTAAAAACTTGAAAATACATAATTGGAAAAAAAATTACTCTAACGAAGCAATCGTGAAAATGCATGCGAAGTAATGCTGCAACAACAGATGGATTTGCAGAGAATCGCCTTTGCACCACTTGGAGTACGATAGACTCAGCTTTAGGGCAAGTTGATTGGTAAAAGCCAACTCTAAGATCAGCTAAAGAATAAGGAAGAACAACGAGGAAGAGGGAACACAATAATAGTATCTTCAACTGCAGGTCCATGATTAATTAGCTAGTCTTTGATTGTCGACAGAAGGATTTGGGGTATATATACATGTTAGAGAAAGGCAAAATCATGAAGGGTTGCAAGAAGCACGTATATAACGTGCTGTGGTCAACTCATGATACTCAAATGATTTATCTTGTCCATGTTTAAGAGAGCTACGTGCATACAACACAATTCCGTTGCTTCATTTGTCTATTGTTCACTTTTGAAGAGAGAGAAAATAACCTCTGATGCTATTTGCGTTATTGTTTCATTTTAAAGCGTTAAATCTTATTTTTTTATTTCATCTCAATGGAAAAGTCAAGTCCTTTTGATTACGACGAGACAAATGAAACGACATTACTTGCCCAAATGTTGATGTATTCCTTGAACTCCTTCAAGACCAAAACTTGCCATCCTGTTGACCTTTCGTGGCTTCTCTTTCAGGAACAATCAGGACGCAGTGAAGGCACATTTATGGACTTTTAAAACTGACGTGTCTTATTTTATTTAACAAGAAGAAAAAGTTATTGGGAATAATGGTATATTTACTACTCTATATTACTCAATCAAATCACTTTACTTGAATTTTTATTTTTATTTTTCTATATTAATATAAAATGATACACTTTTTTTTATTTGTCTTCTAAATTTTTTCTTGACAAATTATTTTTTTGTTTCTTATTAAAATATTTGACAAAGGGAGAAACTAATTTTTCTCTATAGAAAGTAGTTTGCGAGATATGCTTTCTCGACTCTCTTATGGACCTCCCTCTTCTCCTACATTCTTTCTTCTACCACTCATCCTTTTATTTTTCTCTTGTCGCTTTAATGTTAATTTAAAAGCTACAACTCCACTCTTTTTTTTCTCTGGATCTTTGGAGGAACCTTTAGTCTTTTCAGCTGGGACAAAATCATCTGTTCTCATTACCCTATTGTAACCATATCGCATCGTGCACAGAACAGGTTGAAACAAAATAATAGACAGAAGATCTTAATCTTTTTTAGCTTCCTCTAATTCCTAGTTCTCTTTTTTTTATCATTTTTGGAATGGCTTTCTAAAATTTACATTCTCTAAATTCTAATCACTTCCTTTCTTAACCTGGAGCTCCATGAGTGTTAGCTCTAGCTCGGAAATCTAACTCCCTTCCTGTTGCAAGCTTAATCCAAAAGATTATATTGAAATCAACATCACCTCTTACTTCTCTTTCATCATAGTTCCCTTACCCTTACCCTCCATTCAACCTTAGTCACCTGTTCTTGAGGCTCTCCTTACCAACCCTCCTTCTCCTTCTACTACTAGCATCAACTAGAGACTAAATTGGAAGCAAGTTATGGGGGATAATTTTAAGACCATAACGCAAAAATGTCCACCTCAAAAGCTATTGATCAGTTGATAGTTTTTTTTTCATCTTTTAGAAAACTTAAAGGGAGTAGCTAAAAGTTAGTCTTTAACATTTTAGGAAACTAATTGTAATCTAATCACAGACATAGCAAAAAATATTAATAATTTAAAAATACGATTCATAAGTAAAAGGGTTAAATCATACCAAATTCCAATTCTTTTATAAAAAATTCTTGAATTGTCAACCATAAGCTATTCAAATGTTTATCCGCTAACAGTATCCATAGAGTAGATAACAACAACTTAACTTTTGAGAGGTGAAGGTAGAAGTGTTAACTCTCTTATGTCTTCCTCCTATTTATGGAAAAATATAGAAGAATTTTTCTTTGTTTAATTACAATTTAATACAATTTAATTTAAATAAATCAAATCTCTCATATTTTATTCATGAAGTTTCTTAAACTTCATAGTTAAGTCTAACTTAATTTCAACTAACTTTTCTCTTAAACTAGTCTTTAATGTATGACCTATTAGGTTCTTAATATGTTGGCAATGTTTATAAATTCTAATTCTAACTTATAATTAAACTTAGATAAATTAAAACTCCATTTGATTTATCTTTAATTCTCTAATTAAATAATTTATAATCATAGATCAAGATTAACATCTAGGAATATATCATGACTATTCAAATATTAGAAATGCCAAAGTAGATATATACAAAGAATTTGATACATTGTACCAACAATTTATTCTCAATTCCATGGAAGCATTTGGATTTCCTAAGCAATTCATATCCTGGATTGAAGCTTGTATAATAACTACCACATTTAGTGCTCTGATTAATAAGAATCATCACATCTTTTCTATAGTGCAGGAGGCATTAGGTAGGGGGAGCCCATGTCCCTATCTTGCAATGGAAGCTCTCTTCAGAATTTTGCAGAAGCACATCAATAGGATGGGGAACTTTACCTTCCACTACAAATACAAAGAACTTGGCCTCTTCTCTTTAATTTTTGCAAATGATCTGCTTTTATTATGTGGTAATGACCCCAATTCTCTATCAACCATCATCTCTTTTATGTAAGGATTTTAAAAAATGCCAGGTCTAAATATTAATTAGGAAAAGAGCGAGATAATAACCTCAGCTAGATCCTTGATGTCAATTCCCTAGTACAAATCTTTGGAATGCAAAGGCAAGATCTACCTTTAACTTACCTTGGATAACTAATTTCACAAGGAAACCAAAGGTAGTAGGTTGTTAACACTTGATCGAAATGGCTAAGAAATAACAAATATCTAGTAAAATACAACGCTCTCATTTGATGGAATGATCCATTTAATGAAATTAGTTCTCTTAAACCTCCAAACTTATTGGTGCTCCCACCTAATGTTACCTAAAGGTGTTTTCAAATATCTGGAGAGGATCATAAGAAGATTTATGTGGACTACAATCCCAATCAACTTCTATGGATCCAAAGTTAAATGGAATGAAGTTTGTACCATTAAGCAAGGAGGTGGACTGGATATCACATCCCTCAAACTCAACAACCATATGTTAATTGAAAAGAATAGTTGGAAATTATACACACAAAAAAGAAGCTACTTAGATTAAATGGATGAACTAACACTATTTTCATAGTGGAGATTCAAGAATCTCAAAGAAAATAAGAATCAGTCATGGCCCCTCATTGAGATGTTGAGATGATGAAGCTCTATATATCTTCTCAACAAAAAAAAGAGATGGAAATGTAGTCAAGTCCTAGCTTTGATATTATAACTGGTGTGATATTAATCCTCTATACCAACAAGAAAACCCAACCTACTCAAAAGAATATTTCCGCTAAACACCAAAGTGGAAGATATAATCTTTGGGCACTCTTGGGCTTGCAATCATAGAGGTATATCTCTAATTGAAAATAAATTGCCAAACTATAGGTCTAACATTATAGAGGAAGATATATTCATTTGGAAATTGGAAAAATCCTTGAATTTTTCTATAGATCATATCTAAATTTCTTTAGACAACAATCTCATAGATTCTACTAGAATGAACTCATTTAGTCCAAGTACTAGTTCCTAAGGTAGCTATGACATTCTAGTTAGCCATTAGAAATAAGTTTTGGACTAAGGACAAGCTAAAAGCTCCATAAACAATATGTATGTTATGCAAACTTCAAGCTGAAACATTACAACACCTATATTTCAATTCTGGTCAGGTTTATAATGACATATATAATGCTTTTGAATTTATTTGAACTAATCACATTTAAAACCTTTGATTCTTTCCCTTAATATCAGAATAATTGTTATAACTTTTACTCCTTGCATTATAGACATTAAGATCAAGAGACTTAAATGTATTCAATAATTTATTGAAAAGTCATAATATGGATATGTCATCTACCTTCAAGAATTTAAAAAGTACTCTTCTATTTTTATTTTTTTATTTGCAAATTTATACATTGTACTAACAAATTCATTTATTCTTGATGGCTCATATCCGGGATACAATCAAGAATTATAGAAAAGTATTTATTCTCTTTAATGATCTTAATTATAGAACTTTTAACACTATGAGTCGAAATAGAAATTAACTTATTTTAAATTTTGTGGCCGACATGATGATGATGAATTTCATGATTTTGAATACATTTAACATGGTCATGCATTATCGCATCAAATTCAACAATCATCTCAATCAATCCTATAAAACTACCATCACCATCTTGGAAAAGTTTCTCATCAGATTAGAAAATCCAAATTATATTTAGCAAGACATTTGAAAACATAAACTATTCTTATCAAAACTTGTCTCTATCATTCTTTCTCCTTTATAATTTCTTGTTATAAATCTTTATCAACTATTTGATTTTTGCTCAATCTTACACTAAGTTCATTCTAAGTCTTCATATTGGTCATAAGTTTAACACCATTATCATGTTCTTTGAGTCTCTCACTAACATGCTTCCATTCTCTAAATCCATCATTTGCTAGTGCACTTTGTTTACTATTAGATTTAAATAACTTACAATAAAAACAATATACTTTATCCATAGATTTAGAATAAACTAACAATTTTCTATCGCTAATCTCTATATTACTTAACTTTTTAGAATAATAAGAATATGAAAAATGTCGAAAAGTACTATCTAAAGGAAACACAAGGTTCAATTCTCTAATAGGCCCTTTTTCAAGTAAAATATCTCCTGTTTTATTGTCAATATTATCCCAATTTATAGGATCATTAAGTATATATACTAAGAGCGAATGGGATGGACGACCACGCAATCCATCCCAGTCGTCCATTTAATCCAGCGGCC
>JANVCQ010000006.1:15734110-15745305 GCA_025531925.1 Erythroxylum plowmanianum | reverse complement strand
ATATACATATATGTATACATATATGTATATATATATATGTATATACATATATGTATATATATATATGTATATGTATACATATGTGTATATATACACATATATATATATATATATGTATGTATATACATATATATATATATATATTATAGTCACCCCTACATTTATATAATAAATAAATAAATAAATTATAATTCATTGAGAAAATTGATTATATATAAATTACAATTAATACAAAACATACGGAAATTGTAAAAATGAATTAATATGTGATTGTGTTTTTTAAAATTTTAAATTAAATCATATTTTTATTAAAAGGGTCAATATAGTTTGCTACCTATATGAAGTGTAAAGTAAAACAAGTCTTCTATTTTCTTTGCGCACCTCTTTTCCGAATCTTCTCTCGCTCAACTCTCCTTTCACAAATTTCGCCGATTTTGTTAAAAGTTTTGAGGAAATCTTGTAAGTTAGCTAAAATTTTTCGTTAAAAGCTTGACATTTGCGAACATTCAAGTTGTCATTGTTTTTGTTTTTTCACTTTTCCTTTCATTTTTGTATATTCCTATTTTTTAGGGTTCTAAATTTGGTTGCATTTCTTTGGGTAATTTTTGCAGGTTTTTAGGCCATTATACCTCCGAGATTGAAGAAAACTGTGGAAAAAATTGAAGCTGAGCTGAGAGCTGAAATGGGTGTAGACATTGCAGCCGATTACAATGCTCCTTTTCCTATTTATTCGAAGGAAGAAGAGTCGAGGTATTTGGCTTTTAAAAAAATCGATTCTCACCCCACGATATTTCAATTTCAACGTCTTAGAATAGATAGGTTTAAAAGATAAAGTGATGATATTGTCTAATAAAGGCAGTTGGGGACAATTTGTGCAGATAGATTATCCCACTTTTCCTAAACTTACATTAGAGTTCTTCACTTCATTAAAGTTTGAAACGAATAAACCTAAGAAATTTTGGTTCAGACTATGTGGTCATCTTTATAGTTTGGATGAGAACTTGTTACTCGAGCTTTTTCAGTTTTCTAGGTCAGAGGTAGAAAGTTGCCATCAGAGCTTCTCAGTTACAACTTATTGGAAGTTTTTAACTGACTTGCCTGAGTTTGATGCTCACAATGCATCGAATTCTTTCATTATTTTGGCTGGCCGGTTACTGCAGCATAAATTCATGTTTCATGTTGTCTTCGAAAAAAGTCAAAGCAACAAATGTTCAGCTAAGGAATTGTGCTATTATTTTGCATAGATGAAGGGGTCAAACCTAACATGTTCTCTCTTTTTTCATAATCTCTGATTCAATGTGTGACAAAGAAAGGAGCATCCTTAGGAATGGGCTATTTAGCAACAGTTTTGGCCTAGTATTTTCATATTGATGTTAGTGAACTAACGTTTATTAAGCAAGAGTGTTTTAATGCACCATATTTAAGATGCACAGAAATATTGTTACATGATAAGATGGAGCTTAAAGATCCTCGGACATGTACTGCAGTTAAGTTCAAGTTCTCAGCCAAGGCTTCTAGTTCTGCACCTTTCAAGGCCTCGTACGAATCATGTGAGAAAGAAGGCGCATCAAGGGATTGGGAAAGATTATACACATTGTTGGCAGGCACTTACAACAACACACAAGAGCAACTTAATCAGATAAATGAACAAATGCAACTGATAGCCCGTCAATAGCGAAAGCTAGAGAAGAAAATTCATAAGGCTTGGGAGATGCGAGGACTTCACGTCCCATCTCCACCTCCATTGCATCCACCCTCTTCATGAATCTAAAAAAATTCCTCATTTGTTTTTTTTTTTGTTTCATGTATTTCCTTCTTTGATGTTTCTAAATCTTTTGTTATTATGCATCGGTATTTATTTTGCGGTGTCTTATTTGGTTTCCATAATTGTGGTGTTTGTTTGTACTATATTATGTTGTATATTAGGTTAGGAGTTGTTGCCTTCAAACTGTATCATAGTAGAAATGGGATTAAGCGATATACTTTAAGATTGAATTAGGCTACTCTTTTGGAGGACTGGGACTGATTAGTAGCAATTATATGCAAATGTTAATGTTAGTTTTGTTTGGTGATTATTGTGAAAAGAAAGGGTAAAAAGGAAAAAGAAAATAAAAAAGAAATGAATGAGATATGGTAGCAACAAAAAGTGTATAAAAAAAGAAGAAAGAAAACAAAAAGAATGAGATGCAGCAACAACAAGAACTGGGGAATAATTGTTGATATTCATTAATATTTTTCATAAATCATTCTGTGTCATTTTGTATACTTACTACTCTATGAGTCTATGATGAGCCGTGAAATTTCTTTCATGAACCTTAAGACCTTGTTCTATTATAACCCTCAGCAAAGTTCTTTTGGAAAAAAGTGATGTATTTTGTTACATAAATTAAGATTATGAGCGGTTAAATACTTTGACGAGTTTTTCTTGGATTATTTATGGAAGTCTGGCTGTTTTGGATTAAATTATAAATGTTTTGCTTTTATAAAAATTTGAATTATTTTAACGTCGTTATTATACAACAATCTTTACTAAGAAACATTAAGATTAAATTGAATATTTTTATATTATTATATAATTATTTTAACAACATGATTATACAACAATTTTTACTGAGAAACATTTATATTCATATTATTATATATATAATAAAAATAGATTTGAATTATTTTAACACGTGATTATATAGCAATCTTAAGTGAAAAGCATTTATACTAAATATCATATTTTTATATTATATATATATATATATAAAATAAAAAGCAATTTATAAAAATTTGAATTATTTTAACACTGCGACTGTACCGAGGTAGAAGCAATTATATAAAATTTTCAAGCTTTGATTTTTTACTCCCCTTATCTACAGAAATCATATTATAATTTTGTTTTTCATATTAAAATTTTAAACTTTTAGTACTATACTTTACTAATATTATTATATATATGTTCTATATAATAATATTATTAAACATATTTGGTCTGAAATAATGAATAATAATAAACAGTTTATATTAATTCAAAATATTTTAATATACCTAACCATTATTAATTTCGATATAATATTAAAAAACTTATACTTAAATAAGTGGTCAATATTAATATTTGGTAGATACATAACTATATTAATTACATTGTAATTATTATCAGTCATTATATAGTTCATATGAATGAAATTTTTTGATCCTGTTGAAACAAAATTCCTTTTGATATGATTAATAGTTATTATAATATAATCAATTAAGTATTTTTAATATATATAATAATGTTATTATACATACATGTAAATCTTAATGAATTGTTGCTATATGAGATAAATTTTATGGTTTATTTGTGATTAAATGATCAAGAGAAAACGAACATTTTCATGATGTGAGATGATAGGGGTGAATTGTCTTCATGAAAGTTGTAGATCTTTGTTTTAGCTTCTTAACGATGTAAAGTTTGAACTTTGTGAAGTTCTAGATTGAAAGATATGGAGGTTGGTTTGAAAGAAAAGCAAGAATTTAAGAAAAGAAGAAGAAAAAATGAAGAGATTCGGAAGCATTTTTGGAAGAGGAGATAGGAAAGCGCGATCGTGCTTCTTTACGATCGCGACTTTTCTTTAGAGGCTGAAGACTCGCAATCACGATGAAGCACGATGGCGACTTTGAAGATGGCCAACTCGTAATCGTTGTTATGCAAGATCACGACTTGGAAGGCTGGAGGCTGATACAACACCGTTCGATCTTTTGGCTATATCTCATTCTCCTGACCTTCAAATGATATGAGATTTGAACCATTGCACTTGAAACACATTGCTCTACCTCTCTAACAAAAATTTTAGCCATCTGAAGTCAATTTGAGAGAGAACGAGGAGAAAATGTGGGACGGGTGCACGGGTGTGAGTTTTTCTGACACCTGTGACTCCTGAACAAGCGTGAGATTTTTATGCACACTCGTGACTTCTCTCCCTCACACTCTTGAGCGCTAATGTTGTTTAATTGTCACATCAAGACATTGTGCTTTCTAATAATTAACCGTGAATTTATATGAGTTTGTGCACCCGAGAGCATACCAAATAGTATTATTTCTTTTGACCATAACTTCTTCTCTAGACATCCAAATGAGATGATTTTTTATTTGGAGTAAACTAGAGACATAGGAATAGAAATTATCTAAAGAAGTCAAAATTTAATTCAATCTCTAAGACTTTCAATTTTTGGATGGAAGTTGAGTATAGTATATTGTTTCACAGTTCGAAAATTTTTGAGGTATAGCTTTCAGATTACTTAATCAAATTGAACGATGCTGGTGTCATTAGAAACTTAAAAGAAAAGACAACAATGTTTTAGAAGAGAGTATTGCTAAATTACTTCATTTTCTTTGTCTAAATGATCAAGAACTAAGAGAATAAAGATAGATGATGGCCATGTTAAGTGAATGTACTGATTGATCGTAATGCGCCATTACGAGATGTTATGTACTTGAATGTCTGGTGGATGTTCGATATGTTCCCTAAGTTAAAATATAATTAATTTTTTTAAATCACTCTATATATAATAATAAATGGTTTAACAAATCAAATTATTTGAACCCTGTGACTATACTAAATATAATAAAAATTTTAAATCACTCTGTATGTAATAATAAACAGTTCATAAAAAATCGAAAGATTTGAACACTGCGACTGTCGAACAATCTTAAGTGAGAAGGAATTATATTAAAAATTATATTTTTTTTACTTTCCTTATTTACAACAATCTTAAGTGAGAAGCATGTATATAAAAATTTCCAACTTTTATTTTATACTTTCCTTATTTACAGCAATCATCTAATAATTTCATTTTTAAAAGTTCAAGCTTTTATTTTTTACTTTTTCTTATTTACAATGATCATCTTATAATATTGTTTTTACCTGTCATATAATTACCTTATACTTATAATACATATTACTTATTATAATAGATATCAATTAGCCAAACAAAAGATGATTTAAAATATATCTAAATGTGTCAGCTAATAGCAATCATGTAATAATTTTGTTTTCAAAATTTCAAAATTTTATTTTTTCTTAAGAATTATATTAAAAATTATAATATTTTTTTTACTTTCCTTATTTACAACAATCTTAAGTGAGAAGCATGTATATAAAAATTTTTGAACTTTTATTTTTTACTTCCTTATGTAGAGCGATCATATTATAATTATGTTTTCAGTATTAAATTTTCCAACTTTTATTTTAAACTTTCCTTATTTACAGCAATCATCTAATAATTTCGTCTTTAAAACTTCAATTTTTTATTTTTTACCTTCCTTATTTACAACAATCATCTTATAATATTTTTTATCTATTATATAATTGATTTACACTTATAATACACATTACTTTTTATAATACATATCAATTAGCTAAACAAAAAATGATTTAAAATATATCTAAATGTGTCATCTAACAGCAATCATGTAATAATTTTGATTTCAAAATTTCAGTTCGTGCTTGGTGGACAGCAGGAGGAAGAGAAGCCATCTTTAAAACGTAGTTTGTCCGACTGTGTGACCGTTTAAGTGAGAGGTGTGACAGGCATCCACAGGGGAAGAATAGAGACTGTTGATGAAATAGACGAACGGGATGGATTTCGTGGTCATCCATCCTCATTCTCGCTTATTATATATATACTTAAAGAAAGAATGAACCCACAAATTTATGATTCTTTTTCATAAATGTCTGCTCCCATATACTGGCTAAGGTAACAGGAACTTAATCTACTAATGTTTTTGTAGTACACGGGGAGACGATCATGTTATAAATTGTGAGGGATATCATATAAGGCCCTGTCCACGTGTCGGAGTTCAAGGTTTCTGCTACCTTGCGGGCCTAAATTCTATGTTATAACACGCAGGAGCCGTTTGTAAAATATCATATACAATGACAGGCTAAGGACATTTGCAGTTCAACTCATTATCCTTCAACTCTTATTCTTTCTATGGGTGTGGCTAAAATCCTTGAAACAAAAATTCTTAAATAGTGTATTTGTGGCCTTATTACTGAAACTTGAAACTGGGCCAATTGAAAAAGGGAACCAAAATTTGGAAACTCCCGATTATTTTTTTAAATCGTCTCTTTGTGCCCTTATTACTGTAACTCGTTTTATAATCATGTTTTTTTATTTCTAGATTTGTAATGAAAAATCATAAATGTGAGAAAATTTTATTAAATTTATGAGCGTCCATAATATAGAAGTTGAGAAAATGATGGAAGATAATTAACAAAAATATAGCTAAGTGAGCTGGAAGTTCAGAAATTGCTTTAGGCAGAAGATACAAAAGTACTGACAAGTAGTTAGTTAAAATATAGAGAAGTGGACAGTTGTAGCAAAAAATTGTTTAAAGATGAGATGATTATAAATTCACCAACACCTAGACAACAAATAAGAACAACTTTCAAACCAACAAATTCATAAGCAACAAAAATCAATCTCTAGAGAAAATAATCAATCTATTTCAAACAAATTTCTTATTCTCTATCTTTTCTCACGTTTGGAATTCATGTTTGTTATATCGCATTCCCTTTTGTAGTTTGTGATTCCCTTTTGCAGCAATTAATTACTTTCTTCATTTTATATTCTATTTCAACATATCTTAGCTTTTTGATAGCTTAGAAATTGTATTTTCTAAGTTTTTTGAAGCTCATTTATATCATTGATAAGAAATTAGATACAAATTCTAGGAGAATTCCTCATTGGTATGCCCAAATTCTAGATTAACATTAGACAAATTGGCATGTTAGATGGGACCATGATGCTAAGAACACATAATGGAAAAGAAATAATTTTGCCTCCAACCATAAAAGAAGAAGTCCACACAACTACATGGGATGAAGGCTTTGTATCCTAGATGCTAGAAAATCTTGAGAAGGCATTTTCATCTTCAGATAACTTCCCTACAAGCAAGAACCTAAAATCACTACAACGGAACTGACATTGTTTGCATAAACGAAGTTCCAGAGTTGAAGTATGACATAGCCTCCATAGTTAACACAATCAAATTATTAACAAGGAAGGTTGACAATATTGACTGTAACTTTGATACAATTTACTGGGTAGAATTTGTTGCCTAGGAATTCTATTTTTTCTTGGACTGAAATCAAAAATTTGTTTCATACCTAGTTTTCTAGGACTAGGCCCAAAGTTATCATAGTTAGATTATCAAGGATCACTCAAAAAAGTAGTGAAAAGGCTTATATGTTCCTCACTTTTTTCAAGAAATTGAGAAGTCAATGCCAAATTGTGTTTTAGAAATTGAATATATGAAATTATCTTAAAAAGGGCTAGACATTAAATTGTGAATGAAATTCCAAGGTATGGAATTTCATGATTTCTATGAATTGGCAACCTAAGTCTCCAAATATGAAAAGCTTTTTAAAGACGAAGGTCTACGTAAGAATAATTCTCTAGACACTTATGGTACTGAGACAAATTCTTACAATTTGGTCGTAGTTGAAGTCGACATTAGTAGAACTTGTGTTTTCCCCTCTTTGGAGTGCAAATCTCTAGAAGTTAAATAGAAAATGCACTTTTAACACCACTTTTTGGCACTATTAAATCATGTTCAATGCACTTTTAACACCTTCAAAATGAAGGAGATTTTTTTAAGAAAATGTTATCACCTTACCTCCATAATATAGGAGTCCTATGAAAGAGGAAATCAAAGGTAAAGGCTAATGCAAATATCATAATGCATAAAGCTACTCGACAAATTGATAGAGATTTAAGAATGTTATCCATGACCTGATTAATAAAGGAATTATGATGTTTAATGAAGCTAATCAAACTATGTTGATAGATAAAGACTCGTTACCACTAGTGGCAACTATTAATGCCACTGAATTTGACTTAAGCCTATTGTTATATGTCAAAAGAATTTGAAAATTGTAGAAGATCATTTAGCATCAACAATTGGATTCAAGAACATGTTTTTTATTCCTAATTATAGCACCAACTTTGGGAATTAAGGTTGACAAATTCCTAGAATTCAAAAGAAGGTAGAAATTTCAAGAAAAAATCACCAAGTAAAATTCACTCAAGTTTACAATCGAAGATATAAACTTTGAATTTCAAGTTATTAGCGAAGATAGCCTAGATTTATAGTACCACCACGAGTGCTACCATCCTAAAATTGATAGCAAGTAATACATCTAACGAATCTGATACCATTAACTAAAAGGTAGCTTCAATGAGAGAGATCCACTGCCAAGATTAAGAAAATAAGCCAGCATTGATAAAGTAGTCAACTTCTAGAAAGCCACCTCATATGAAATTCATTTTTACTAAAGAAAGTACTACCTATCCTAACAACAAAAAGGGATGGTTATAAGTCATTAGTGAAAAGTGAGATACAACAAAAGTAGTTCCTATATTTTACAAGAATTTAGCTCACTCTGAAAGCCAAAAGGGGGATTCTAGAGAGTTCATTACAATTGGAAAAGTTTGTATTCAAATTCCATATATCATTCCTTTCATAAAACTCCTAGCGTCATTTAGCAAATCTAATGCAAAAAGGGCAGAAACCCTCCTGAGAAAGGAGAATGTAAGGTGCCAGTACTGGCAATAGGACTTGGATTTCCCAAGAAATTGATATTAGAAAAAGTCAGATGAGGTTAAGGCATAACAAATAAGACCTTTATATATTAAGGCTCATATCAACGGAAGGTTGACTTTGAGAGTTTTAGTGGATAATCAGTCAGTAGCAAACATTATATCAACTAAAATGATGATAGATTTAGGAAAGGATAATGCTAACTTGATCCCAACCAAAGTATATATTGCTACATTCAATGGTGAAACTATTAGGAAATGGGAAATTCTCCCTATAAATATTATAATGTGAAGGAAGACTTTGTTAAATGTATTATGTGTTATTGACACCCTTGCCAACCACCAAGTCTTATTAGTGCGAGATTAGATTCACTCCAATTATTGTATTCTGTCACCTTCATTAGCTTTTACTTTCATGGAAAAAAGATGAAGTAAAAATCATTAGATTGATTCGCTGCCATTCTGTACTAAAGTTGATGTAATAGAGGCAAAATTCTATATGGATCATGTAAAGCTAGTGCAAATTTAGAAGTCATGTTAGTTTAAGAAAGGAAAAGAAAAAATGAAGATGGAGGCCAAAAAATCTATAAACGTGTTGGTTCTTAGGTCAATCAAAGTTCCTATTATAGAGGAATCTGATGAGTGAGTTCTTTTGAAAAGAAAGGACAGTAATTGTAGCTGTAGAAATCAAATATCAAATACATCAAATATTAGAGAATTTAGAAGAAATAAATGGACGTGATAACATAAAACTGATTTTTAAAGAAGAGAAGGAACCATAAATGGTTGATGATAAAATCCAAGAGTCGAAATCCACTCGCGAGAAGTTTGATGATTATGAGGGTCAAAATCAATAATTGTTAGAATAAGTGAATTTAGGCAATTTAGAAGAATTCAATAGAGTATTTGTTAGCAAGAATTAGACTTAAAGATAAATTTGTAACTAGTAAAACTCTTGAAAGAATTCAAAGATTGTTTTGCTTGGGACTATATTAAAATGCTAGGATTGAGTAAAATATTGGTAGAACATAAACTTCTAATAAAACTAGAATTATGCCCTCTTGATCAAAGCCTTAGTTGATGGTCAAAAAAGGTTGAGTTAAAGGGCAAAGAAGAAATTGAAAAATTATATAAGGCTGGCTTTATTAGACCAACTAAATATACTAAGTAGTTGGGTAATGTCATGATTGTAGTCAAGAAAAATGGGAAAATAAAAATTTGTGTAGAATTTAGAAATTTAAATGCAACCATTCCTAGGGATGCATATATGATGATGCAATGCTTGGATATTCTTTATTCTTTTTTATGGACTGTTTTTAGGTTATAACTAAATTTTTACAACTAAGAATGATATTTCTAAAATAGCTTGTAGATATCCAGGAACAATTGGGACATTTAAGTGGGTTGTAATGCCTTTCAATAATGTAGGAGACACATATCAGAGGGCCATGAATGCCATTTTTCGTGATTTGATAGGGTGAACTTTGAAAGTTTAAGTAGATGATATTATCATAAGGTTAAAAAAAGTATATATCATATTAAGGATTTATGAGGAGCCTTTCGTAGAATGAGAATGCACAATTTGAGTTTGAATCCCCTAAAGTGTGATGCTGGAGTGAAGGTAGGGAACTTCCAAGGGATTTTTAGTTCAAGAATTGACTTGGATAAGAATAAAGCGTAAAATCCATTATTGAAACAAAACCCCCTCAAAATAAGGAGTTATAGGCTAAGTAAACTATTTGAGAAGATTCATTACTAATTTGGTAAGAAAAACAAAAGAATTCTTAGGCTTATTAAGGATGAAGAATTCTGAAGAATTTCATTAGGAGGAAAGGCATTAAGCTGCTTTTGGTGGTATCAAGGAATACTTAACCAAACCTCCATTATTGATGCCTCCTAGAGAATGAGTTTCATTATAATTGCATATTTCTACCACAAAAGAATCTATTGGATGCTACTTCTTGTCATAACACAAAACACCTCAAAAAAACATTATCAAAACTTCTTTGCTTGCAAATGTAGTCGCTTCTTGCCCATATACCACTAACCCATCCGACTAAAGCACTGAAGATGATAGATTGGCCTAACTTGATTTCAAATCCACCACCACTGAAGGTCTCACCTGGGCGGGAGGTGTTGTGTGGGTGAGCAATAATGGTAGTGTAGCTCCCAGTAGCTGATTTTCTGTTGATTGCTTGTGATTGTTGGGAAATCGGGTTGGGATCTGATCCGAACCGCAGTGGAATAATCACAAAACTTTTTTGTGACTTTTGATTTCCTGAAAACCAAGATCTATTTAATTCTATAAAATGATTAACATGAATCAAAATAAAGCAGAAATTTAATTCGTACCTTATTCTGAAACTTGATCTTTATCTTAATGCATCCCTCGAATCGTTTCTGAAATCGTTCCGTCTCAACCACCATAGCCGCACAAGTGCCTGGCCACTAACGGTATCCACAGAACAGGTTGAGAGAACTCTGTAACTTTTACAGAGAGGGTTAAGCATGAGGTGCTAGCTACATAGAACTTAAGTCTATTTATAACTTAAGTCTATTTATAATAAGCTTTGGACGTTTTAGTAATTTAATTGAAATTAAATACTAATTTCAATTAAACTTTA
>JANVCQ010000006.1:15715587-15727523 GCA_025531925.1 Erythroxylum plowmanianum | reverse complement strand
GCAAAAATTACCATTCATATATATATAGAGGCCATATGATGTATGAACATGCCGAGATATGTTTACACACGCCTAACTCGTCCCAAATGACCAATTTATCCTTCCCATCAGTGATGGAATGTTACATTAAAAGAATTTGAATTCACTTTGACTTGAACCCCTTCACATACTCCTGGGCTGGGTAATTTTTCACCATTCGCAACTGCAACTTGCAGCCCCTATTTGCGTTTAATTAGCAAACCCAATTGAGATGCAGCTAGCTCACTAATGAAATTATGAATGCTTCTGGAGTCCACAAGAATGAGAATTGGAGTGGAAACAATCTCAACTTCTACCTACATGGTTTGGGCATTTTTAATCCCTGTGAGTGCATGAATGGAAATCTCAAGGTCTGTACCGCCCTCATCTTGCCCATCATATTCTTCATCTTCTTCCAAATAAGTCACCTCGAGCCAAAACAAATAAGTTACTATAGGGATAAAAAGAAAATCAACAAGTAAATATCAAACTAGCTATAAAAACAAACATTCAAACATTAATCCCTAGCAACGACGCCAAAAACTTGTTCGTTAATCGCAAGTGTACGATTGTCGAAGTGAGTAATAAATCGGTAAGAATCGAGTCATGTCCACAGGAATTATGAGAAAATTTAAATCTATGATAGCTAATAGTGTTTGAAATCTAGTTGGATGAAATTTTGGAAAATTAAAAAATGTAACGAATTATTAAAAATTCAAGAAAATTTCTAAGCAACTACATAATTTAATTCAACCAAAATAACTATGAATATGACAAATCTATGCAATAACTAATTAAAAAAAGAGTCTAAAAATCGACTAATAAAAAAATATTCACGTTAATGGGGAATGACTTTCTCTTAGGGCATAATATTTTTGCCAACCTTAAAATTAAATTAGCTCTCTTCCACAAATGAATAATCCTAAACTTGTATGTCAATTTGAAGAGTAATTAATCCCTTCACCCAAAGGTGAATTAATCTATCCACTCTAGATATTACTTAGTAATCCCTTACTCAAGTATTTCTTAGAGTTTCTTAAATTCCAAACCTAACATTCTATTTTCATCTCTTAGGTTTCTTGGGTCTCCCAACTCATAAAAAAATCCTCACTAAAATTCCTTCAATCTTCTAGCAAAAATCTCCTTTTTTTCAAAGGTGAATTTATACTAAGCCAACTTTCAATAATCCAAAGTAAGAACAATTAAACCCAAGGAAAATCAACAAGCATATGAATATTGAGTCATGGATTCAACAATGCTCAAAATTAAAGCATCAACAAAAATATCAAATTCTTAAGAGAAATTAAAGTTCTAGCTACAAAACATTATGCCAACCAATCCACAAGCATAAACCCTAGATAAATTCATGAAGGGATCAAATATAATTGAAGAATAAAGCCCCCAATCTGCTGTAGAACTTGCTCTCTAATCTCCTTTAAGTGGTTGCTTCTTTGGTAGTGAGTGGATGTTGCATGGTAAAGTGAAACTGTTACGTGTGTGTGTAATGGAGTGGGGGTGTTGTTGTGTGCACTGGAGGTATGGAGAGGCTGTCTTGGTGTATGTTGAATGCCTTGCGTTAGTCCAGAGTGGAATGGAGTGAGTCCAAGTCTTGTGGGTTGTTGGTGGAAGCTGGTTCTTTTCTTTATGTGAAGGCTGTTGCATGAGAGTGTAATGGAGTGGACGCATTGCTATCTATGCGTAAGTGGTCATGTGAAGGCTATGAAGAGTGAGCTATTTTTGGTAGAGTTGTGAAGAGTGTAGAAAATGGCAACGTCATTACTGCTGATGAGAGTTGAGTTTTTTGCTGGAGAGTCAGTGTGATATGCTTGCGTTGTCTCCTCTAGTAGGGCATGAATGGCGTGGTATATGGGAGCTAGGCTACGTGTGGAGTTGCATGAGTTTTCAGTGGAGGCTACTTGATTTTTTTTGTCCCTTGTGCATGAGTAAAATGGAGGTATATGGGGGTTGCTGCAGTGGAGGCGTTGATGAGTGGAGTTGATGTGAGTGGAGGCTGCTTTGTCTTATAGTGGGAGCTATCTTCTATTGGTGTTGGAGGCTGCTACTTTAGTGTGATTGGAGGCGTGAAGAGGGGCATTGGAGTGAAATGAAGGCAGGAGCTATGTGGGGCTACGTCAGTTCTTTTCAACTTGGAGGTTGCATGTTTGACTAGTGAATGGACGCTTTACTTGTGTTAACAATTTAGCATATATCTACTCTAAAACAATACACAATTTACTTACATTAATGCATCAAATAAAAGCCTATCAATATCTCTATCACTTTGGAGTACCAACTTTGTTGACACCTAATAAAGATGGGTCTTGGATAATATAAGTTGATAATAAAGCCATTAATGAGATCACAATCAAATATACATTTCATATTTCTTACTTTGAGGAATGTTAGATCTTTTAGCTAGTTTTAGTTAATTTTCCAATATAGCTACACACGTTGTTACCACTAAATTCATATTATGCCACGACATGAGTGAAAATAGGTTTTTTAAGACTCAAGATGATTGTTTGAATGATGACTCATAAATTTTGGTTTTCTAGTATTCCTGGTAACTTTATGAGGTACATAACCTATATTATTTAGTCATTCCTTAGTATGTTCTTAGCAATCTATTTTAGTGATATCTTAGTTTTTAACAAGTTTAAGAAGAGTGTCTAAAATTTTAGGCAAGGTTTTTTCTTTTTTAAATAGATTGAATCTAACCTTAATAATTATTCTTTCATGCAACCATAAGTGCTCTTTTAGAATTTATTATTTCTAAACATGGTATAGCAGCTGATTATTAGAGAATTTATTGAACATAAATTTGTTATTGAGGTTTATAGTTTTCAAGGTTTATCTTTATTCTGTATGAGATTTATTAAAGGATTTAATACCATTACGACTTGTATTATTGATTGCTTGAAAAATGATGAGTTTCAATGGTCCACAGCTGCTATAAAGGCATTCATTAAAATAAAATAAAATATTATTGATTTTAGTCTTTTACTAATGTTTTTGACGTTGCTTTTTATACATTAAGTGCAGTTTTTTATGGTGCTTTGAGACAAGAAGGCCAACGTATAACACTCTTTAATGAAATATGTAATGATGCTGAAAGGAGGTATTCAAGCTTTGAAATATTTAAATTTAAAAAAAAGTTAATTGCTAGAGTTTCAAAATGGATTAAATCTTTGAACGAGTATTCTTTTGTGATTAAGCATTATATTGGTTTGGAAAATAAAGATATTGATACAACTGTTCGGTCTTTTGTCAATCCATATTCTTCTAAAAAACTTAAATCTAAAAACACGGTTATACACATATAGGCGTTAGTTCCCACGTCCTTGTGTGAAAAAACATATAGTGTAGTGAGAAACAAGACTGAGGACACGAAAGAGTTTCCATGTTTATTTATATCCAACTTTAGTGGTAGATATGGTATTGGACATGATATTCTTTTGTTTTTATATATAGAGTTAGACAAAATAATCCTGAGATGTATGAGGAGGTTGTTTTTAAAAGAGAGGATCCAATTGAGCAAATCACATTAGAAAATGAAGATTAAGTTTAGAATTTTTGTCTATTTTTTGTTTTCATATGTCTAGATAAGATAAGAGGAAACTCTAGTGATTATCATTGTATGAATTTATTCAATTTTATTTATGAGAAATATCTTAGCTTGTTCTTAGTGTTGATTTAGTTAAAGTGATTAATTAGATTGGATTTTAATTTATTTGAGAGAATTTGTATATGATTAGACCATGACATAGATATTAAGAGTTGCATAGGGTAAAACTAGAGAAAGGCTTACTTAAATTATCTAGCATGAGGGTTAAGCCTTTTAGTAAATTTCATTAATCTTAATGCATTTTTAATGATATTAATTAGATATATATATTGGGCAATTAACTTGAGAATAGGAAGTTAAGAAAAAATCTCATCTACATGTTTATTCACTTCTCTTTATTCTCTTATTTAATTGTTCTAATTTATTTCTAGTGGCTTATCCTCAAATATTTTAGTTTTATTTTTAATTCTCACTCAAAAATTACTCTCTACAATTAATTAGTTAGGTAATAGTAGAAAATTTTACTTATTTTTCATAGTTTTCTCGTGAGATTGATTCTTTTTTTACTATTATATTAGTACCAAACAATACGTGGACTTGTCTTAAGTTGTGAATAATATTTTGGGTCAAAAGTGCATTTTAAACCTCAATATTTGCAACAACATAACTTCAACCCTAACATTTTAAAGTGTTTAAATTAAACATCATCATTTTCAAATCGTTCAAAACAAACCCCCAAATAGATGGAAAATTTAGCGGGGTTAGCTTCACGTCAGTTAAATGCTACATTAATACTGACGTAAAATTATTTATATATTTTTAAACAAAAGTAGCCCTTATTATCACATTTTTTTTAAATTAATCAAAAAATGAGCTCTAAAGCCATATGGTAAAGCGAAACCCACTTTTATAGATTTCTAACAATGAGTCCCGGTGACCATATGATAGTAAGGCCTACTTTTTGGTTAGAAGGATAAAAATTAATGTCATATCAATATTGATGTAATATTTAATTAAAAAAAGTTAATTCCGTCAAAATTTTCGTTTATTTTAGGTCTGTTTTGAATATTTTGAAAATATTATCGTTCAATTTGAATGTTTCAAAATATGAAAGTCTATTTTATATTCTATTATAAACGTTAAAGTTCAAAGTATACTTTTAGCCTAATATTTTATAATAAAAAAGTTTTAGTAAAGAAGAAAAGAAAATCACCAATGCTCCAACTTAGTTATCCTATCACAAGAGGTATTACGATACAATTTAGTTATCCTATCACAGGAGGTATTACGATATTATGAAAAATCCAATCCATTTTTTATATAGGAGTAAACTTTCATTTTAAGGGTAAAAATTGTTTGTCCAAATAAATGCAATCTTCTTTGGTGGCAATAAGAAATGCTTACTCTAATTAAATCTGTACAGGTATATAAATGCTAATCTATTAGAAGGGAAGTTGTAATTATATGACTTAGAAGTTAAAGCATTAAAGGAAGATAATCTTTGTTGTCCTATTTAGTTATACCATGTGCAGAATTAAATAATCCAATGGGCCGAGTAGGACCAACTTTTTCAATAACTCATGCTCTATTCAAAACTCGATTGATTTCAAGTCGTGATTTAGATTACAGAAAAAACAACATTATTTTAATTTTTTAATTTTTGAACTTATAAGTTTAAACATGTCATTTTAGTTGATTATACAAAGATAATGTCATTTAAATAATGGAAGATTGGTCAATGCAAGCTTTTGAGTTGGATTGTTGATCAACCC
Source organism: Erythroxylum plowmanianum (assembly GCA_025531925.1). NCBI lineage: Eukaryota > Viridiplantae > Streptophyta > Magnoliopsida > Malpighiales > Erythroxylaceae > Erythroxylum > Erythroxylum plowmanianum. Next base: position 15,722,168 of record JANVCQ010000006.1, on the reverse strand, counting down.
CTCAAGTCTGAGATTGACTCCAAACTCTTTCAACTCCAGTCTGACCTATTAACTTCAAACCAAACTAGGCCAATATTGCTAAGCCTCGATGCATAGTTAGAAAAGATTACTAGAGAAACAGAAATGTGGAAATATTAAACCATTCAAACATCAATTCCAATTATCTTTTACAATGAAACTAGTTGGTTGATAAAGCATTTACCAAACTATAGTCAACAAGGCACAAGGTGCTATGAATTTCTTCACTCGTACTATTTTTGATGAGGTTCTTCATGGCAAAATTAGTACACCTTGCTGCATCGAACTGCCGTTTTGTAGTATATATTTCCATTTGTTAAATTTTACTTACTCTTATGATATTAGATTTGCTTTAAAATTCTCATCTGCATTGCCTCCTTGTGAAATTCTTCGCTGAAAGAAGTTTCGTAAGCAAATTTTGTAATCTTCTTGACCCGGATCCAGGTCTCAAAGAACCATAATTGTCATAGTGCAAATCTGAGCATGCTCTGTGCTTCTTCCCATTACTTGAACACCACGCTCCATAGGTAAACTGCCCATCATACCTCTTGAGAAGCTCGTGATCGATCTTGTCAAGAACTGGGTCATTCTTCTTGAACTTTCTAGCAAAGGGCCGGCTGCCAAGGATCATTCTTCTATAATCTTTAAGTCCCAAGGCCCTTGGATGTTGCTTTGGAGGTATATCCCAAGTGATATAGTGAAGATCATGGTTTGCCGTAGTGTTCTTGTAGTCCTCAGAATTGCAAACAAGTGTTTGGAAGTACCCTTCAGGTGATGATACGAAGTTGGTATAGTAAAGAAGTAGAGTCCTTGGCAAATTGTCCCAACCCACAATGCAATACTCAGCAAAAGATCTGGATAACACTGTCCAAGCTGAACCTGTTTTAATAACAAAATGAAGAGAACATTAGGAACGTTGCATCTCCCCTCCACAAGAAACACTCAGCATAAAGAGATATTACGGCAAATCTTTTTCTGAGACTAATTAATATCTTGAAGAAAGATAGATTTCCAAGGTTAGATGTGTACAGGACATTTAATATCTAACAGTAAAATGATTTCTATCATGTACAGAGAATATTTGTCAATATTAAGGCTAGGTTATCTAGAATGCATGCGACTCGCAATTTTAAGAAGCCAGGTAAGTCTTGCTGCTAGTGACTAGAAGAAATGATCACATTGTAATCTGAGATTGAGAAAAGAAGGCATTTCTTTTCTTGCTTTGTTTTAGCGCCTTGACATTGAGCTGCTGAAGCCTGTCTCATGCATATGTTGTGCTCCTTTTCGGGTTCTAGCAATAAAATAAGTTCAAGCTAGAAGCAAAGTTTCCATTTTTACAAAAAACAAGAAAGAAAGCAAAGATATTGACTCTCGGGAGCTATGAGATGGAGAGGATTATAACTTACGGTGAAGAAATTCATATAGTTCAAAAAAATCTAACATGGGTCAGTAAAGCAAGCAGCCCGACCAACATTGACATGTGCATTTTCTGCATCATCCAACCTTAAGATGTGCACTCGTCTGTTCTTGACGAACTACAGATCCCTTCACATAGAATGAGAGATTGAATACTTTGGGTGGTGGAGCCACAGTGATGGAATGAATGCAAGCATGCTTCTAATGCCCCAGCTGGCATCAACAACAGCTTAACCTAATAATCACTACTATTGCCTCTATATATAAATAAAATATGATGAAAAATCACCAGAGATATTACACAACTTCAAATTATTAACTAAAGTTGACGTTGGTTTTTAAACACCACACTGCAATTTGACAAGCCAACCCCTTAACTTTTGCTCGACTGTCCTTCAGAAGCATAGTAAAGGCTTCTACGAGGTACAATAAGGTTTTTAATCTACTATTCCTACCATACAAGTTCTGAACTGGGCTTTTTTTTTTTTTTTGTGTTTTGGATTTGAGATGGGGTGTTGTTTTAGGCAACTTGAGCATTCTCTCAACAAAGTAAAAGCTGGGAAGGACTAAATGTCGGCAGGGGCCTCCTGACAAAATGTAGGGTCAGGGTAACATTGTCAAATACTTCCAAACAAAAATCATTAATGAAAAGTACCACGAATTGGGTGGGCAATTGTCTGCGTGTTAACTAGAGTGTCACATGCAACTGGCAAGCATAAAAGTCAAATTTGTCCCCAAAAAAAACGTAAAAAGCAAAACAAAAAATGAAAGGGGTCTTTTGGAATTTGGTGCAAATGTTTTGGTTAAAGCAAGGGCCCTTCCATAATAAATTAGAAGAATGGGATGGGGAACAAAACCTGTATAGAGCTTGAAGGCAGTTGGGAGACTCCTCTGTTTAATAACCCACCAAATTTCTGATTTCTTCGGACGGTAGAGCGCAGGGTCTATTATAATAGGCTTGGCTCTCTTGTTCCTGATTGTTATCACTTTTTAATTACCAAATATGTCTTTCAGGGATGAGAGTTAAAGAACTCGATGAAATAATTCAAAGCAAAAACTGACAGTAAAGACAAGATCTCACAGTTTCCAGCCCAAGTGACTTGAATGCTGAATGAAGTTGAGATTTCTTGGTAACCCAGAAAATGCATGAATCAGATCTGAATCCCAAATTGAGGTGTATCACAAGAAAATTGAGTTGCCAAGCATAAGTGGAGTACAGACTGAAATTTAACATCATAAAGGCCACTCACCATACCATCTTGGGTCACCAAGGGATAATCAGAGGCACTAAGATTGATGAACCAATCCCACTGGCAAGTCCTTAGCAATATAGCCATTGCATGGAGGGTAGTAGCAAGCATGGTTGGACCTCTGTAGGTAACCAAATTCGTCCGGCCAACAATCCAGACATTCCCAACAACCCCAAATACAGGTTCTTTCTCCACAAATTCAGCAACTTTCCTATGCTCCTCAATAGGTGCATCATGGTCCATATGAATCAGATAGTAATTCCCAGGATGGTACAGTGCTTTTATCAAACGCATTACCCTCTTGGCGTCTCCTCTTGACGCTGATATCAAGTACGCAAATGTTACAGGGTACTGTTTCTGAGCTTTCACCACGCTTAAGTTGATGGCAGTGTTGTGTGAGGCGATGGGTACGGTTAATCTTGATGGTATGTACAGCAGAAAGAAGAGGATCGTTGACACCATGACTGAGATCATATAAAGTTTGACACCCATTTCAGCTAAGAGCAAGAAGAGCAACAAAGAACAAATTGGAGATGGAAAAAAGGTAGTTGCTTGTTATAGAGTTAAAGATGAGAGATTGAGAATAAAGATCAGTAACAAGAAAAGGGGTATAGAAGTGTGTGGAGATTGGAGAATATATGACGATAACGTTGGACGGGGTTCCTTCCTTTGAAGGCAAGTACAGGTCCAACAATTGTTACTGTGTATGTGTGCTTGTTGGTAGTTGTAAGATTTTTTTTTCCGTTGCCATGAGGTATGAACGGAGAATCTCAATTATAGGAAAAAAAATTTTAAGCCATTCATGTCTAAACTAATTTTTCTTTGAATTGGGTAGGTTTTTTGTGAGAGGTAAAATTTTAATTTTAAATTTTAAACGACTGCATATATAAGAACGGTTCAAACTTATAAGCTCTTTTAAATTAAAAGAATCCCTTACCAATTAACATGCATCCTAAGGTTGGTAGTTGTAAGATTTTATATAGCCGATATGGATATGAAAATTACCTAGTTACGTTGTCCGTTGGGATTTGCAAGTAAAAAGAAGACTTCAAGTTGACAACATGTGGTTGAGGACAACATCTGCATACGTTGGCGTTTGGTACGTAGGTGAGGTTTCACCCTCAACAAAAATGTTACTCTCTCTCAAGTCTGTGTTTTGGTTTTCGAGATAATGACATCTAGGATGTATTAGGTTATCAACATTAAACCGGTCTATTATCGAGACTAAGCCTGTCTATCTTCTCTTTTTTCTACATTAGGGTTAAGGTTCCTTAAGCATAACCTTCTCAGACGACCCCACGATCAGTGGGATTTTGTTGGATTGGTGGTGTTGTTCAAACACCCTCGTAAATAATTTTTATTATAATTTTCAGTTTTTGTTTTTAATTTTTTAATTTCTATTTTTTTAAAATAAAAAATTTTAGTTATTAATATTAATGTATTTATATTTTATCACTAATAATAATTATATTTTAGATCAATTTTAAAAATAAATTATTTTTAATTAAATAAAATTATTTAATCTCTTATATAATATTTCGTAATAAATTATTAGTAAAATTATGTTATTTTAATAAAATAAATAATTTTAAAATTTTATTTATAAATTAATATTTATTTGAAATATAGTTTAGTTATTAAATTAATTTTTATTTAAATATTTAAATATTTTAAATTTAATTATATATAATGTAATTATACAAATTAAACAAAATTAAATTATTCATAATTTTATTGATAATTAATTTTAATTTATTAAATATATAAATATAATGTTGAATTAAATTATTCATAATTTTTATTAAATAATTAAATAATATATATCTAAATGATAGTAAACTAAATTATGAAAAAAAGGAAATAAAAACTACTTTTTATGATTTTCATAATTTTTGAAAACTGGAAGAAACCAAAACCAAAAATAGAAACAAGAAACTCAAACAAACAAGATTTCTTATTGGATTTGAAAATAAAAACAAAAAAGCAAATATAAAAATAGAAACAAACACCCCCCTTAGACTTTGAAGAAACTAACACTTAAATACTAAAATAGACACTTCTATAACTTTGCCATTATACCAACATAATAATAGAATTATTTTTATTCATGTCATTAGAAGATTCTAATAAAAAATTAAAAGGTATGCTAGAGAATTCAATTTTAATTTGGGTTACAAAAAATAGAATTTTACATTTCTTCAATTCTTCACTTCATATGCACCATATTCTTATTCAAATTTTAGAACAAATTATACCTCCTATGGCAATCAATGTGTAAAAGTTGGGTGTATGAAGTTAATAGTGTTATTAGGTACAAGTACAGACAAAACAATAACAACAACATTTTGGTAACAATTTCGATAAGACCTAGTATTTGAGGAAGTCAAGAAGTACATAGTCTTATTTTTAACTAGTGGAGAGCTTATTTATGATAAATTCACAGGAAAGGAGAAAAGAAAAGAAAGAAAAAGAAAAAAGTTTTTAAAGTGCTGTTTGAAGAAGATAAAAGTAAAAAAAATATACACAAATAATTGCATAAAAATAACAATAAAATGGAATAAGAAAAAAATTCACAGTCTAAATAGAAAGATAAATTGATTAATAATATTAATAATCAAATAATAAAAAATAAAAGATAATACTAATAAATAGTTAGTAAAAATAAATAAATAATTAAACAAAAAAGTAAAATAATAAATATAAATAATAAAATAAAGATAAAAAGTAAAGAACAAAAATAAAAGATAAAATAAGTAAATAAACAAACAAGAAAGAGGACAAATAAAATAAATATAACAAACAAGTAATTAAAAAATGACTACAATAACTAAGGGGAAAGTATTACAAATAAATACAAGATACAATGATAAAAAAAAAAGGTTCAAAAGACCTATGCACATGAAAAGGACCTCTTTGTGTAAGACCTTTTACGTAATATCCTTTTCCCATATCCTAGTTCGATAAAATTTCCTATTAAAGGCTAAGTCCTCGATAAGTTCTAATAGAGTCATCTCATTCCTCATCAGCCGCCCCTAGTTCTTCTTAAGTATTCTTCTTTTTCTTTTATAATCGATGAGAACAATATTCTAGTATCTATTCACTAGAGTAACAAGATGTCTTCTCTTAATATGTCCAAATCACCTAAGCTTTGACTCCCTTAATTTACCATCAATGTTAGTCACCTTCAATCTGTCTCCTATCATTACATTCTAAATCTTATCTCTTCTTATAGGGTTACACATCCAATGAAGCATCCTCATCTCTGCTACCATTAACTTATGACTATGCACCTATTTGATGTTCAACACTCTACCCCATAGAGTATGGATGAATTAATTGCTAAAGGGTAAATTTATCTTCTAGCTTGAGTGGCATCTTCTCGTCACATAAAACTCCTTATGCACCCTTCTATTTAAACCACCCTAATTTGATATAGTGAACTACGTTTCATCTATCTCATTATTGCTTTGGATGATGGATTCAAGATACTTCAAATAATCTTTCTGAGATACAAATTTTGAATTAGTCTTTACCTCCACATCAAATTCCTGTATTGCCCAAAAAATTATACTTTAAGCACTCAGTTTTTAGTCTTGCTTAATTTAAAGTCCTTCGACTTTAACATATCCCTCCAAAGTTTTAACTTGACACTAACATCTTTTTTTCTCATCCATTCTGTAACACCCCACTCCTGAGTGACTCGAACCCGATATCGTTGGTGATATCCGAGTCTGTGTCCCGCGAGGGTGGCGTACTACATCAGTCGATTACAACTCAGTATACTTTTTTTTTTGAAACCATTGATTCCACGTTAGCGCGGCAAAAACAGTAAGTAACTAAAACCCATGTTCATAATAAACCAGTTTCAGTTATTACAGTCATCCAAGAATAATTTAC
>JANVCQ010000006.1:15678555-15697718 GCA_025531925.1 Erythroxylum plowmanianum | reverse complement strand
TGAGTTTAATAATATAATAAAAAATTAATAAAAATAAAATTAATAAGAATAAGAATAACTTAATAATAATAATAATAATAATAATAGTAGTAGTAAGTAAAAAATTTATAACAACAAAAACAACAACAACAACAACAACAATAATAATAATAATAATAATAAGTTTATTAGAAATTTCAACCAAACAGTTTTTTATTTTCAGCTTTTATATTACAAGTATAAACCAAACAGGTTTTTATTTTAAAAAAACAAAAACTAAAATTAAGAAACAGAAACTAAAAACAACAACAGAAAAATAAAAGCGGAATCAAATAGCCCCTAAGATTACTAGTTAACGGTCATCGGTTGCCGTCGAAAGTTAAAATCACGGATTAATTATCTTATGTTGGGGATCTGTATATTTTACGTAAAAATAGATACGACTATTCTTCCATTTCTAGAATTCAATATGCTTAAACTGATGTGATTGTTCACATTTGTAAAATGTAAATCTTCGAAAAAAATATAGTTCAGTTGACTCTGCATATAAGAAGATATGATTGAATTGGCTAAGAGGTAGTAATTTTATAATTATGATTCCAATTATTAAAAGGAAATTACGCCATTATTTGAAGATTTTAGGGAAGAAACAAGGAAGCTTCAAGGAAGTGGCGGCATTCCTAGACAGGTAGCCAAGTCCTCCTGGAAAGTTCAAACTCCCAAACTCTCTGTAGTCGATCCCTCACCAACACATTAACGCACAAGCACCCATATATAATACAGCTTCAAAGACGGTCTATTCTTCATTTCGGTTGTGTTCTGCGCATATACACATAGACATCTATATATATGGGAAATTGCTGCAGTTGTTTTGCTCCTAAATCAACCTTTGTCACTGCCACAGTCGCCACGGTTGTCTCAGTTACTGCTCCAACCTCAATACCATCCCCAGACGCAGGTCCCACTCCCGTTGGCCATCTCAGTGATGGTAAATTCATCACTTCCCTGTTCTCTCTGCTTTTAGCTTGGATGTGTGTTTTTGAATCGTATTTATATGTCCACTACTGTCTAAGGCCTGTGGTTGTTGGTTTATACGTTTGGTGGGCATTTAACCTGCAGGGGACACATCTTTTCTACGTACTAATGCATCTGGTAACAGCTGGTTCTCCATGGCGACTACCAACTTCACTACCAGGATTTCTCAAGCAAGTGGAGCTATTGCAGCTATTTGGGCCAACGGGGGCCCTGTCGACGTTGAGAATGAGTTTCCCACTGGACTGGATGATGAGGAAGGAGCAACTGCCATGGACGCTGTAACCGTAAAACCTTTCACTTTTGCACAACTCAAAACGGCGACCTCAAATTTTAGAAACGATTTGGTGTTGGGAAGGGGAGGCTTTGGCAGAGTCTATAAGGGCTGGCTCAATGAGAATGATCATAGTACTAGGAAACGTCCAATTGCTGTTAAGAAATTGGACTCAACAAGCAAACAAGGAATTCGACAATGGAGGGTACTTTTCTGGCCATTGTCTTTCTCACTTTTACATTGTTTTCCTATCGTATTGCCCAAAAAGAAAAATTCAATCGAATACCTTAAGATAGCATGATGATAACATGCCGCTCGTACGGTGTGAACGTCCACAACAGATAATAAAACCCTTGAAACCAAGAGCTGCACAACTTGAAATTGAGTCCTCTGTATCATAAGAGGTTAAACTTATTGGTTGAGACCAAGAATCAATCAATCCAAAAGTATGAATTCATGTTTATTCAAATTTTTATTATTGGATTATTGAGTGTCTTGGGTTTTATTATTGGATTAGATGTCACTTTCTCTGTGCATTAATGCAGACGGAGGTGGGTTTCTTAAGAAGGCTGAATCATCCTAACATTGTAAAGCTGGTTGGATATTATCGGGGAAATGCCGAGCTCATGATAGTCTATGAATTTATGCAAGAAGGCAGCTTAAATTACCATTTGTTTGGAAGTGAGATTACTTAACTCGATAACTTCCATCTAGTTACGGTTATTGCTAGTTATTTATTCCAATCTATATATGTAGGGGGCTCGGGTAGGCTGCTTCCGTGGGGGAAAAGGGTCAAAATTGCAATGGAAATGGCTCGAGGTCTGTCTTACTTGCATACCATGGACACACCTATAATTTACAGGGATTTCAAGTCCTCTAATGTACTGCTTGATAAGGTAAACGGTCAAGAATCCCCGCCTTTCCTTGTCCTTCACAAAGTGTTTTTTTCTAACTCTTTTCTTCAAACATCTTTTAGTATTATAGGCCGAAGATATCAGACTTCGGCTTGGCAAAATGGGGGCCTAGGGCTGGTAATCCATGCGTAACCGGGCACGTTATGGGAACCATCGGTTATGCTGCACCGGAATATGTCTCAACAGGTAATTACCTATAATCAATTGGGTTTCAACTGCAAAATAAATGATATTGATAATATCTGCTGATTAACTAGGGAACTTGTATGTCAAGAGCGATGTCTATAGCTTTGGTGTTGTTTTGGTGGAGATGTTGACAGGGCTACGTGCTATTGACAAAAAACGTCCAACTTGGCAACGCAACTTGATTACATGGACCAAACCCGTGTTATCAGACAAAAGAAGGTTGAGACAAATAATGGACTCCAGGTTAGACGGAAAGTATTCACTTAGGGAGGCTTTCCAAATGGCAATTCTTGCTCTTAAATGTCTACATGAAAAGCCTCAATTCCGACCATCAATGAAAGAAGTTGCCGAGACTCTGCAAGACATTGGAGCTTACCATGCAACTGCTTAGATAATTCCCTGCACGTTGTATGTAGATGGAGATGGTTGTAGTTTCTCTTACCCTTTCCTACAAAAAATTGTTGTATATATATATAGAGTGTTGTTCATACCTGCGGCATCGACTACTTGATTCATTTTTGCCTTTGTAACATGTGACGGTACCTTCCAGGACGCGTAGCAAAGTTTGCTTTTGCTTTTACTTTTCCAACTTAGAAACTTGTCTCTATCTTTAAGATTTTCTTAGTTATTACTTGAAAGTGGAACTTTCGACTGATAGGGGATGTAACAGGAAAATAAGTCGAAAAATCAATATTAGTTAAAAGTGATACTAACTTTATGACGAGAGGTGTCCGACTTTTGGTTAGCAATGCTTCCAATTTAGAGTGGAATTAAAATCAAAATTCAGTCAATTTGAACCAACTGCATTTATTTCAGGAGGAACTATATTTGTCATGCCTACGTACAATGGGGGAGTTCACAATCATTGTCCACTAATGACTAATTTCTTTCTTTTTCTCCATTCATTTCAAAGCATTTTTTTTGTCGTATTTTCCTATTTTGAATTTTGTATTCAGATTTTTTTGACTTACCATCATTCAAATCCTTATTCCTTATAATATTTTTTTAAAATTAAAAAAATGAATTAATTAAGGAAAGATCCCAAAGGAGAACTAAAACCAGCAAAAATTAAATCAAAATAGTCTAAGAAGGGAATTCACAAAAAGCTAAACTAGAATATGTTGAAGTTCAAGGAAAGTCCACAGACTTACACCAACATATCCTTGAGCTGCTTGAGGATAAATATCAAATTCCAGTACCTTTAAACTTAGGATGAATGTGTCACGCTCTTACATATGGTGACATCTTTAACACTGAGTAAAATTGGTTCAGATTAGGATCTTCTGTTCTGTTCATCCATTGAGGAAGGAATTAGCAGCGAAGTTAGCATGTAGCACACTTTATTTGTCCATGGATATGCTCCATTTGATGGCTACATTGGTACTTATTTTGGTGATGCCTTTGGCCGTGGTAATCTCTCTAATTGTTTGTTATGATAGCTTTCCTCTAGCTAAAAGCTTTTGTGTTTATTTTTCATAAACTAGGCCACAAAATCTACAATCTACAAATACAATCACCAAAAGTTGATGATTTACAACTACTAAACCAGGAATAAATGAGAGCAATGCCTTGCATTACTATATGGAAATTCGAGATAACTATATCTCTGAAACTTATTTTGAGAAATTAAAGGAAATTATTGATGAAAAGTAATTGGCTTGGCTAGCCAGATATCGGTGGACAGAATTTTAGGAGGACAAGAATCCTTTTGAACGAATAAAATAGAAACCCACAAGGGAAGAGATATAAGGCCTTAAAGTTTCCAGGAACAATTTAACAAATCCAAGAGTCGCAACTTGAACTTACATAAAAACTAAAAACAAAAGTGAAGCTACTAGACTAATCCAATCTCCACTCAATCAGGAATTAACTAGTTGTTATTAATATTACGATGTAACTAGTCCTACATATGGAAAATAAAAGTTGGTCACTTATTATCTTCTGAGCTGGGGGATCTTAGTCATCCAGTATGAGAAGATTTCATCTATTATTCGTGTCTCTACTAGCCATTGATTGAACATCATTAGCTATTATGATTTGACTGAATCCAATTTAAAGTTCTAGGGATAAAGCTTTGGCTTTCTTGAATTTTATCTTAGAATGATTTGTAATTCCTCTCTTTCTACAAGGCCTAAATGCTATAATTGAAAGCTAATTTGAATATGAGAGAGTTACCTTTAGTCTAAAATTGTAAACTCCAATTCTTAGTCATTCCTCTTTAAAACAGAAAGTGTTATAGAGAAATTGTATGTGCGGCTAGAGAACTAATGAAGATTAAATTTAAAAATAAATTATTTATAGTCTCAATTTCTTAGTTGCAAAACTTGTAATAGAGGCAAGAGCTTTCCTTGATTCTATCCTAAGTCTTCAACCTTTGTCTAATTGCTAACTATAAGGTAAAAGATACTTTAGGGAGCTAAGATTAAACTAAATTAGTTTATCCTAGTTGATTGTTTGGTTGTGCTCTTTGAAGATGTCCAAATAAGATTTATTACTGAAGCATCTAGGGCAATGCTTTAACAATATAATGGAATCAACATTTACTTGATTTGGTCCATAATTTAGTAAATTAGCCTTGATCAATGAAAATCCTCTTAATTTGCAATTTCATACCTATAATCTCCTTCACTTTTTCATGATTTGATAGCATTTGTCTCAAAGATAATAGTTCTGGGATTTTGTGCAAGAAGACTAACTCATTCCAATTATCATACCAAAACCATAAGCATGTTTAGAACTTATTAAGGTCTTCATCTTTTGGCTTATCTACTCTATCAACCAAAGCATCTGCTTTAGGGAACAAGAAATATCATTCGTTGTTTTCAATTTCCATAAGCTTTTATTTTTTAAGAAATAAGAGTGCATCTACTTGACTTAAATGGATTTATTATTGGTGTAAAGCCTCTAAATTGTCTTTGCTATTAGCATCTTATTTATGGCATTAAAGGAGTGTTCCAAGTCTTCTTTCTTGTATTAGAGTATATTTGCCAGTCCACTTGACTTTTGCTATAGTAAATTTATTAACATCACTAGTTTATGGAAAGTTCTTATTGATTTTCCTATAGCTTTGATTAATCTCCTTTGAAGAATTTGATTGTGAGATCCAATAAATATTCATACTATTAAGATCTAAAATATCATAAACAAATTCTTTACTATGTAGGGGTAAAGTTGCGTACTATCAGACCTCTCCATATTCTGTTTCATTACGGGACTTCAAACTGGATGTGATGATGATGATGACTATTAAGATCTAAAATATGAGTTTCAACCTACCACCAAGGAAGAGAAATTTATTATTCCTTTATTCTTAGATTTGAAGTGCAATAATTCTCAAGAGATGATCAACTACTTCTTGAGGACCTACTAAGACAAATAAATTGCTTTTGTCAGGGTTAATAAATAGGCATGAGAGATTACTAAACTATTACCTACTAAGACAAATAAATTGCTTTTTCCAGGCTTAATAAATAGCCATGAGAGATTGCTAAACTATTAAAGTGACTCCATAAAGACCTAAACTAGGTTATAATCAACTCCACTAAATAACAGTAGATCATTAGCAAATGCTAGATTGAAGATTTTTCAATCCTTGCATTTGCTATGATATTTGTAATTTCCTCTTTGTTTAATGTCAAAGAAAATTAGACTAATAAGAACCTCAATAACCAAGGCAAATAGGGAGGGGGCATAGGATCCCTTTGCTTCAATTATGAAGCTCCATTGAAATTGAATATTTGTGTTGGATTCAATTCATAAGTATATTTCATGAAGTGGTGGAGATGCATTTTTAATCCATTTTGTGAAGTGATAGTTTATCGCTAACTACCAAATAATAAATTCCTAACTACCAAACTATGCAGTAATGGTAAGCTAAGGTCAAACTACAGAGAGCTGAGATGTAAATGCTATTTCAAATGTTGTAATAAAAGAAAACAAAACACCCTGAAATGATGAAAGCGAGACAATTAATATGCAATGAACATAACCAGAAAGACAAGCACAAAGCAAATTTAGAGAAGACTAAAACAATGGTAATTGGTCAATATCTCTTTTGACCCTTCTTTCTTTCATCTTGTTAATTGGTCATGCTTAAATAAATTTATACACTGTAGCCCTAATACCCCCTTAGATCTTAAAATGATCTATGTTGTGAATTAAGAGTTTTAAAGATCTCAATTATGGGATGAGTTACAGAAGATTGAGTCTAAAATAAACTCCTTTATGATCTTATAAAATATATTTTTACGATTTTATTTGTGTGTATATAAGCTTGTAGTTTCTGCTAGTCATAAATATAGTACATATAATTTTGAAAAAAAGACTTACGTTATTTTTGTAATTTATTTAAAAAATGCATCTCCTCGTCATGAAAACGTTTTCAAACATGAACAAATTTTAGATTTATATGCCGTTTAAAGCATTACTTATCATTCCATTATCTAATTTGTTAATAAGATACACATCTATGTTACTGGTTATACTATCCTATCCTCGAGAATAAATAAAAAGAAATATTAAATATAGTTTTTTAACAAGATATAATATTAGAAATACTTTAAACCGATTTTTGACTGTGTAAAATAGGATTTAAAATTAACATTAAAATGCCTTATCCAATATAAAAGGGAAATTTATCATTAATTAGTTAAGATAAATTTATATCTTAGACAAATCATAAAGGGAGTCGAGCAAAACAGAAAATATGCACTCCTACCCACTTATTTAAATTTTATTATAAATACACCACTAGTCATTCTTCAACTTTCATCCTTCAAAACTATTCTTCTTGCATCCATTCCTATCTACCCATAGCTTCCAAAACTATTCTTCTTACATTCATTCCTACGTACTTATGGCTAAACTATTCATTAGTATTTTTACGTCATTTATCTTTCAACAACTTTGCTCTTTATTGATGTTAGGGATCATCACCATAGAGCATTGGTCTCAAAAGACGATTCAAGTTGCAAAACATAATAACCATGCACTATCGTGCATGTTCACTATACAGGGTGAAGCTTTTGGCATCATTGTACATTGCATAGGCAATTTTTATCTCGAGAAATTTTTGTACTTGTAATAGCCTGTTTCTATACTAAGGGTTAGAATCTCAAACTATTGCACATGAGTAATATCACTGAGAATTTTTTAAATGCATTTCATTCACATGCATAATATTCGCACACACATGAATCATGATTTAGGAAACATTGCAAAGATTGTATGTACACTTAATTGACATGTTCCGGGATATGAAAGGTTTAAAATGATCACGATGTGAATTGTGTATTGTTTATGTCTTGAATTTTGGGTTGGGTGGATTATAATTAGTAAATTTTGAATTAATTGTTACAATTAAAAAATTGATTAATTAAAATGTACATCTAGCTTAGGAAAAATGTCAAGTGGTAAGATAAGTTGACACATGAAAAATTAGGATGACTAAGCCTATGAAAATGAGTGACATTTGGTATGAAAAATTATGTGACCATTGGCATAGGTAATTAATTGACAAATGACATCAATGATTGAATGACCAATGGCCTAGCATATTGGTGACATTTGACAGCTTATATATGGGATAAATGAAATGCATGCCTAGTGACATATGTCATTGAAACAGGGTGACACCTTGCACCTAGTTGAATTAAGCTAATGCTGAAAGTGTTTCTGTTGGATCATACATCATCTTCTTTTCTCTTCACCAAAACTTGCTTCTATCTCACATCTCTGTATTTTAGTTTAAGTCTTGCTAAATTGCTACACCAAATCTATACTTTTACCCTTCATAAAGTTAGGTAAAGAACTAGAACATTGTTGTTCTTGTTGTGGTATTTTATCCTTGTCCGAAACTAAGCTATTTCCACCTTGAATTTGTGATGATCCTGCATACAGGAGGGCTAGGTTAACTTGATGAATTGAGGTAGAACTTTTGAGCTAAACAAGTAAGTAAAGTATTGATCTTAATGGCATGTTATACTAGAAGATTATGATGGTTGAATTAGGATGGATTGTATATGATGTTGATGATGAAGTAGGGTGGAATACGATGGATGAACTTTGGATAATGTTATGCTTTGTTCTTGATGTATAAAAACTGTAGGTTATAGGTTGTTATATGGATGAATTAGATTGGGATTTGAAGTGTAATGAAGGTGAATTTATGCTAAGGAAAGGTGCTAGTGTAGTATTCTTGAAATGGGAAAGAACTAAGACTACATGTATGATAGTGAATGATAGTTTCTATTTTGTTTTGATGCATTAAAGACAATAGTTTATGAGCTGCCAATTGAATACTTTTGAGTTAGAATTGGAGAAGAAATTGATGAGGAATTAGAGTATAATTAAGGTATAATTGAGGTATAATTAATGGACTATGATGAAGATGTTTTGAATTTGGTATAAAGGTGTTAAAATTAGAGAAAAAATTGAAGGAAATGGATGGTCAACCTTCGGTTCATTCATCCCATGATCATGGAAGTGACATTAGCTCCTTCCCACGATTATGGGCAATGCTTTAAAGTGAAAAAAAATGTTTTGTGCGATTATTGAATTAACTAAGGATAAGTCACTTTACTTTGGTACATTTGGACTTGATTGAGGCTTGAAATAAACTTAAATAGTTGCTTGATTAATTGGTTAAGGGTTTGACAGGTTTAGGTTGTTAATTGATGTTATCACTTAAGGAATCGATTGTTTTGATATCAATGTATCTAAATCTAGAAATTATGAGTAGTTAAAGGAATAAATGTGTTCTTATGAATACAAATGTGATCTAAAGGATATGAGTAATGTACTAGGAACGAATTAATGAGAATTGGGAAATTATATGAATATATAATGCTAGAAAAGGGTTAGTGAATGTATGGTTGATGAATTTAGAATAATCAAGTTTACTTAAGGTATAAACCTAATTGCAAACTAGTTATATCCAAGCTATGATGTATGAATGGTTAAGATTTGTGAATTAGGATACATACCTAGAAAGTCAATTGAGCATGCATTAAACATGACACATATATATGTGCATGATTTAATATTTATATGATTGATCAACTTAGTAATGTCTAAAATATGTGTGAAGACTAAAGAAGCATAAATTAATCATTAGCATCTAGACATTATCGAGTCATTAAGGCAATAGCTTATTTGGAGCGTACTGTGAGTTAATCTAGATGTTTTCTCACTATGATTGATTTGTTTCTGTTTAAATTTTAGTTATTGAATTGTTACTTATATGATTGTGATAATTCCGGATATTATTGATCTGAGGAGTTTGACATTCAGGAATGTATTAGAAGTGCTTTCAAATTGTATTTGTAATACTGAATGTGGAATACTAAACTCAGATATAAAGAATGTGATAAATGACATGAGCACATTGAATGAAAAGCATTGATAGCATATTATGTGAATTGATGCATTCTATTACATTGATATGTATGATCAAATAAAGGAGTTGCGACCGAAGTGACCAATGTGAAAAAAAGCTTTAAGTTTAGGATATGCACAAAGAGCCACAGGCTCAGTTATTAATGAGCCCGGTATCTACAAAAGGCATGGGACAGTAAATGAAATGAGCCCGGTATCTACAACAGATACATGATAGTAAATATGCGCTCTTTACCTTGATATCTTTTTCAAATGAAGGCTTGATTTTACTCTTCTTTGGTCTCTTAATCTCCTCACACTTTCTTACTCATAGGTTCAATAGCTTCCATATATGTCCTATGCTCAATTAGAATAGGGATATCCATCTATCCTTTTTCTCCTTTCATGTTGTAAGTCTCTAATGGATATTTTGTGATTATTTCCTAATAACATGAGAAACTTAAGTATCAATCACAGCTACATATAAATAAGTTCAACTTTTTCAAAAGGATGTTTCACGGGTTCGGATGTCTTAATCCCTTACCCTTAAAATTAATTTTCCGTCATACACATATATCATAGCTTTATTAATAGCTAGTAAAATTCATTCTAAGATCAAGGGAACCTCTACATCAGTGTCTTATCTAAAATTAAAAAATCAACGTGAAAAATGAAAATTTTAACCTTAACCAAAATGTATTATATAGTGCCTATGAGATACTTAATTGATCGATCTACTATTTGAATACTGAACCTAGTTGGTTCAACCTATCTCTAATATCTTAAATAGTTCATATGACATCAAATTTAATCATAGCTTATAAACTTATTAATGCCTTTTTAATTGAAAAATTACCAATATGACAAGAAACATTGAAATTCCATAAATCTTTGGTTTTCTACGAAAACTTGTTTTATAGGATAGTAGAGCACTCTTCACTCAAAGTGACTATCGATAACTCACTAAACCTATTCTTGTCACAAAGAAGATCCTTTAAATACTTAGCATACTTTGGCATTTGTGAAAGAGTTTCAACAAAAGGAATGTTAAGATGTCGTTGTTTTAAATGGTCTAAAAAGTTACCAATTTATTTTCCTTTTTGTCTTTTTGAGCCTAGTTAGGTAGAAATTTTTTTGTTGGTACTCTTTGAGTACTTCTTTCTTGGGCTCCTTCTCTTTGTTTTTCACCTTCTCCTCATCCTTCTTTTCTTGTATAACAGCCTTATTTTCTTCAACTTTTACTCCCTTCTATTCATCAAAGTCACTACATTTACATACTCCCTCAAATTTTACCAAGTATTGTAAATTGGTGAAATTAAGCACTCAATAAAAAAAGAGAAAAAAGTTTGTTAGGTAAAAAATTAAAAAAAACAATTCTAAGGTAAAAATTCCATGATCCAAAATATCAAATTTTGTTAAGTAAAAAATTGAAAAAGATTTCATAGGAGAAAGATAGAGCATTAAAAAAGAGAGAAAAGAAAATACTTATTATATCGAAATAACCGAAACAATTATGCTAAACTGAATGAAGACAACCTTTTTATTATGGGGAATAATATTTTGATAAAAATCCAAAAGAAACTTTACTTTAGTTTTTAAAGCTCAACAAAATTTATTAAATTATTGAACGTAAGTCCCTTTTAATCTAAATTAGTCAAATTTTGATTAGCTTAAGTATTTCTTTCAAGCAGCATGTTAAAGTCATTTTAGGTTTAAATTTTCACTTCAGCCCATTTATATTCTCCAAATTCAGCATTTTGCTTAGTTTGCCCAAATCATTTGAGTTTTTAATCAACCAATGAAAAAAATCAAGGTCATTTCGTTTTCAAGCCTTAATAATCATTTTATCTTTATTTTATTTTTAACCCAAGTAAAATTACAAACTTCTAGACATCTAATCACGCTCTTTGACATTATTGTAGATATCCTATTTTAAAAACTGGCAAACTTTTAAACATATAACGACAAGTTTTTTTTTAATCTCAAACTCTATTTTTATTTATTTTCAAAATTTCTAAAAAATTCTAAATTCTTTGGACTTGAATAATCACTTAAAACAAATAAAATAAATGTCTAACACCTTTTTTGTTTTTTAGATTAAAATCTTTTTCCTATTAAAATTCACAGTTTTTGTATTAAGGCGCTTCTCATTCGTCAACAGTAAAGTTGGTTTACTCTTTTGACTCAAATGGGAAGTAGAAATGGTAACTGTGTATTGAACCGCGTTAAAGCTTGTTGGTCAACAGAGAAATTGATTGTAACAACCCCTAACTACTCATGGAATGAAGTAACAAATTTCATATTCTGTCGAGATTCAGAGTCCGTGGTCCATGGAAAAGGGTTATTCCCACCAGTTTACATTGATTTATTATGTTCTCACTTACAAGTTATTTACACGTTTCTATAGCCTAGGCTACGACTGTTTAGGTCTGACAAAACTTTACGCACTACTAGTATACAGTTTGTAGATGGACATCAATCTCAAGACTTGCACATTGGCTATTCTGACTTCATTAAGGACAGGAAACTAAGGACCTTCTTTGGTGCTTTTGCAAAACTTACTGTTGATGTTCAGGTGAGCTGCAGCAGATCTCATCAGCACAAGCACTAGGGACATAGATTGCAATCATTAACGAGCTATGCTTCCACCCATAGAATAAATACACTAGTGCTCCCACTAGCAGCCACACTGAGACACGAAGCCACGTGTACGCCCTGTAGGGATGCAAGTGGTAAAATGATTTAAGTTCTCGCTTCGTTAATATTCTCCATAACTTGAAAGAAGATTTGTTTGACACTCACCCCAAATTAACCAACAAGTAGGTGTTGACAAGTATGCTAGAAACAGGTAAGTACGGAACAAATGGACAGATGAAACCTGGAAAGGAGGAGTAAACAAAGTCATATTGGAAACGATTACATGCATATTAGGCCTAGTGCCATCGGTGCTGAGATTAGAGGAAATCTACTAAGTGATTTTACTTCCCAAAATGTCTTCACACGTTTTCTACAACTTCTGCAAGAAAAGGAAAACTTTCACAAATTTTCAAAGTGACTGCTTGAGTAGGGAGCCTTCTCCAAGGCAGGCAATTCACGTCAAACCAATCTGCTAATATTATCATGAGATGGAACAACATGTACCTCCAGTGTGCCCAAAGCTATGCCTTGCACTATCTTGAGCTATGCAAGCCAAAACCACCAAACTGCACAACAAAATAGCTCCGCCTATTGTACAAAGTGCAAATCGAAGAAAGCTGGTACAACCACCAATACAAAGGAATCAGAAGAATTGAATAAGTTACCAAGTATTGTACCCAGAAAGTGCATATACATCGTGGATTCCAATAGAGGGGATTATTTGGCTTTGTTTACTGTCTTAGACATACTAATTATTAATTTTTCACCTTTTACTCCAAATGCAATTCCCAAGCTGAGTTTAAGGCAATCACCCAAGATGGCACAGATTCTAAACCCTGTATTGATGAATTTGTAGATCACACTATTCTACAGTATGATATAAACTGAGCACTTCTTGGGATCCAGATACACCCCACGAGGTTGTAAGTCAAAATAGAGGACAAACCTGGGAAGGTTTCCAAATGAAGCTGCAGATGCAAGAAAAAGAGCCCCTGCACACACAAGGGTAATACTCCAAGCAGCGATTTTCCGCCTCTTGAGTTGATTATAGTGCTCTACATCACATACAAGAAGCCATCAAAATACACATAGATTAGCACCTCTCGCTACAGGGCTGTAGGTCATCTTATCAGTATTCTTGAGCTAAAAGAATTTTTTTTTTAAAGTACAAAGAACAGATACTTCTCTGGCTCTTAAAGCTCAAGCAGTAATCAAAAGAACATAACAGACGTGGTGAGTTAACTATGCCAATATCACATTCACCTGAGTACTACAGGGAATTTTCTGATTTTGTATAGAATAAATGGAGTCGATTATGGCTCCAGATTTCTGATTCCTGATTCCCTTTTCACTTATAGTTTTCAATTTTTGGTACTACTCTTTCAGCACCCCACAACCAAAGTTGGTCAACAATAGCCAGAAGGTGCCAGCTAGAGGTCACTGTTTTATTCTAATCTTTGAAATGCTTATGCATTTAATAAGCTATCAAGTCGAACTGACGCAAAAGAGATAAAAGAAAATATAACAAGAAGAGTAAAACAAGTCACATCCCAACAGCAAATAGGGCATCTAGAAAATACCTTGAGACACGTGTTTCCGAAGAAGGGGGCATCCAGTTGATGTCCCAACATTGTCAAAAAAGTGATGATTGCAATCACAGTTGTTGACAGAATCTTTTATGCTTCGACTGGCAATCTGCTCAATATCTCCACTGAATTGTATTGATGATGAATCAATAGATTCCTGAAGTGAAGAAGGACAAGGCATCTCATCTGGTGGAACATATCTGAGTATTAAGACGGAAACAGCTACAGCAGTGAATGCAAGAAGAGTACCCACGCTAACCTGTACCAATAAAGAGTAAATAGAAATATCTTCATGATTATATCCAGCATCAAAGGAATAACTTTCAAAGAGTAGGATATATGCTCCTCCTGACTCAGCATATACTTAATTCATGCACTTACCATACCAGCCAACTCTGAAACTTCCATGAAAAATGCTAGGGCTGCAGCAAGAATACCAATGATGATAGTGCTTTTTACTGGAACCTGGGTGCGTTTGCTAATGTCTGAGAAAAATGATGGCAACAATCCATCTCTAGCCATAGCCATGAAGAGTCGGGGCTAAGAAAAGGAAAATTGAATCAAAAGTAACAATGAGACAAGATTTATGATTGAGAACAGAATATTCCACAAACACCTCATCATAGAGAAAACTTATATTTGTAAAGATCTTCCAAGTCGCAATATTTAACAAACAATGAAGAATTCACTGCATTGAATTGATGAATTTCTAGCATGTCCAAATGAAAAGAGAAAAAGAAAAATTGGATGTGGAAAAACGGAAGGGAAGGTTGTAGAACTTTTCATGCTTTTTGCATCTACAAGTTAGAGAAGCTTCTCAATGTCCAAAAACGCTTTCAACATCATCAATCTAGTTATGTTTGCAACTAAGAGGAGATACATGCCTGTGGAAGAAGTGAACCCATTAAACTTGCACACAGAGCAGTTACTGCTCCAGTTGTTATTATATACCTGCAATTAAAAAGCTTCAGGAACTGTTATGCATTATGGTCAAAGTTACAAGTAAATGAATCCATAAAAAGGAGATAACATCTTACATTGCCCACTGCATCCCTTGAGAAGCAAAACCTGAAGAGATTGGGGTATCCGGATCCAGAGCATAATATGGAACCAACCCAACAATAACAACAGATACAAGCATGTAAAGAATGCAACAAATGAACAAAGAAATACCAATACCCAAGGGTAAATCTCGTTGAGGATTTTTTGCCTGCGATGAAAATTGTAAGGTAAATGATTCTATTCAAAATTCATAACTGTAGCTCGTAAGAAGGCAGCATTACAAAGGCAATCAGATGAAATATAACTCTAGATTGGTTTTAGCTATCATGAAACAATCAAAAGCATCCAGGTTTGTTTAATTAATCAATTCCCTGAAACATTTTACTCGAAGTAAGTATGGTTGATTTTGATCACCAATGAAGATTTAGATGAAATATGAACAATTCCTTCTCTATCAGGGATTCAGGAAACAAACAACAGAAGGATATTTGCTAGGAACGAAGTGTGGATGGGGGTATCTCTGTTCCAGGATGATTTGTTCAATTTTTTAAGCATGCATGTAAAAGAAAGCCATGTAGCATGTAAAAGTTTCAATTTTCTAGATATGAAAGCATTGTTCATACTAAAAAGCATGTGCTGACAACTTAATTCGACTGTGCTTTTTAGTTCTTTTTTTTTTTCAGCTGCATGTAACAGCAATCATATAGAGAGCTGACAGGCAAAATTACCTCTTCAGCTGTGCTAGCAACTACATCAAAACCAATGTATGAAAAAAACACTATTCCAGATCCTGCAAGCATTCCACTTAAACCAAAGGGAAAGTACCTATAACATGAACAAAAAGCTAATAATCAACTTGATTATAAATTTATAACTGATATAAGCAACACAAACATAGAAAAAGAAGAAACTTGTTACCTAGGAACTTCATATCCAACCCATCCAGTCTTGAAAGCTAAGTAACCACCAGCTACTATGATGAAAAGCATCCCACAGACATTCACTGTTGTGACAATTGTTTGTGCTAATGAACTCTGTCAAATGAGGAATTCACTCAAATCAATTAAAAGAACATGTGCAGACTTGCAGATAGTGATGTAACAATAATGTTATTAAATTAAAATGTTTTCTTGTGCAAAAAAAGAAGAATGAGATTACCTCCTTAATTCCAATGCATAATAGTGCTGTGACAGCAAGAACTAACACAGCAGCGGATGGATCTACCACAATATCCAGCCCAGCAATGGTATGGCGGGCCAAGAAGAATGGCAGCTTATCTTGACCCCCAAAAAATAGGGCCTAAGTGGACAAACAGATAAGTAATGTGGATGGAAACTAAACCTAAACTTAAGGCACAGCATCTGCTTCGTAGATATTTCAAAATGCCAATAATCTTAAAGCTGGATATCATATCCTATTACAATTTTGAGGGTGCCGTACTCTTAGTGAATGTTTGGTATCTAAAGATATTTATACTTATTTTCACATATAGAAACATGAAATTCAGACCACTTTTATACTTAGATAAAATGACAGTGCAGGTCTCAGCAAAGGTCCAACAGATGAACCTTTAGAGGAATAGTTGGAGGAAAGAAAACAATAAAGTAAGACCACCTGAAAATTATAGTCAACCCACAAGTCCCACATAAACTACAGCTAAGGTAGCTAATACTTGGAAAGTCAATTATCTAAGTATATTCCACCCATTCATGTTAAAGTGGAGAAAATAAAAAAAAATGCCACATAGGCAACTTAAGCTAACTGTCATGGAATATCACCATATAGAAGCATATACCACACATGTGATTACATTATCCACACATGCATCAACAACCAACCTAAAACCTACGAAACATATCAAAACCACAATCATAGTAAGACTTTCAAAAGTAAAAAAAATATGACGAAAGTGCATGGTTATAAAGAAAGAAATGAATTATGGTTCAGTCATTGTCGCTGGTGAAATTGGGAATTTAAGGGAATTAAGAAATCGAGTTACATCCTCTCTAACGCACCAGATTTGGTGTTAGGCCACGAGCAATTGTAGAACCACCAATAGTGTACTCCAGAATCAGTGCCCAACCAATCAACCATGCAGCACTACATGTTAAAATAATGCCAAAGTTATTGACTTAATGGTAACTCACCAACCTGAACTTAGAAGGGCACAAGTTCATTGGACTTTTCCTTTGTAATTAATTTCCAATAACTCTGCACCAAGGTGCCTAAAGCAACAAAATATTTGAAATTTTATTAGCTTGTCATTAGATTTTAAAAAAGAAAAAGGAAGACGAATTCTACATCTTGCACATCAACCAGTTGATTTCATCATACTAATTAAGCAACTCATTACTATTGCTAGCATTTTTTTGAGGCAATAATGTGTATTTAGGAATCAAATTAGAAAGCTAAAACGTTTCAACAAGTTTCAGATTACCATTCCCCAATACAAATGTATGTGTAATGATAGGCACTCCCAGCAGATGGGCACCGACATGCAAGTTCAGCATAACAAAATGCTGTGAGAGCAGCAGCAATTCCAGCAATGAGAAATGATATAGAAAGAGCTGGTCCTGTTTGCTCTCTAGCAACTGTTCCTACAAGTATATACACTCCAGCTCCAATCGTTGTTCCAACCCCTGGTTACATGATGCAAGTATTGCCAACTATTAAAAGGCACCAACAGTTTTCAACATGGTTGAACACAAGAGACAGGAGAAACAAAGACAATAGACACTCAGGTATGGAAGAGCTGCACATCATAAAGGCTTAACATCTAGTTAGTAACTAATGATACCTGGCAAACATACAAGTCAGATATCGCACAAAGCTTTAACAAACCGTCCCCAGTAAAGTTAACCAAAGTGATCATCGACATTCAATAGCGTTGTGAGCTCTGTTGTCATGATAATAATAGCTCTTGACAACAGAACATAAAATTACAAGAAATTGCCTCGTTACAAAATTCAGGGAGCAAAGAGAATGCAAGATAAGATTTCCCCCAAAGCCACTATACAGACCAAAACCCAAAATGACAAGATGAAAGCTTGGGATCGAAATTCAAAACCCATTTGGGGAACGATGAACAAGGTTTAGTATTTTTACCAATGGCAATAAGGTCCACAACAGAGAGTTTCTTGGCCAGCTGACGCTGGCCATCTCGCGCGATATTAACGGAATCAACCCGTTTTCGCCTTATCAAATTGCTAAAACCCCATGAACCCTTTGCTACTCCATGTTTTGGCATGTCAGCAACATCAACCATACCCATCAACCAAAACGCGAAAAATAACTATGCCTTTCTCTTCCACTTTCAGAAAGAATCCAACTTTATAAAGCAGAAGACACTTTGTTCTTTTAAGTAGAAGTGGTGATATATATGCACTCAAATCGAATGGCCGAGGCTGCTTGGGAGAATCTGAAGGAAACTGACAGACATCTTTATATGTTTTTTGTTTTAATCATTGATTTGGTTTGTTTACAACATTTTATGGATATTTCTGTTTGATTGGTAGAATATATAATTAATAACGTGGTTGGTTGTTAGAATATATAATTAATAACGTGGTTGGTTGTTTGTCTTTATTTACACTAGACGTTAAAGTTGTGAAAGCAACGCCGGTGGACTCAAGTACAAACGAGCAGAGACACAGCATGGTCTAGGTAAATTGCACCACAAGAAACGCTTGGTAAGATCAGTACAGAGTCTATGTAAGGCGGAATCATCAGAAATCCCACGCCAAAAACGTCAAGCGGAAGAGGTCAAACCAATGTTTTAAAAACCGGATTGATGAATCGGAGAAACAACTAATTTAAAGATTAATGATTCAATCGGAATTGAACCGTGATCGAACCGATGATTAATAATAGATATAAGATAATTTTTAAATATACTATTTATATATCTAACTTAAACCTTCAAACTTCAAAAACATATAATTTTTTTAAAAATTCACCAACATAACATAAAATAAGATAACAAAGCTCACTAGTCATATTTCATTAAAAAGATTAAAAAAAAGATCAGTAATCATAATATTCGTTCAAGTCAAAATCAAATACTCCTTCATCATTGCCAATATGAACATCTTCAATAGATTCAAAATTTGGTTGTTCGACAATTTCTTCATCACCTAATTTCATAATAAACAATATTAGACAAAATTACACTTGGAAATA